>SJYT01076765.1:225179-236026 GCA_006410635.1 Cephalophus harveyi
TCCAAAGAAATCCCAGGGCTGATCTCCTTCAGAATGGACTGGTTGGATCTCCTTGCAGTCCAAGGGACTCTCAAGAGTCTTCTCCAACACCACACTTCAAAAGCATCAATTCTTCAGTGCTCAGCTTTCTTCACAGTGCAACTCTCACATCCATACATGACCACTGGAAAAACCATAGCCTTGACTAGATGGACCTTTGTTGACAAAGTAATGTCTCTGCTTTTGAATATGTTATCTAGGTTGGTCATAACTTTCCTTCCAAGGAGTAAGCGTCTTTTAAATATTATTGAAGGAGGGCATGGTAACCCACTCCAGTATTCTTTCATGAAGAATCCCATGGACAGAGGAGCCTGGCAGGCTACAGTCCGTGGGCTTCCAAAGAGTTGGACATGACTGAAGTGACTTAGCACAGCATACGTGTGTGTGTGTGTATAGACAGATGCAAAATTTTCCATCAAATACCGATATTCTCACTAATTTGCATTTGAAATTGTCTTTTTGAAGAGAGAGAAGCAGTTTACACAGCATACAGAAATATGTGCATAACTAAATAAATAAAATATGTAGTCAGATACTTTGGATGGATACTACTGTTCTTCAGAATTTGTGGCAAAAAAAAATGTAGGTTGATTTTCCAACAAAATTATCGAGATTGAATATAGAAATTCTGGGTAAATCATGGAAATGTGTGATGCATGAGATTATCTTCATTTGCGCCTGCAGCAGAAAATAATGTGTGGAAAGTATTTTATAGAGCAAATATAATGGGCCATGGCAGCTGGCAGAAGTTTGAAATAAAGCAAAAGTAGAAGTATATATTTGTCTAGACTCATTCAGAATAAGTTATCAGGAATGAATGGACAGAAGTAGAACAGAGATATGTCGGTTGACTTTGTATTAAACAGATACACTTGATCACCTACTCCGTGCATTCATGAAAAATATGCATTGAATGGGAGCTAGCAATCCAGGAATGGGAAGCAAGGCCTCTGTGAGCATCAGCAGCAATAGCTAGAGGGATGTACAGGGCAGTGTCGTGCGTGCACCAAACACAGAAGAGTTCCGCTCAGCTCTCCAAGACTCTCTTACACGCCTCTTGATTATGCTGTTTGCAGAATGAAGGTTTGATTTCTGTCAAGGAAGCCAGTTGTTATCTGCCAGAAATATCCAGGAGACTCGGTAGGGGTTATCCAACATATGAAAAATATCTGTTACCCAGGATCACAAGAAATGTAAGACTTGACAGCATGTCAATAAATTGATCAAGGTTGATTCTGGTGTATATGTACACATCATAATTTTCATAGCTAGTCTCTTTTTTGATAGATGATCAGATCATGCTCTTTATCTTTACTATTTTCTGAAAGTTGCAAGTAACATCATATGCATATTTTTTTTTCTTCTAGGAATATTTCCTTCAGACTCTTTCATGGAAAAAGACCATTTTCAAATAACATGTTGTACTAATTTTACATTGTGACATATATTGCCAGACTAGTCTTCAGAGAGGTTCTTTAAATTTATACAACCACCCATAACTTGAAAGAAACCATTTTTACTCACTGTTAAAAAAAACCCTTGCAAGATAGGGTAATATTCAAAGATGGTATGAAGGCAGTTGCAGCTCAAGAAGAGAGGTTAGTATGTGATTGGGATAATTACTGTTTAATTTGGGGATCCTTGTGGAATGTGGTCCCTCTATTAAGAAATTGGAGTTGGAAGAACTAGCAGGTTAAATAGAAAAATTAAAATATATTCTCACTTTGAGAATTGTGATTGAAAGTGAATAAGGATGAATAAAATATTAAAAATGTAGAAAAGGCAAATCTAAATTTAGAAAGCATAAATCTGTAATAGAACACAATCCTGCTTCTTTTGCTGTAAACTGAAAACACTAAAAGAAAAAAATGAACTGCATGTAGGGTAAGGTTGTAGAGTTGTCATGTCCTGAGCTCACTGAGAGCTGGATCCGGGTATTTAAGCATCTAGGATACTGGAGAAAGTACCAGTGAAATAAGACTAGAATATCTAAGATGCTCAACAGTATAGTCAGTAATGTAGCAGTTGGACTAGGGAAATTAGGGGAAGATGAAGAATTAAGCACTGCTTTTTTTTTTTTTTTACTAAAATGAGTGAATTCCTAAATAAGTGAATCCTACATAATGTCCACTAGTCAAAACATCTTGTGTATTCACTGCTCAACAGGTATGAATGAACATTATCTTCTTTAAGAAAATTCTAGAAGGATGACCAACCATGTGAGGCAGACACCTGAAAGAGAGCAAGGCAAACAAACACACTCACTTCTCAGGGTTTTTCACCCAGAAGGCAGGGTGATGAAAGCCGCAGGCATGAAGGTGCAGCAGGGGAAGAGAGCCAGGGGGACGGTGGGAGGCCCTCCACTGGCCCGCTGGTCCCCTCCCTGTAAACTTTTACGTGTTCAGGAACAGAGAGTATCCGGAGTATGATTGTGAAAGCACACACTGATTGAGACCTGGGTAAGCTGAGCAGAAAGGCCACTGGGGAAATTCCCTGGTGGTCCCGGGGCTGGGACTCGGTGCTTTCACTGCTGGGGCCTGGGTTCGATCCTTGGTTGGGGACCTAATATCCTGCAAGCTGAAGAGCGTGGTGAAAAATAATCAATTAGTTTTTAAAGAAAGAAAGTAAGAAATGAAGCCGGGGCACATGAATAGAAGCAAAGCAGACAGAAAAGCAAGGTTAAATTTTCTTAAAAAAATGAAAAAAGATTAAGGGGTTTCAGAGAAGCTCTGGAGACAGCTTGGGTTCTTCAAAGCTATGGCAGAGGTGCTCAGAGCTAAATTTGTCCAGTCTTGAAGTACGTGGCAGTCTTTAGTGACATACTTTTTCACATGGGATTTTTGTACTGAGGTGAAGTACCTAGTATGTTTTAGATTAAACTGTCCTTCAGACTTGAATTGAGAATGGATTCTCACTGTGCCTGTTAAATCCTTGGATGTGAAGCAGTCAGTTTGAGACAGATCAGGCAAGACTTGCGATTTATACACTACCTCGGAGGTGGTGATGTTATGGAAGCTTCTCTGAGAAATCTTAATTGGAACTTTCGTGAGCTGTCCATTTTAAGACTGGCGTTTCAGGTGGAGGGCCTGGCCCTGGAGGCCTGTGTGAGTCTGCTGGACTGAGAAAGGCTAGGAAGCCACGTGGTGATAGGAAAAATGTGAAAACTGGAGAGTAACCGGCTTTGGAAACGTAAATTTTTATCAAGAAATGGGATTTAGATGTTTAGCCATGAAAAAAATGTCACTGGAAGATGCATGTCGCGTGATGAAACCCTTTTCTTGATTTAGGAGACCTTCAAGGCTGGTTAGCTGCCGTGGGGTCAGCTCTCAAGCACAGTTCTGAACTCCTGATGTTGCCAGAATCTAGAGACATTTGTCGGATATGCGGTGCCAGAAACAGGAGTGGAGAATTTTGAGTTGGCGTTACAGTATGTCACTGAAATTTTAGAGGAATGACAGGCCTCCGACGGGAGAAGTGACAGCTATAAATGGAACGTTTGCGGGGCCTGGCGTTAAGTATGGTATCTGTCGCACGCTCTCACACGCCTTCATTTCTAAGCTGACGCAGTGCACTTGAGTTAGTATGAAGTGATGCACAGGTGCCCAGAATTTTGGTGTCAGTTTTCTTCCACGGCAAAAACTGCAGCGAGTACTTCTGCTCTCGTGCAGAGTTGAGAGCATCAGCCCTGGTTAGGTGGAAGCAACTAAATCAAGCATTTTAACTGCCCCCCAAACAAAAGAGACTTCCAGGAGACAGTAAAGAATACCCCTGCATCCCTGTGATTCAGTTCAATTCAGTTCAGTTGCTCAGTTGTGTCCGACTCTTTGCGACCCCATGAATCGCAGCACGCCAGGCCTCCCAGTCCATCACCAACTCCCAGAGTTCACTCAGACTCGCATCCATCGAGTCCGTGATGCCATCCAGCCATCTCATCCTCGGTCGTCCCCTTCTCCTCCTGCCCCCAATCCCTCCCAGCATCAGAGTGCTTTCCAATGAGTCAACTCTTCACAAGAAGTGTCCAAAGTACTGGAGTTTCAGCCTCAGCATCATTCCTTCCAAAGAAATCCCAGGACTGATCTCCTTCAGAATGGACTGGTTGGATCTCCTTGCAGTCCAAGGGACTCTCAAGAGTCTTCTCCAACACCACAGTTCAAAAGCATTAATTCTTCAGTGCTCAGCCTTCTTCACAGTCCATTTTCTGAATGTTGAGCTTTAAGCCAAATTTTTCGCTCTCCTCTTTCACTTTCATCAAGAGGCTTTTTAGCTCCTCTTCACTTTCTGCCATAAGGGTGGTGTCATCTGCATATCTGAGGTTATTGATATTTCTCCCGGCAATCTTGATTCCAGCTTGTGTTTCTTCCAGCCCAGCGTTTCTCAGGATGTACTCTGCATATAAGTTAAATAAGCAGGGTGACAATGCTGCCTCCCACCCTCATTTCTTCTGAATTAGAGGAGAAATGAGGGTGGGAGGCAGCATTGAATGGTGGGAGGCAGCATTGAATGGCAGAAGGCAAGATTCAACAATGTTCATCCATGGCACCAACCTGGGATCCCGAAGCCAGAGCTGATTCAGGTGACTCAGCCCCGGTGGAAATCCTGGAGTCAAGAGGATGCTCTCCACTGCTGTTTGCCCTGCTCAGACTCTGACTAGAGGCCAGTGATTTGATGTGTGGCATGCTAAGTCACTTCAGTGGTGTCAGACTCTTTGTGATCCCCTGGACTATAGCCCGCCAGGCTCCTCTGCCCATGGGATTCTTCAGGCAAGAATCCTGGAGGGGGTTGCCATACACTCCTCCAGGGGATCTTCCCAACCCAGGGATCGAACCTGCATCCCTTCAGTCTCCTGCACTGGCAGCTAGATTCTTTACTGCTAGCACTGCCTGGGAAGTTCAGGTGTGCGGCGCGGGTCACAAACAGGCGGTGTGGAACCCGTTTGCAATTACCATCTGACTCCTAACAGACTTCTAGTAACAGTGGAATAAATTCTAGAAGGAAAAAAGAACTCATGTAGTACTGTAATATTTACTATTAAAAAAGACCCACGTGTAAATAGACCTGCATAGTTCAAAACAGTGTCGTTCAAGGCTCAGCTGTATTGGGGTTGTACTTAATTAATTGTGTAGCACATACAAGTGTGAGAGGTAGTCAGATGCATATACTGAAAGGTAAAATTGTGGGGAGTGACATTTTGATAACTTACGGAATGTCAGATCTGTTAGCTGCAAGGGACAGAAAAGTCCATCCGAACTGCTCTAAGCAGAGTCAACTTCCTGGCCCAAGCAACAGTCAGTTGTAAGAACCGGTTTTATTTTGTCCCATGCAGATTCAAAAATCGCTGTGATTTCCTGAGCACAGAGTCCCCCGTCTTCCCCTGCTTCGCTCTCCTTTCCTTTCCTTGGCCTTCCTGGGACAGACTTGCTTCTTGCTGTGGCAGTCGGACCACCAACAGGTCTGTGCTTAAGTACTCTTCTCTCTTCCCAGACGTTGGAAAAATCCTACGACTGAAACTCGGTGGCTCTGTTGGCTCAGTTCAGTTCAGTTCAGTTGCTCAGTCGTGTCCCACTCTTTGCGACCCCATGAATCGCGGCACTCCAGTCCTCCCTGTCCATCACCATCTCCTGGAGTTCACTCAGACTCACGTCCATCAAGTCTGTGATGCCATCCAGCCATCTCATCCTCTGTCGTCCCCTTCTCCTGCCCCAATCCCTCCCAGCATCAGAGTCTTTTCCAATGAGTCAACTCTTTGCATGAGGTGGCCAAAGTACTGGAGTTTCAGCTTTAGCATCATTCCTTGCAAAGAAATCCCAGGGCTGATCTCCTTCAGAATGGATTGGTTGGATCTCCTTTTGGCTCAGGCCTGTTTATTTTTTATTTCCCTGGTGTCTTAGACAGTAAAGTGTCTGCTTGCAGTGGGGGAGACCCGGGTTCGATCCCTGAGTCGGGAAGATCCCCTGGAGAAGGAAATGGCAACCACTCTAGTATTCTTGCCTGGAAAACCCCATGGACAGAGGAGCCTGGTAGGTACAGTCCATGGGGTTGCAAAGAATCCGACAGGACTTAGCAACTTCACTTTCACTTTGACTTGTTTGATTAAATCACCCCCTAGAATCAGATGTGATGCTGACTGAGAAGGCTTGGGTTCCAAGCCCACCTCTCGATGTGGTAAGAGTTTATGTTGAACTGAGAACTGGGGTGAGTGGCCCCCTCCTCCTTTCCCTCTGGAGATAACCACTTTCTAGTTTTCTTTATAGTTTTACCTTCTATATCCATCTCTGATTTTGAGTTTTACATAAACAGATTCAGACAGTAGACAATATTCTAACTGGCTTCTCTGGCTCTGTATTATATTTGTAAGATTCATGCAAAGCATTGATCACAGTTGTGGTTTATTCTTTGTCATTTATGTATTATAAATGACAATATATATGAACAGACCAAACTTTATTTTTTCATTATGATGTGAGAGGATGTTTCATGCTTTCCAGTCTCAGGCAACTACCAAAAAAAAAAAAAAAAATGTGGCGATCACATATCTATGGCCATATGAAGAACGTACATTTCTCTCAGACATATATTGAGCTGGAACTAAGTGTGTGGGTCATAGGACATACATATTTTTGCATTTAGAAGATAAGGCCAGACTGTTACACAAAGTGTTTGTATTATATATTCCTGCCAGAAATGTATGAAAATTCCTATTGTATTATATCTCCTTTCGACTCAGTATTGTCAGATTAACTAAAAAAGATTAAAAAAAAACACAACAAACAACCACTGTCAGTCTGTTGACATATAATTGTATCAAATTGTGATTGTTCCTGGTGTATCTCTTGTTAGTAAAGTTAAGCACACCTGTTAACATGCCTATTCAGCATGTAAATTTTCTTTTTCCTGAAGGACCTCTTTATTGTTTTTCACATTTTTGTTGGGTTTTAAGTCTTTGTTTCTTCAGGTTTTATGTCTTTATTTCGTTGGGTTTTATGTATTGTCTCTCTCTTTACTAATTTAAGTAGTCTTTATAGATTATGATTCTACTGATAATTCCTCAATGCCTAAATAATGCAAGTTATGGGTGGTGTTTCCTGTGTCTTGCTTAAACAATTACTTCCTATCTTTAAGTAAAGAATTTATTTTCCTGTATTCCTAATTTTATAATTTTCCCTCTCGATTTTAATCAGTTTGGAGTTTATTTTTTGTAAAGTTAGAGTTAACCTTCACTCTTACCATGTGTTAGTGCAGTTATACTATAGCCATTTACTGATATCAGTTATCACAATGTTTATTGAGAAATTTTCCTCTGTCTTACATGCTGTGTCTCTCTTAAGTGAGGCATCCATATAAGAAGGATCTCTTTCTGCTTCTGATTCTCCTATTCTCCCCACTGGTCTTTGTGATTATCTATCATCTAATACTACACCATCTTACTCACCACAGCTTAAAGATCAAGGTGGCTGTATAACTTATTTTCCAAACTGGGACAATGTGAAAGTGAAAGATGTCACCAAAAAGTAAAATTCTGTGAATTTTAAAGCTGTTTATTCATGTGTAACTCAATTTTATCATATTGGTGAGCTTATGGAATGTTCTGTTCAAAATGATTTTTAAAATTAAAATTATTTCTAAAAAAATGCTGCTGCTACTGCTAAGTCGCTTCAGTCGTGTCCGACCCTGTGCGACCCCAGAGATGGCAGCCCACCAGGCTCCGCCATCCCTGGGATTCTCCAGGCAAGAACACTGGAGTGGGTTGCCATTTCCTTCTCCAGTGCAGGAAAGTGAAAAGTAAAAGAAGTCGCTCAGTCGTGTCCGACTCTTTGCAACCCTATGGACTGCAGCCTACCGGGCTCCTCCGTCCATGGGATTTTCCAGGCAAGAGTACTGGACTGGGGTGCCATTGCCTTCTCCAAAAATAAATAAAAAATAAAATAGTGTTTATACAATATATTCATCATCTTTGTTCTAGCCGTTATTTTAAAATGGCATAAACTGGGCAGTTCATAATCAACAAAGTTTATTTTGTTAGTTCTGGGGTCTCTTTTTTGGTTCTGGAGTCTGGGAAGTCGGTGATTGAGCGCTGACTGACTTAGAGTCTGGTGCGGGTGAGCTTCTGGCTTGTAGATGACGCTTCTCACTATTCCTCCTGTGAGGGAAGGCATGAGAGCGCTCTCTGGGGTCTCCTTTGTATGATCACTAATCCCATCACGTGGGCTCCTCCTTCAAGATTTAAGCACTTCCCAAAAGCCCCTAGCTCCTAATAGCATTCCATTAAGGATTAGATTTCAACATATCAATTTTGAGAGGATGCAAGCCTTAAATCTGTAGCAACATTACATATATTAAAGCAAATCTTTAAAATCTTTTATTTATTATCAGCACTAAAATGTAACACAGAGTAATAGTCTTGATAATATTCACAAAATCTTTTCTTATCTACATTTGTTTGTAATAGCCTGTCACTGATATTTTAAAGAGATAAGTTACTTTTCTTCAGTATGAGAGTATCAGGGCTTCGCTGGTGCTCAGACGGAAAGAATCCGCCTGCGATGCAGGAGACCTGGGTTCAATCCCTGGGTTGGGAAGATCCCCTGGAGAAGGGAAGGCTGCCCACTGCAGCCTTCTGGCCTGGAGAATCCCGTGGACTGCATAGTCCACGGGGTTGCAAAGAGTCAGACACGAGTGGCTTTCACTTGTGTCATTAGTTACAATGTTTACTGAAATATTCAAATTTTTACTTCGTGGTTAATAATTTTATATTTTTTGAAACCTTTACTCACTTTTTTCTGTATATCCAGATATTTTTGAGAAACTATTGCTTTCTGGTATATATTTTTAATACTTAAAAATATTAAGTGTGTAATCATTTTACCAAAATATTTTCTAGATATTGTCTTTTAAGCCTCTATTCAGATCATCAATCTTTAAGAAAAATTTTTACAAGAAAGAAAATCTCTTTAAATCAGTTGATTCTATTTGCGATTCTTTTGAATATTTTACCAAATTTATATGCTGGAAAATCATAGGCCTTCTTGTTTCATTCTGTCCCAGTCAGAGCATAAATTTATCCAATTAAAATAGGAACTTCATCAAAAATTCTTTTCACAATCCAAGATATTCCAAATCACACTTGTAGAAGTTAAAAATTAAATTCTGTACACCATCTGAGCTCCCATCCTTTGATTTGTTCACTTCCTCTTTTGCTTTTGTCAGGGTAATTTTCCATTTCTTCTACTTTGTGAGATATATTTTCAATAATTGCAGTTTACTCATTTCTTCAAAAGCTGAAGTTTCTATTCATTGAATATGTTGATGAAGATTCCCAACCAATTTTGTGCAAATTCAGACCAATTTTTCAAGAACTCAATTACAAAATAATTCAATGATGCCTCATAGGTTTGAGTTATCATAGCCCCACCCCTTCTGAGCTTTTCTGCTTTTGATTGGCTGTTTCCAGGCTTTAGTGACTGTTAACTCCTCTAGATTAGTATGAAGTCTCCACACCTTCTCATCTGCCTCGTGGTTGCTTGTTTCTCGTGTGTTTTCACGGTTTGTCCAGTTGTTAATGGGATCATTTTTATTTTTCTCCTTGTGATTCTCCTCCTAACCCTGTTTACATGTTAGAATATATTCCCTTTCTGTCCTCCCACGGCAGGAGATGATGGGATGGGGAGGTCGGGAGGCTCTCTGTGCTTCCTCGCTGGCTTGTGGACGCCCCGCCCGCCCCACAACTTCGTTGTTTTCCCGAGGGATTCAACATGTGGTCCCACCTCACTCAGTAGCCATTCCAAGATCTCTCTGAGGACTTCTTGGAATGACTTTTCTTTCCTTCTGCCCCATGCCACAGGCTCTCGCCTTAGACATTCTCATTTTTTTCTAGTACTTCTTAGATCTCTCCTGAGTGTCTCCCCTTCCAGTCACCTGAACCTTCTCTCACTCCTGATGTTCCTTCTGTGTCAACTGGGACCCCTCAGGAGGAGCCTCCCACCTTCTGGAGAACAGTGTCCTCAGGTATTTCTGTGGTTGCTAGGGGCTGAGTCTTCCACGTTAGGGGCTCAGCCTGCCATGGCAGTGTTGGAAGTCCCGTGGTGTCCTGGCTCTTGTGCTTGCCAGAAACTTGGAGGCTGTGATGGTTTCCAGCTATACCTGTGGCTCAGCCTTCCCAGGTTTCCAAACGCAAGTCTCCGTCCTCTCTTTGGGGAGAAGAGGGAGATATTATATTGGATTCCACAGGGCTTGTAGGTTGTGGATTGGTGCCTTTCAAGTAAAAGTTTACAGGGAGGGGACCAGTGGGGCAGTGGAGGGCCTTCCACCATCCCCCTGGCTCTCTTCCCCTGCTGCACCTTCATGCCTGCGGCTTTCACCACCCTGCCTTCTGGGTGAAAAACCCTGAGAAGTGAGTGTGTTCGCTTGCTTTGCTCTCTTTCTGGTGTCTGCCTCACATGATTGATCATTCTTCTAGAATTTTCTTGAAGAAGATAATGTTCATTTATACTTGTTGAGTACTGAATATGCAAGATGTTTTGATTTGTGGACATTATATAGGATTCACTTAGGATTGTTCATTCTAGTAAAAAAAAAGAAGTTTAATTCTTCATCTTCCCCTAATTTCCCTAGTCCAGTTGTTAAATTATCGGCTACACTGTTGAGTGTCTTAGATGTTCTAATCTTATTTCACTGGTACCTTCTCCAGTATCCTATTTTTAAAATATAGATGTTTGAAGATTACTAAAGAATATGAGAATTTTAAATTCTAATTAATATTGTTAAATTACTTTGCAAAACAATTGTTATTGACATTCTCATTTACTAAGAAG
>SJYT01076765.1:240991-305412 GCA_006410635.1 Cephalophus harveyi
CGGGGTGTCTCCCCCCGGCCGCCACTGGCCTCGGATGCGCGGTGGCTCCACCCAGCTGCCGCCCTGACCTCGGATGCCGGGTGTCTCCTCCCGGCCGCCACTGGCCTCGGACACGGGGTGTCTCCTCCGGGGCCGCCACTGACCTCAGCACAGGGTAGCTCCTCTCGGCCGTTCCTGCGCCGTCGCAGCCTGGCACTCTAGGCTGCTGTCCCCGACCTCGGACGTGGGGCAGCTCCTCCCGGCCGCGCGTAGTGCGCCGGCCCGGCTCTCGCAGCGGACCGCGCGTAAGCTGCTTAGCCTAAGCTAAACACAGGCACGGAGGGTCGACATTTAGATGCATGCTGGAGCCCGAGAGAAGGCTGATTCCCGCGGACCCCTCTGCACAGACAAGGAGCCACAGCCTACTGCCAGGCTCAGTTCAGTCGCTCAGCCGTGTCCGACTCTCTGTGGGGCAGGATATATATTCAGGAAATAAATGAATATTTATATATGTACTATTGAGTCAGGATAGTTGAGTCTGACTGTTTACTGTCAGGATAGTAAGTGTATAAATGAACTCGAATTTGAGCATCTAATCCATTGTCCCGGAACCCTTCCCTGTGGAGTGCCTTCCCTAATCCTTCACCAAATGCTCATTCTTTATAGGTCTTATCTCTGTGGTTTCCATTTCCTCCTCTTTGCCTACTTTTAGGCCACTTACACATTGATTTAGTTATTAGGTAATTAAAACACATTTTAGCACATGGTAAGGTTCTCACCCTCTTTACTTTTATTTATTTATTCATTTTAAAATTCACCTGCATTGAGACATTCCCAAACTAGATGGCCACTCCCTTTGGATGTAGCCCTCCTAGGCATGTTCTCCCTCCTTGCTATTTACAGTTAAGTTTTGCCTGACCTCTGTCGCTATCATCCCTGTGGATTTTAAAGTCTGAGAATCAGTGAGAGAAATATTTCACTGTCTGCTCTTTGGTGGGTATATCTGATTTCAGCTTATGATCAAATCTGTAGCTAATGTCACAAATCCATTCTCTGTATGGTATTGTGGGAATAGCACTCTTGTGTCTGGGAATAACTCTCCAGGCATGGCACTGTGAGATCTGTGCAACAGGCCTCACCCAAGCTCTGGCTGGAGCTTCTCTGAGCACTGGAGAGAGATTGGGGCACAGGCTGGATTCTGCATTGATTGTTCATGGAATGAGTAAGTCACCATTTGCATCCCCCTCCTAGAGCGCTTTCCATAACTGCCTGCTGGGTCTTGTGATAGAGAGGCCAGTCATGGGGGAGAGTTTGGGAGAGACCATATCTCGAGGGCAGATGAAGCTGGAGGAAGACGTTCCTGTGCAGGATCACATTCAGGAAGGATCCATCCTAATATCTCCTAAGATTCCAGATGTCCTTTATAACTCGCTGTCAGTTTCTATGGAAAAAATACCTACTTTAATTGAATTTGTGTTTAACAATCCATATTTGTGCCTGAATATAAGAGAAACCCAAATAGAATACGTCTAAGGCCCATATCTTTTGATGAATCAGAAACTTACCCCAAAAGGCTTTGGTAAGCTTATGAAAGTGAAAGTGGCTCAGTTGTGTCTGACTCTTTGTGACCTCATGAACTAGACAGTCCAGGAACCAGGCCAGAATACTGGAGTGGGTAGCCTTTCCCTCGGAGAAGGCAATGGCAACCTACTCCAGTACTCTTGCCTGAAAAATCCCATGAACGGAGGAGCCTGGTGGGCTGCAGTCCATGGGGTCGCTAAGAGTTGGACATGACTGAGCGACTTCACTTTCACTTTCCACTTTCTTGCATTGGAGAAGGAAATGGCAACCCACTCCAGTGTTCTTGCCTGGAGAATCCCAGGGACGGGGCAGTCTGGTGGGCTACCGTCTAAGGGTCGCACAGAGCTGGACACGACTGAAGCGACTTAGCAGCAGCAGCAGCCTTTCCCTTCCCCAGGGGATCTTCCCGACCCAGGAATCGAACCCAGGTCTCCCGCATTGCGGGCAGATTCTCTACCAGCTGAGCTATCAGGGAAGCCCTTCCTGTAAGCTTATACTTATCAATTTCAAGGGTGAAAATGAAGTTAGCATTCACAGCATTTTATGTGTAGATTTAGATACACACTTATTTGAATCAGTACTGAAAGTAATACCTTAATTTTGAAACAGCTCTTTCTACTCTCGCATGCTGAGGAACAACGTTAACGCTCCACTTGCATGTTCAGTATCTGAGCTTGTGTCCCCACTCGGGCACCAACTGTCCCCCCCGAGTTTACTCTGCGCGCTTGATGAGCCGCTCTTAGGCCGGTTTATGAGGATGCCGCTGGGAAACTGTGTGCCAAGCCAGAGAGTCCCTTTATGTAATGGAAATAATATTCTTTTCTCTTTAAAAAAAATCCCTGAAAATGTATTCTTAACCACTGCCACTGTCCCTTATTTTAAAGGACATCTGATACTTGTATTGTGGAATCATTACTCCAGAAAAAATTACTAAATTTACCTCCTTAAAAAAAATTTCCTTTGGAGAAGGAAATGGCACTCCACTCCAGCACTCTTGCCTGGAAAATCCCATGGACGCAGGAGCCTGATAAGCTACAGGCTACAGTCCATGGGGTCGCAAAGAGTCGGGTACGACTGAGCGACTTCACTTGTTATGTTGATAGCTCCGTTGGGTACCCGGTGGAATGTATGTAAAACTAACATTGATGCATATTGTTTGAGGAGAATGTGTCTTCCCCAAAAGAAGTTTGAAATAAAAATAGAGATAGGTTCGGACAGTATGAAATATTTAGTAAGGATTCAAATATAAAATGGCTTCCTCTTTTATGAGGAATAATTTCTTTCAGGAAAAATAATCTCACCTTATTTTTAGGCATATGTACAGTAATTGGGGGAGAATTTCCATTTTTGTAATAACCATCTTCCTGTTTAGACATAGGCAGATTTTTTCTGCTGTTCAAATCTTTTCTGTTTCTCAGTAACTTCTGTTCGTGTCTCCACATGGACCTTGCTCTGTGTGTCTTGAAGGAAGTGTTTTCCCTTTGCGACTTTTTTTACTAAAAAACTTGGGTGTGTGCGTTTACACACATACTCAAAATAATATTTGGCAAATAATAAGTAATTTCTATGATGATGATGATGTAGGTTTTTTTAATGTTATGTGTTGGTGTACTATCTTTGCATTCTATGGAAAGAGTTCGTGAACTAAGCCTACATGTGCTAATTCTTAATCACAAATACTGTTATTTAACAGTACATCCTCTAGCAGAGGAATCTTGATATTGGTTTAGAATTTAAAGTGTCTACTTTAATTTGACTAACACTGGCCTCTTGTCCAGCAGGGCCATCACCGTGGATACCAGGACTCACTGGTCATACAACTTCACCCAGAGAGATGTGTTAAAAATGCAGTTTGTGTGGACCTCATCTGGGTCCTGCTGAAATGGGTTTCTGGGAAGTGATGCCAGTTTAACTAAGCCCCCACTTGATCTTTGCCCACCAGTATGTGGAAACCACTGAGCTAGAGCGCGCTGGAAGCACACAGGTGGAGAGCAAGTTCCGATTCTGCCAGCCAGCCCAGGCGAGTCTAGGCCCCTGGAGGTTCAGCGTGACTCTGGCACATTTCCATCGTTGGTAATTAGCCAGAGCCCTCAGGGTAGGTTCCTGACAGCGCTGGAACCTGCCCTTTCCTTTAAAGAGAGGTTAGTGAAGTGCAGTCGCTCCGTCGTGTCCGACTCTTTGCGACCCGTGGACTGTAGCCCACCAAGCTCCTCCGTCCATGGGATTCTCCAGGCAAGAATACTGGAGTGTGTTGCCATTTCCTTCTCCGGGGATCTTCCCGACCCAGGGATCGAACCCAGGTCTCCCACCTTGCAGGCAGACGCTTTAACCTCTGCACCACCAGGGAAGCCCAAAAGAGAGGTTACATTAGCAAATTATAGTGGGCCTAAATCTAAAAGTTTAATCTCATTTTCTTTATAAATAAACCTAGCATACTCTTCCTTAGCTCTTCATCCATAATTTGTTTTTAAAAATGTAGACATATTAGTTAAGAATTTGCACACTATCTGTGAATTCTGAAAGCACAAGATTGCCTTCTAGATTAATAGATGAAGGGAACATGATCTATTTCCACGTACGTGTGGCACATAAACAGTGTATAACAACAACTAAGAGGATGTGCCTGTTTTTGTGCATCCAGAAGACATTCAAAGTGAAACAAGAAAATAGCTCAGGAGTGATTTGATTCACAGAGTGGACATATTCAAGTAATCGTTTTCACTGGAAAATAAAATATTTATTCTCGGTTTGACTTATCTGTGGTAAAATTGTTTGGCAGATAATTAACTCTAAGGAATAAGAGTAAATTTTTGAAAAGAGAACAAAACGTTATTTTAATTATTTTTATATATAAAATCAAAATAAAAGAAATCTCTCCCTTCCAGTCCATAACCATTCATTTCATTAGGAGTAAAGGTGCAGATTCACATAAAAAATATAATCAAATAAGAACCCTGAATTCTTTGAAAGATATAAGCATAAATGACATCCTGAACAGTAAACACGGAGCTGTGACACACATGTAGATTATTTCAGCAATGTTCTTTCGTAAAAGCACGTTTAATCACCAGATCCCTGAGTATAATGTATTTGCAGCTGGGTGCTACTCAGCTGCCTTCTAAAATGTGCCTGTTCTATTAGGCTCCTCTGTGCCATTAGTCACACTCTTAGGTAAAACCTGTGTAGGAGTTTCTAGACTCCACAGCCTACTTTTTCTGATAAATGAAACCTACATGCCAGCCAAGCTAGCTGCTCTTCTTCCACTGTGCTCCATATGAACCGATCAGCTTACAAGAATCCGCGTATTTACTAATCTGGCTAACACCTTCCCTGCACAGATTTCTCATTTTGATTTTGGTGAGCAGTGATGTTAATGAAAACTAACTTCTAAATCACTATCTACATTTCCTCAGCGAACCCCAGGGACCTTCAGGAGAAAAGACCGTTTCTTGGCTTACGGGACAGCCTCGCTCACCAGGGAGCCTCAGCCCTGTTCTCTGCTCTCTTCTTGCAGCTGTGCCGTGTGCCTCCACACTCCAGCCCAGCCCACTCACCCATAGATCCTCTAGTGTCCTGGGGCCCTTTGAGCACCAGAGCCCTTAAACATTGGAGGTCTTCTTGAAGAATACTTCCTAACGCCACTGAATACCCCGATTCCTTCTATCCTGGGCCCTCTCAAAATCAGACTGGAGTTCGTCTCTCCTCCCCCGAAGCCTTTCATCGCTAATCCTTTATCATTCCTCACCAGGTTGTGGTTGCTGGCCCAGTCCTTTTCTCTCCTTCTTGACTAAGCTTCAAGAGGCCAGATGTGGTCTTTTATCTCAGTCTCCTCGTGATTCATTCTTGGACCAACACGTAGCAAGCAGAAGTGGGGTTGGCTGTGACAGTTTACTTTCAGAGGGCATGTACCCTTAAAGTTGTCTTATTTGAAAACATCCTAAATGGGAACTAGAAGAAGAAGGGAAGGTTTAGATTTCCTGAAAATAAGGAATTAACTGTAATCTATTGTAGAAAGTAGTATTTTTCCAGTTATTTAGAAAATTAGTAAAATGCTGTTGCAGTATCTCAGACTTTTACTAAGCATCATTGAAATATTTTGTGAGATGTAGTTTGACTAGATAGAAATAATAATAAGATGAAAATAACAGAGTCTGACTTTGCTTCTTCCCCTTGTTTGAGAGTAATGAACCTGTAATTTTATATATTGTTCATTCCTTTTATTTTCCCATTTTTCGTTCTCTTTCTGATTTAATCACATGCTCAGAGAAAGAGAGAGATCCTAATGTTTTGAGACATCATTAGAATTTGTGTGTCTGATTACAGTTCACAATGCAATACTGGGGGAAGATTGCATTATTATCTAGTAAATGTGAATGTGTATGCTATCAGACCTCCTACTTCAGTCCTTAAACAAATCTGGTTTACTAAATGTCACAAAATAGGGGATTTATAATATAAAATAAATGTTAGAGAGATACTGCAAATCGTGGAAATAGTGACTATGGGTATTGGGATTACAACTTTTAAAATTCATTGTTATTTTTAATTTTCTATATTGTGCATGTGGTATTTAACATGCATTTGATAACAATAATGATGTTTATGTGAAGGCACACATATGTTTGGTTTAGTTTATGATATATTGTGACTGTGACGTCCCTGGTGGCTCCGATTGTAAAGAATCTGCCTGCAGATAGAACCTGGGTTCAGTCCCTGAGTTGGGAATATGCCCTGGAGCAGGGAATGGCAACCCACTTCGGTATTCTTGCCTAGAGAACTCCACAGACAGAGGAGCCTGGTGGGCTACAGTCTAAGGGGTTATAGAGAGTTGAACAGGACTGAGCAACTAACACTTTCACTTTTTCATATTGTGATTGAGGGTCCATGTATAAAGTACAGACAGTCGCCTGATTAGTAAACAATTTGTAATAAATAATATTTTATCTGAATTGTGGAGAAAATTCTGACATTATCAGATTTAGGTAATTATCATTTATCCCCATGATTTTTATAGAGAAGAGTGTGAGAGATTAAGGGAGTTTAAATATTTTCAATATTATTTATTGTTATTTATTATTTCAATATTTCAATTCTATAGCAAGAGGTGGTGATTCTGGGTAAAGATTTTAAGTTCCCCATATATAAAGAAAGAGTTGCAGCTTCATCTGTGATGCCAGAGCTTCTGCCATGCAGAAATGAATTAAGTAACTGCTAATTTAAAGAGCCTCTTGATGAAAGTGAAATAGGAGAGTGAAAAAACTGGCTTAGAACTCAACATTCAAAAAAAGAAGATCATGGCATCCAATCCCATCACTTCATGGCAAATAGTTGGGGGAAACAATGACAGACTTTATTTTTTTTGGCTCCAGAATCACTGCAGGTGGTGACAGCAGCCATGAAATTAAAAGACCAACCTAGGGAGAAAAGCTCCTTGGAAGAAAAGCTATGATCAACCTAGAGAGTGTATTAAAAAGCAGAGGCATTACTTTGCCAACACAGTTCCATCTAGTCAAAGCAATGGTTTCTCCAGTGGTCATGTATGGATGTGAGAGTTGGACCATAAAGAAAGCTGAGCATCAAAGAATTGATGCTTTTGAACTGTGGTGTTGGAGAAGACTGTTGAGAGTCCCTTGGACTGCAAGGAGAACCAACCAGTCAATCCTAAAGGAAATCAGTCCTAAATATTCATTGGAAGGACTGATGCTGAAGCTGAAACTCCAATACTTTGGCCACCTGACACGAAGAACTGACTCACTGGAAAAGACCCTAATGCTGGGAAAGATTGAAGTCAGGAGGAGAAGGGGACAACAGAGGATGAGATGGTTGGATGGCATCACCGACTCGATGGACATGAGTTTGAGCAAGCTCTGGGAGTTGGTGATGGACAGGGAGGCCTGGCATGCTGCGGTCCATGGGGTTGCAAAGAGTTGGATATGACTGAGCGACTGAACTGAACTGAACTGCTAACTGGAGATGTTTCTAGAGCATTGGTTCTCAACTCAGGTGATTTTGCTCCCGGGGACATTTGGCAATGCTTGGAGACATTTTTTAGTTGCCACAACTGGGGGAGATGCGTGTGCTGCTCGTGTGTTGTGAGTAGAAGCTGGAGAGGCTGCTGCAGCCCCCCACCCATAATTACCTGACCCCACCTCTCAGTAGATGGGATGCTGAGAAGCACTGTCTCAAGTAATTGCGAATAGTTTGATTGCAATAGCTCTGCTGGCGCTTAGCTTTAAAGTCCATCCTCTAGTTAATGAGTCTGTCTGTCAATAGCAGGAGCATACAGCAGAAACCACAACTCCAGGCTAGTGGACATAAATTTGAAGCTGAAAATGAACATGGAGTGACAGGCTGGGGAAGAGAGCCGGTATGAACTGTAGTATGCTGGACTTGGGACAGGAGAGGCAGAATATATATTTCAAGACAGAAAAAAAGAACAAATGTGATAATTCATTTCAGCAGAACATCTGCCACTTTTTTCTTGGAGGCATAACTTAAGATCTTCCTTATATTCAGCTGAGCTGTTATTAATCACTATGAAGAAGAGCAGGTCTGATTCAAGCTGAAAGTCCAACCTTCCCCAGGTTGAAGGCAAATGGGTTTCGAGGAAGCAGGGCTGGGTGGTGGCGGGATGGTTCACAGGTGGGGAATGGTGGACTGTTTAGGTACTTCAGCTTTGGAACCCCAACAGTCACTTTGCCCTCCTCTACCCCTTTGGGGTGGCAGAAGGGCTCTGGTGGAATTCCCTCTGGTTAAAAAACCAGTCACCTGAGCTCAGATCATCATTGTGTTCCGAAACTCAGCCTAGTCTGCCTGTGAATTTTCTGTGTGAGCCTCCCTAAGTGGACTTCCTTAGCCAAGGATTTTCTGAGCTTTCAGTCTTGCACAGTAGAGATCAAAAAAATATAAATGGAGCAGCATCTTCAGATTAGGAAGAAACAAGGTGAAGAAGAATGAAGGGGGTAGGTAAGGGAAAGAAATATGAAATTAAATCCTATAACAAGGGTATTAAACAACTACATCTAGACAAAGAGAAAGCTAGATAGCTAGGCAAAAACAAACAAAAAACTCTGTGTTTATAGAAAGGCCTTGGATTATCACACTCTTATTTTGGCACAAAGGGCCAACAAGTTCAAAACAAAGGGAGAGAGAATCATTTCAGGATTTAGAGTATGCTGTGTTCACTTTCATATTCTTCAGAATGTTTATCAAGAAATAGAAATGGAGACTTCTGATATTATCTTCCATATATTTATTTATACAATAGAAAATGCCATGCCCATATACTCACTTACTTATACAAGCAGACTTTATCTTATGTTTAAATATGATTTGGTCTAAGTGAATTGAAGTTTTTAAATTTAAGAAAAAAGTAATCATGATGAGAGGGTAGGAGAAAAACAAAATGCTTTCTAAAATTTAAAGTGATTTTTCTAAAGGATATCTTTATTCACATCACTGGTTGAGAGAAAAATATTTTATTCAATGTCAAAATAATTTAAACTACGAAAAGAGAAGAATCAAAAACACTGTTTCCTCAGCTTCTGCTTTCTATACAAAGCTCAGATAAAATGTTTTTTTTTTTTTCATGTTAAATTTTCAACAGAACCTGGAAATTTGCTTAAAGATGCTATAAGGTAAGGATAAGTGAAAGTGAAAGTGAAGTCGCTCAGTCGTGTCCGACCCTCAGCGACCCCATGGGCTGCAGCCTTCCAGGCTCCTCTGTCTATGGGATTTTCCAGGCAAGAGTACTGGAGTGGGGTGCCATTGCCTTCTCCGAAGGTAAGGATAACCCTACCATAAAAAGTATATATTTTAGTTTGTAGACCTTTTATGGAGTTAAAATTCAACACGCTAAAAGCCAAAGTACCAGAATGGTATACTTACACAGGTTGTCTTCTCAAACATATGACACTTTGAGATCAACCAGCTGTCAAACTGCACCAAGCTTTGATGGCCACTGCACATAGTTTCTAGAAACTTACAATTTACATGGGTAAAATTTAGTATTGATATACACCCTGCTATGCTGCAGAAAGGCCCAGTTGGTCGAATCTTGCCATTTATCTTTTGCAACTTGCTTTTTAGAAAAATATCCACTTCTCCCCAGTGTCAACACTCACAGCACCTCTAAAAAGAATATGGATGCGGATGATCCGTCCTTTTGGCTTCTCAGCATACTAGAGCGACGGCACAGTAACACTGCTCCTGTGAATGTGCCCGCTACAGAATAGTCAGTCATTCGAAAGCGGAGAAGGAGCTTGCCACAGAGAGCGCTCAGTGGAACACGCCGCCGGCCTCTGCTGCGCTCGGGGCGCGCGCCCAGGGAGGCGCTGGCACCGGCTCCGTCTCCTGGCCTCGCAGCTTCGGTGGGCGTGAGGGGCGGAGTGGGCACGGTCTTCACATAAAAGGAGACTGATGCTTGCCCACAGCACGGGCCCGCATGAGGCGGGGTCGAGAGGACCCCTGATTTTCCTAGCGTGACAGGCTTTTCCTTCTCGGAACTCCAAGAGCCGACGCTAAGGGGCACCAGAGGCTCGGGTTGCTGCAGCTGCCACCGTCAGGGCAGCCTGACGGCGCGGTGCTGCGGCGGTCCTGGGCGACGGCAGCGCCCCGCTCGGCGGGGGCTGGGCGCAGGACCTCGGAGTGGGTGTCCCGAGAGCCTGGGATGCTCCGATGGGAGAGGAATCCTCCGAGGGCGGGAGGAGTGGAACTCGAAACGGTGGGCTAGTCAGGGAAGGCTGGAAGGCGAGGTCCTAGTATCTTTCTCTAATACTCTATGGGGCCACTTCTAATCTCCTTTTACTTTATGAAGAATGTCGCTGTCCTACATAGAGCTAAGGATATATGCCACACGCGTCACCCCTGCCGTATACTAAAATCATCTGACAAGATAATACACTGGAAGCTGTTGATGTCTAGTTGTCCAGGGATCCCGAGACACATGCAAAGAGATCAGATGCCCCTCCTCTGCCCCCGCCAGCCAGTTCAGGTTTCCTCCCGTGCCCGCAGCCTTTCGTCGGAAGCCCATGCTCATTGTTTAGTTAAGGAGGCGACATCCAGACCCTGGCCCGCTAGAAGCCTCTGCCCACCCGCCGCAACTGGGACTTTTTCCCGGAGTCCGAGAGGGAGCCGGAGATGCCGAGGAAATTCAGCAGGCATCCTCAAGCCTTGCTGTCCGCAGTCTGACTTTTATCAGTAATAACAGAAAAAACCAGAGGTGGCCGGGGCAGGGGTGGGTGGCGGACGGCAGGGCCGGGCCGGCGCCAGCGCGCAGCCGCTCAGGCCGGCCTGCGGGCCCAGCCGGGCTGCCCCATCTGTCTCTTATACACATCTCCCCGGCCTCCCTGCCTCTGCATTGTCTCCCGCTCGCCCGAGGATGGGGTCGGCGGACGCTTAGGTCGGAAGCGAGCCCTGCCTCCCTCCGAAGCCTGGTAACATTGATGTAGGCAAAGAGCGAGCGGAGCGAGGGAGAGAGAGGGAAGGGAGGAGGGGAGAAGGCAGTCGAGCCCCCAAGTCAATGCGGATTGTGGTGCCAGCGGCGCCGGAGCCCCCGCGGTGCAGTCGGCCAGGGCTGTGCGCTCCCAAAATATGACCAGGGGTGCTTGGATGTGTCGGCAGTATGACGACGGATTAAAAATCTGGTTGGCAGCACCCCGGGAGAACGAGAAGCCGTTCGTCGACTCGGAGAGGGCTCAGAAATGGCGCCTGTCTCTGGCCTCTCTCCTGCTTTTCACAGTCCTGCTCTCTGATCACTTGTGGTTCTGCGCCGAGGCCAAGCTGACCCGCGCCCGGGACAAGGAGCAGCGGCAGCAGCGGCAGCAGCGGCAGGAGCAGCGGCAGCGGCAGCGGCAGCAGGAGCCGTCCTGGCCCGCGCTCCTGGCGAGCATGGGGGAGCCCTCGCCCGCCGCCCAGGCGCACAGGCTCCTCTCCGCCTCCCCGTCCCCCACCCTGCCCCCCTCCCCGGGAGGCGGCGGCGGCGGCGGCGGCAAGGGCGGCCGGGGCACCGACAGCCGGGGCACGCCTCTGCTTCCAGGAAACTCTGCCAGACCCGCGTGGCGCCTGGAGACTTGTTACCCGCAGGGCGCCTCCTCGGGCCAGTGCTTCACGGTGGAGAGCGCGGACGCCGTGTGCGCCAGGAACTGGAGTCGGGGGGCGGCGGCCCGGGGGGACCAGCGGCAGCAGACCCGGGGCCCGCCGCAGCCCACTCCGCCCTGGAACTTGTCGGATTTTTACCTTTCGTTTTGTAATTCCTACACACTTTGGGAGTTGTTCTCCGGGTTGTCCAGTCCCAACACTTTGAACTGTAGTCTGGATGTGGTGCTCAAGGAGGGCGGTGAGATGACCACTTGCAGACAGTGCGTCGAGGCTTACCAAGACTACGACCACCACGCTCAGGAGAAATACGAAGAGTTCGAAAGCGTGCTGCATAAATACTTGCAATCGGAGGAGTACTCGGTGAAATCGTGTCCTGAGGACTGTAAGGTAGGGACCCGTGGATTTTTTCCCCCCTTCCTCGCGCTGTTTTCTCTGTGTGTGTTGGGTGGAGGTGTCTTCTAGAGTTTTAAAGTCGCTTTTGGACTCTGGTTCTGTTACTGCGGCCATTGTTTTTGTGGTTGTCAGCGCCTGACCTGCTGCTTGACTTGGGACTCTTGTGAATTGCTGGTGGATCAGTGCCTTCTGAGAATCCTTGGACCATCAGGAGGACTCTGGTCTTCTGAGATGATAAACCCAGTGCTTTAACTGTCTCTTAAAGCAACAGAGTTGGTTCAGATTCTGCCACTTTTTTTTTTTTTTTAATGTAATTTGAGTGAAGCTTTTTGTGAGGAAGACTCTGATGGGACTAAATACTGGTGACCACAGCTGAAGTCAGAACAGGCTAAGACAGGCGTGTGCGGTCTGGCTTATGGACCTTACACATGAAGTCTCTGATGGTGACAAATTAAGCTGGTTGCCCGAAGAGACAAGAGAAAATGTTTGTGATTGTTTATGTGGGAAGAACTAAAAGCGTTTTACGTGTTTTCCAGGAGTAATTCTGGTTGTTTTGAAAGTTTGGGGGCCTACCTAAGCGTATTTACTCACATGAGTTTCTTGTTTTCTCTTAGAAATGTGTATAGTTATTGATCAGAAGCTCAGTATGAGTAGAAAATTTTGATTACGTATCTGGTGATAACTGATCAGTGTTAGATTATTTATTAGTCACCTTATGTAATTAGCTTGAATTTTCAGGAGGCTCTCAGGAAGTACTAATTGGCAAATGCTTGATGCCATGACTAAAAAACACTGAACTCATTAATAACATATATTATGTTCAGCCCCTTCCTCTTGAATATAATGATGGCTGTGAACCCTGCTGATTCACAAAGGAATAGTGTATGCAAGTTTCCTAAGAAACGGCAAACGTGACCGTGGGCACAGGTCCTAGTAGGAGTGTGCTGTCCATGGTGCTGAAATGAGATTTGCTCAAGAGCTCCGCTGAAGATGAAGATACTGCAGTGACCTTTTAGTAGGGGAAGAAATGATGGCAGAATCTCAATAAACCTTGATATTTTGTTCCAAAGGTAATTTCTTAATGCAGTAAAATAGTATTGCTTTTCAAAAGAAATAATCCGCCATATTGTCTCTCTACCTTTCTCTTCATCCCCCACCCCGAACCTCCCCTAAGGAATACAACAACTGAGCCTCCTTTGCCTCATTCATTTGCTGGAAAAGTGTGGTCAAGAGCAGTATGGATCAAAGGGTTCTTGTGATGCTTTCACAGGAGAATTGGCCTAAGGGATTCCTACTTAAACTGAACACAGTTCAAGGGCTGTATTCTAGCTTGGATTGATTAGTTGTGCTTTTGACAACTAAGCTAAACTAAAACTAAGCTTGCTTTGCCAACATTCTTTAAGACCAGAAACATATCTTCTTTGCAAATAATGATATTGCATTTGCAGCATTAATTTAGAATGCTGCTTCATTAGGTAAATGGATCTTGAACAATTTTTACATATTCTTCTTAACCATATGCCTGGGAATTAATCTTAATGGTAGAAGTTACTAATGAATGACTAGTATATTTATTGCATACTTATTTATTTTGACAAGATAATGTTTCCTCAGAATTGCAAGGAAATGGATCTGTATACTAATTTTACTACCAGTAAAAAACTTGGAAAGGTTTCAGTATATTTATGTTTAAAGTGATACCTTGTAGTAATTTGAATTTTCTTGCTTCCTTGAATGTAAACTCTCATAGAAATTTCTAGTTACTTCAGTTTGCATAGGCTCAGTATTTACAAGGTAGTCTACATTGTAGACTACAGAATATTCTTAAATAAGCATGTCAAATTTATTTTATTTGAAAATTCACATAATAAATATCTATACATATATGTATATATAAATAAATGTAGAGTTTTCTCTTGACCTGAAATAATTATCAACTTTATACTTATATCATCATAGCTATAAGGTATAGTGTAGGTTAAATGAATATGTAATGTTATGAGCTACTTCTGGATTATGTTTTCATATAAAGTAGTCATTGTGAGCTATATACACAAAAGCACATTAAAAAAATTTTAACTCCTTTTAGAAACATTTCTTCATACTGAAAAGTAAACACAGACATTTGAGGTTTTCATCTCCACAACACAGGATTTATTACTTGTGATGCCTTGAGCTATTTTTTGGTTGGTTGGCTGTCAGTTGGAAACACTTGACATTTATTCCAGGATAACTGTTTTCACACAGTTTCAAATTTTGGGTGCCGGGGTGAGGTGTATTCGGTGTATGTTCTTGGTTGATAATTTACAAATCTATTGATCAGATCCTTAGCTTAACATACAGCTTTGTTAAGATTCTGCAAAACTGCGATCACATCCACATACAAAGTATATTACTTGACTTAAAATGCTATTGGTGGTCTTTGAAGAATGTATCTGAGTTTCTTTCTGAACACTTTTACTTATTTCAAACATGCTTATAATTATGAAATGATGTTTATCTTCAGGGGCAATGTTCAAGATATATAGTCCATGCAAAATTTTCTACATTTTATGGTTAATGACAAAATCTTAGGCTACATTAAAAGTAAATGCATTATATTTCCAGAATTGGTAATATAGTCATGAAAAAAATCTAATTCAATAGTTTCTTAATATACATTTATATATAGGATATATGCTATAATATTAGTTATACAGATAATTAAAATTCATACTTTAGAAGAAATATACTACCTTTATAATATCCATGTATAATTAATTTGTTTACATAATATGTAGTTTAAACAAAAAGTCATTTTAAAATTCTTATTTATTTTAATGTCATACACTGTAGATATTTTAAAATAATTTTTAAGCAAATAAAATATCTAACAATTTTTTCCATTTAAAAATTATATATAAAATATTTTGCTGTAATCAGTTTACTGCTCCTGTATAGATTATGACAGTATCCAGAGTGTGGAATACATCTGGAAATAGACCTCATTTACATTCTACCACTGTATTATTTTCAAATCATATTTTTAAAACTGAATCACTTCTCTGCAATATCACACAGTCTAACCTTCAGATGGTCACATTAACCATTAATAAGGCCATTTATAAGGTCAAAGCCACTGTCATAACTTTTTATGACCAGATTTTTATTTTTAATATTTTTGCCCCATATAAAAATGGGGTGCATTATAAAGCAAGGAATGATTTTGGTTGCTTTATAAACCAAGGAATGATTTTTTAAAAATATTCTGACTTGTAACTGGGTCAGATTAGTAGCTATATAGGGCATAACCACAAAATTTTAATAATTGCTGTTATACGTTGGTTTTAATCACTTTAATTAGATGAGATTGGTGTCTGCATATGCAAGGTGAATAAAAGTATAAAGGAAGAAAGTCAAATCCGTCTCATTCTCTCCCACAAATAAATCAGCATGCAGTAAGATGTATTTTGATACTAGACTGATAGCTGTTTGAAACGCAGTTCTATTTTGGTTTGCGTTATTGACCTATGGCTTCGATTTCAATTCCCCATTTCCGTTTCACTCTCGGTCTTCTATGTCGACCTCACGTTGACTAGGCTCCAAACATGTCATTGTTCGCTTTATGTTGACTGACACTGAAAAGATGTTTCTTCAGTATCAGTTAACATTTACTCTAGATCAGTGGTCCTTGGCATTACAGCAGAATATCCTGGGAACCTTTGAAAACACGCCCAGCCCGAAGAGATTCTGATTTCTTTAGCCTGACTTGCGTCATGAGCTTGGGGTCTTCCAGTTTCCCTGGGGCCGTGCAGCCTGGGGTGAGAGCCGCTGTTCTAGTTGAGTGACAAGCGAGGTCGAAAGACCTTTTAGGTCCTGCGCTGCTGTAATACATAATAACCTCATCGGTTCAACAGCTGAGAAAGGAACTTACATTGTTTCTAAGTGGTAAAGGCAGCAGGGCATGGTCAGGGGTAGGGGGAGCGAATACCCTGTGGCTGGGCCGAGGCAGTCAGATGAAACGCAGACTAGCTGTGTGCGGGGTTTAGGGAACGTGCGAGGTTTAGGCAACGTGCGAGTTTTAGGGAACGTGCCAAGCAAAGAACACAGAGAGAAGGGTGCAGAGAAGACGGGAACTTTGCACATTCAAGGGTGGGCCTATTGGCTGTGGATTTTCTGTCTTCCGGCCAGAACTGAGTCATTATTTCGGTTGTTCACTAATGGGCTGAGCACATGAGTGCAGAAATTAGATGATTGTCTCTCTGTGAGACGATCCACTATTTGATTAGAGGAGCCTCAGCCTCCTTACTTTGTCTCTAATTTTAGCTTGTATAAATGGCTAGAATTTAGACTTTTTCAAAAGTATGCGTTGGTTTTAAGAGAAAACATTTCGGCTTGTCATAGTATTTCATGTGGTTTGGTTTATTCTTTCTTCAACTATTTACTTTATTAAACCTAGAAAGTTACTAATTTTTTTTATTGTTCTTTCTCCATTATGATGATGAGCCGTATCTCCTCTTTTACTTATTCCTATCATACTGGAATAGCTAGTTGGCATTCATACAGTGTTGTCAAGGGACACGTTGCTAAGTAGACGCAGAATGCTGCCACACTTAATTTAGGAATTCATTTTAGAGGGATCTTATCAGTGTTCTGTTTTGAAGGGATTGTAATATCATCACATTTTATTTTTTTATTCTTTAAAAGTTTAGATTAGAAATGCTGTGAAACACTAAATTTCAGTTTTACCTTAATGAGCAATAAAACACTATAATCCAAATAATGAAATTTCAGTAATAAAGTGTTTTAATTTCCTTCGATTCTTTAAAACTGAAAACAGGAATTCACATCTGCCTTTCTTTGGTAATAAATAGTTAATGATTTATACTATGTATTGTGTAGAATGCATGAAAATATTTCCTTCCTGGGTGTTTAAAGTGTTAAAAGGTTAGTAGCTGATTTTCCCTCTCTGTTTCTACATAGAGTCATTTATTAAAAGAAAAAGTTGTAGATGCTATTACGGATGGTAAAAAAAAAAAAAAAAGAAAACAGGAATTCACATCTGCCTTTCTTTGGTAATAAATAGTTAATGATTTATACTATGTATTGTGTAGAATGCATGAAAATATTTCCTTCCTGGGTGTTTAAAGTGTTAAAAGGTTAGTAGCTGATTTTCCCTCTCTGTTTCTACATAGAGTCATTTATTAAAAGAAAAAGTTGTAGATGCTATTACGGATGGTAAAAAAAAAAAAAAATCCTGCCCAAAAAAAAAAAAAAAATGCAAGTTTACTAGTGTTTAAATTCAGTTACTGATCTTAGCAGCAACAGTAGTATATCTACATATATGTGGAATGGGTGGATGTAATAATTACTTCTTTAGAAATACATGGAAATTGTACATGTCAGATGCTCTGTCCCTCTTGAGAAGGAAATTGGGCTCTACTCAAAATCGTGAGTCCTCACCCTTCGATTTCCTCTTCCTGTCCACATGCCCTCTTGCTTTCATCTGGCTGAATCCTCTCCTGGCATCTGGAGGCTTCACTCACAGGGCCTAGTCCTTTGGGAAACCCAGAGTTCAGAAATCTTACTTCTCTTCATCTCCACTGCCATCGGGAATAATCAGTCTCTTTCCTACTGAACTCTCACTGACTTAGTTTATTTGGGGAAAAAAAAAATTTTGAACTAAGGTTTAAATGTATGATCATGACAAAGTATGGTTTTCTCAGCAAATGATTGGAGTCAGTCAGAAGTTTAAGTGCCAGGACGAGCTTCAGTAGTAGCTAACAAGTTTTAGAGTTGATTAGAAGTCAGGAACTAGTCTAATTCATTTAATCATGCTGTCTTTATAAGTTCTACCACATATTTTACAGATGAGTAAAGTGAGGACATCAAGTTAACTCTTCTGAGGTCAAACAGCTGGTAGTGTTCAAGGTCAAGCTCAGTTCCTCATCTTACTGTGTTTTCTTTTCTCCCTTCATTATGATCATTACAGTCATATTGAGTCAGCTCAGTTCAGTCTCTCAGTTGTGTCCGACTCTTTGTGACACCATGAGCTGCAGCACGCCAGGCCTCCCTGTCCAACACCAACTCCTGGAGCCCACCCAAACTCATGTCCATTGAGTCAGTGATGCCATCCAACCATCTCATCCTCTGTCATCCCCTTCTCCTGCCCACAATCTTGCTCAGCATCAGGGTCTTTTCAAATGAGTCAGCTCTTCGCATCAGGTGGCCAAAGTATTAGAGCTGCAGCTTCAACATCAGACCTTCCAATGAACACCACAGTTCATATTGAATAGTGAAGAGATAAGTATATAAATCCACAAATACTTTAAAATTTTTCATTTATCATTAAAAGTGTTTTATAGATGATATAGCAAGCTATGATGGCAGAAATTTTGGAGTCCTAGACAGCTGGGATGAATGGCCAAGAATTCTAGGTTCATCTATATCCTTCCTCTGCTCCACTCGAAATGGAAATCTAAGTGTTCTGCTGATAGTCATACCATTTATTCAAAGTCATAACCCCCCCCCCCCCCCGCAACAAGACTTTGAAATGATGAACCTGGAATTCTTGGCCATTCATTCCAGCCGTCTGCTGCTGCTGCTAAGTCGCTTCAGTGGTGTCCGACTCTGTGCGACCCCATAGACGGCAGCCCACCAGGCTGGTGGGCTGCCGTCTATGGGGTCACGGGCTGCCATCTATGGGGTCACACAGAGTCAGACACGACTGAAGCGACTTAGCAGCAGCAGCAGACAGCTGGAATGAATGGCCAAGAATTCCAGGTTCATCATTTCAAAGTCTTGTTGCGGGGGGGGGGGGGGTTATGACTTTGAATAAATGGTATGACTATCAGCAGAACACTTAGATTTCCATTTCGAGTGGAGCAGAGGAAGGATATAGACACAGTTTTTAAGGGAGGGAAGCAGACTTTGGAAATCTGTAATAGTTCTTACACTGAATTCGTAAGTTTAGTAAGATATAGTCACTTTTTGTTTAACGTTTTTAAACAGCCATCCAATTTTTACCACAGTGTTTTAAAAGATGTTGAGTTTATGAGTTGAGAATTGTGTACATATTGCCTGAAATCTGTAATAGTTAGAATCTTAATATTTACCTAAACTTTATTAGCCTTTTATATGCCCTCTTTCTGAGTACAATCACACTGAGGGGTCAGGGCTTCGGTGTGTCAATGTGGGGGGACATAATTCCACTCACACATTGAGTAAGCTATATGCCAAGAGCTGGAGGAAATGCCTCTGGAGAGATATTAGTGCTCAGTTGTGAAGAACTGTGTATCCCATGCTAGGGGCTTGAATCTCATCCTCTATGTGATATAATATCAGAGAGGAATTTTAATCAAGTGATTTACTTGAGATGGTTTGTTTTCCAAACAAAGCAAACTTAGCCCTGGCAGCAATATGTTGATAGGTTGGAAGAGGGTGAAGTGATGTCAGAAACTAAATTTCAAATTATACTTCATTTCAGTTAGTCTAAATTTAAATAGCCCCAAGTGGCTAGTGGCTACCAGGATGCAGAGAAGATTCTAAATGGCTATGGTGGCTATGGGAGAGGAGAAGAAAGCAAGATTCAGGAGACTTTTCTGAGTTCTAACTTACTAGTTGCCATGTAGAGGAAGGATTTGATTCAGACTTTAGGAAAGGTGATACTCTGGATGTGGATGCATGTAATGAGATAGCAAATCCAGGAGGAAGAACACATTGGGATTGAGATTAGTGAAATGACAGGAGTCCATTCTTGGAGATAATGCCATCAGGAGATGTCCAGTAGATAGCGCATCATATACGCAGGGCCTTTGGTGCGTAATCTACTCTCTACATGTGATGGGCAGAGAGGAGATGATTTAACAGAAGCAGAGTACATGGAGAGGATGTCAAAGATGAATTCCGAGGAAGAGCAACGTTAAAGGGTCTGGGCAGAAAAGGGACCAGAAATAGAGGCTGAGAAGAAACAGGGAATGAGAGAGAAAATGGGAGGATGAGAACAGAGAGAGAATGGGGGAGGGTGGGTGGGGAGGTGGGAGGTGAGGGGCAGAGACGGACGGAAAGGAGAGCATCCTTCCAATGTGAAGATCTGAACAGTACAGGGAGGAGTTTTAAGAAGGATGTAGAGTCAGTCAAGGGTGTCTTATGTTTCAGAAAGAGCATGTGGGATGAAGCCTGGAAATAGGTCACTGCATTTGACAATTAAGTCTTGTCGAACCTTACAAGACTAGCTTCAATAGAATGATGAAAGAGATGTCAAATTGTGATGCATTAAGGAATGAGCTGGAGTTGAGGAAATAAAGACTAGTTTGAACGATTCTTCATTAAGTTCAGCAGTGAAAAGAAAAGGGAAATGAAAAGGCGGGAAGATGTGAGTTTAAAGGAATAAATATTTTATGGTGAAATAAGCATTAGAATATTTGTAATTTTTGATCTGGGACCCAGATGGGAGTATGATATTGAAAGTATCACTTTCAGAAAAAATTAGTGAAGGCCCCAGATCGCAAAGAAAAGAGGACAAGCTCTAATTTATTGCTTATTCTCGGGAAGGAGGGAGGTTTTATCTTTGTACATTGTGCTGTGCAACTAAGATCCTTTGTTTTGTTGTTTATATTTTAAAGAGGAACAATGCTTTAATTTCGGAATTTCAGACAATAAGTACAATTGTTATCTTGAAAATGCTTAAAGTAGAATATTCATTTTCAAATAATAGAAAATAATTATTAGCTCTAAATATGAGATCATAAATAATTATATGTGTCACTGTGAATTATTTTCTTTAGAAATGTGCTGTCCTGGGGTTCAGTGACATATTTATAGAGTCCATGGAATTAAATATGGCTATCTCATTATCTGTTTTCTTCAAAAATATTAGTATGTTTGATAGAAAGTTCTAAAACTAGAAATTAGTTTTAAACTTAATAGAGAAGTATAGTAAAATAGTTACAAGAAGTATTGAGGATAGACTGGGTTCAACTCCCAGTTTCATCTCTTCTTAATTATATGACATCATGCAAATTACTTAAAATAGGGATTCTAGCACCTCTTTCATAAGACAGTTATGGGAAGAAACCAAGAGACTCCCATGCTTGAAGTTTCTAACCTGGGGCTTGATGATGCCCATAAGTAGAAGCAGTTCATTGAAACCCATGGGGAAAAAGCCCTGGGGAAATCAGTGAAATTGCTTCACTTGAGATCGCATGTAAATTTTCTGGTAAGCAACAGTCAATTACAAGCGTTTTATAAACAGACTTTGTATTTTGCATGATAAACCTGATTTTACTATGTCCACATCCCTTCTGCTTCTCTGGAAAGGCGACTAAAGGCGAGTCTTTAGAATGAAACAGAAAACAGAAATTCAGCTAAAAACGAAATTCAGGGTGAAAATGTTGCATTCCTAAAGCTTGCCTCTTCCCCGTGTTATTTCAGATTAAAAATAGACATGTGCTGGGTTTTAGACTCAGTGGATCCTCTTAGATCATGAGCCCTTTTGTGTGCAAACGTTTGGGGGAGGACACGTGGAGCAACCACTGTGGAGACGCTCCGTCTCCCGGAAACCTTGGGGTGAAACTGATCTTGGGAGAAGTTCTTCGTTATGTAGTTCGTCAGGCACTGCAGAGGCTCCTGTGCCTCCAAGCTCCGTTTTGAAAGTTGGAGCCCTTTGCTGACCCCTCCAGCTCCTTGTCTTTGTGGTCTGTTTGGGTTGCCCCTGTTGTTCTCCGCTCTGCCCCTCCATTTACACACTCTGCCATGCTTAGTGCTTTTATTAATTGGGGGGAGAGGAAGTAGAGTCAAAGGCTGCCTCAGCCTGTGGACTGGAGCTGGTGGACGAGGCCAACGGCGGGCGCCGAGATACGCCAGACTGGGCGCGGTGGGCTGGAGGACTGTGAGCCGTGCCCCGGGAGCGGTCCATGGTTGCCCTTGGAAAGACAAGGCGCAGCTAGGTTCTTTAACTTGATAAAAATTACCGTGTGCAAGCGGGGGTCTTGCTTCGACAAATGGGTTAATTAAGGCTTAGAGAAGGTAGGAAGTGTGCCAGAGTTCTCACAGACAAGTGTGGCATAGACAGGACGCAAACCAGTAGTATCTGGCTCTTAATCTCCTGGCCTCTGACTTTATTATAATGTGTTCACTCTGCCACAGATGATTGCTCATCTTGTTTTTTTTTTTTTTAATTTTTTAGGGGGGAGAATGTGGGTGGCTGACAGCAGGAGTGGATAGAATATAAAGTTCTTCGGCACATAAGAGAGATTGTAACTTCTTTCATCCAGCTTTTCTGTTGCAGCAGCTGGGTGTAGGAGAAGAGCATAGGCCTCAAAGTCAGAAACACCTAGATTTAGATGGCTGTTCCAGCAGTTCCTGCAAGGTGTGGATACTTGCATATCCACTTTGAGGAGAGAAGGAACAGGTATATAATAAAAAAGGTAGCTGGCGAGGGAGTTTCCTGGTGGCCTCGTGGTTAGGATTCCGGGCGTTCACTGTGACGACCTGGACTCTATCCCTGGTTGGGGAACTGAGATCCTGCAAGCCACGCGGGCAAAAAAAAAAAAAAAAATATATATATATATATATATAGTGGACGGTGGAGCTCTCGGCTGCGCATCCAGGCTGCTCTGCGAAGGCAGGATGGCGTCACCCTGCAACGCTCGCCCGCCGGTTAGACACTGAGCTGACGGGGAAGCATTGACAAGCTCGTCCTTCTGACCCAGCCATCGGTTTCTGCCCAGAGCTGTCCTGGTGCAGATCGACCCCCTGATAGAGACTTTGACTCATTTTCCATAGAGGCGTTTAGAAAGGCACAGGTGATGTCTTTAGTCTTGGGAGTCGCAGTGACCCTGGGTAAGCAGTGAGGGTCTGTCTGAAGAGGAGCAAGTATTTTTAAAAAGGTGGATATGAATCTTAAACCATTAAAAACAAACAAACAAAACACAGAATTGCTCCTTCTCCTTAGTGAAAATGAGACAGGTCGCTAAGGGCCATTAAGCTAGGCGTTGGGGGCACCCGCGCTTTCTGAGCAGTGGCCTCGTGTCAGAATCCAGGCGCCGTCCCGTGGGGAAAAGGCCGCAGGCAAGTGCAGGCGACCCAGCTGTCAGTGGAGCTGTGAGGCTTACAGCTGATTAGCTGTCTAGAGGGCTGGCAAATCATGACAAGCTTCAGATACGTTTAATCTGCCCCCTGGATTTCCTAAATATGTATTGAACATTTAGAAGGCATTTATGGAAAAAAATGAGCCCTTTCCTTATCATTTCAGCATAGACTTTTTAAACTAAAGTTTCATTTTCATTTGCTATGTCTGAAAATTCCAGTGAGATGGAATTCAAGTCTGAGTAAACAAAATCCTTGTCAGCATAGTTTGGCTTCTTTGATGAATATAGATTATTTTCAACTGGCATAGTTATCAACTGCTCAGTCATGGACTTGATTTCTCTATTTGATTAATTGGCTATTTAAAATTATTAAAATAAATGATTCAGTCTTTAGGTCCTTGTATTTTTTTGATCTTATGACTTAATGGATAGAGTAGGCCAACCGTGGATATGCTGCTTCACCTACAAGAAGTCAAAGCAGTTATTTATCTAAATGATTTTTGACAAGAGCGAGTATATTAAAAGAGTGACCAAACTCTTTTTGTTTGTTTAGTCTTTGAGAAATAATTTATTTCCAAATAACTTAAAAATCTGGAAAAAGTTAACAAGATCCTTGAATATTTGGAAGTCTCAAATCTGTAATTCTATGTTTCATACATTACTAAGTGCTTGAACTTTGCATAGCAAAAATCTAAAATGGTTCCCTGAGGGCAGTGGAGTTGGTTTTTGATAATCCTCAATTATTTCATGAAAGTAGAGACTTTAAAAGGCCCTGATAAAGAGTCGGTTTTAACATTTGCCCCAGCCGTGCTGTCCAGACTGCAGCATGGCAAGTGTGCCCAACTTGAAGTTCACTGACCATTGGTGGTGGTTTGGTAGCTAAGTCGTGTCTGACTCTTGCGACCCTGTGGACTGCAGCCCGCCAGGCTTCTCTGTTCATGGGATTCTCCAGGCAAGAATACTAGAGTGGGTTGCCATTTCCTTCTCCAGGGGATCTTCCCAGCCCAGGGATCGAACCTGGGTCTCCCTCATTGCAGGCAAATTCTTTACCAGCTGAGCTAGAAGTTAGGTTCTGTATTACAGTTTCTCCAGCGTTGCACTCTAATTGGATGGGTGTTTACGTTTTTCCACAATACCCACTTTAAACAGATAAATGTGAAAGCTCAGCAGTACAAATTTGCATTTCTTTACCACTTGTTTATATTAATAAAAATGAAAACAATATAGCTAAAGGCACTCAACAACTTACGTTTTTTTTCAAGTCAAGACTAGATTTTGTTGTAGATGAACTATAGAAGCGTTAACTCATGATAGATATTGTCTGGGCTTCCCTGGTAGCTCAGCAGGTAAAGAATCTGCCTGTAATGCAGGAGACACGTAGAAATTGTTCAGAGGAAAACATTTTCCCTTCATCTAAATATATTAGTTTATCTTAATGGCCTGACATTTGACATGCACGTGACCAGGTGAAGGTGCTGCAGAGACAGAGGCAGCACACGATGGTGAATGGGGTCCCCACTCCCCACTTCCTGTGTGACTGACCGTCAGAATTTCTTTTTGTCTGTGTAATGTGGTCTCCATTCTGGGCTGTTTTGTATGACCCTGAGCCTATTCTTATTCTCCCGGTTTTTTTTTTTTCTTCTTTTTCTACTGTGACAACAATGTATGATGCATTTAATGCAGTAAATTATTAAAGAGAATTTCCCAAGAGGCTGTTCAGCTCAGTTCCTCTGATTTCTCCAGTTAATGGTGAAGGGTCGTGCTCAGGGCTGCCAGTGCCTGCTTTGGATTTCAGCAGGTGGATCAGAGGGGCCAAAAGACTGTCAGGCCTGAAGAGAACACACCCATTTTCTCAGAGTGATCACAGTGGTTATTTTAATCTTCGTTGCCATCCAGATGCATTAAAGGACGCTGCATAAAGAACATTTTAATAACTTAATTTGTAATCATCGCCTCTGGGAATGCACTTTATCATACAGTTTTTGGTGCTCTATAGTAAAAAAAAAATAGTATAAGGACGAATGGATATTTCCTTTTAAAACAGATTTTTAGTGGTAACTGTTCTTAGATAATTTGAGCACTGTTATTATATGGCAATAGTAATTTAGGCACTGAGATAAAAGATATCCCACAGTGTACCTAGTTAAAAAAAGAATAAATAATCAGATGCTTCATCATGTGTGACTCATATATGGACATGAAAAAAAATGTAAGCAATTTATATATAAACAGGGTACTTACTAACATAAGAAAAGGAAGGAATATGAGGGAAAATCCAGGAGAATATTTGATTTTCTTTTTCTAGGTACTTGTTAATGAGAACAAGATTAAAAGGCATGTAAATCTCTTAAGCTAAAAGCTGTTGTGTTCATACTTTGCTACTAAAAAAAAAACCAACTTGGTAACAAATATTTCTTTTCAAGTGGTCTCGCTTTCAACCTATAAATGGAAATTAGATTTCACTTAGAGCTTTGAAATCATGACAGTGCTGCAATTTCAATATGAAATTATTTCTTCTAACTTGCTTATAAATTCATTCTTTCCCTCTTAAAAATACAATCGGCCCTAAGTCAAATAATTACAAAATACTAATTTTATAAAATATGGTGTTTGACATCTTTGTTGCTGAACAAGAGAGCTTTTTATATGGCAAATATAAACACAGTATTTTATTTGTACATGCTTCTTTATGGGTAATTATGGGTTTCAAAAGTAATAAACAGCAGTGTAATTATTCCATAGCTTGCAGTGGGGATGTGTTTCCTTAATCTGGCCACTTAAAGAAAGAAATAACTATTCATCTCTGAACCTTTTCAGAAAAGCAATTTTTAAAAATTCCGTGTTTTTTTTTTTTTCAAATTTAGAAAAATATATCATTGTTTAGTTCTGATTAGTTTATGAATTTTAAGAGACTGGAAAGATATAACTTTACAATGATTATTTCATCTGAGAAATCACCTAGACAGGTCAGATAGTTCCAAAACTTTAAGTAACCCACAGAGAAATGTTTTAAAATATCACTTTCCACTTAAGGAGAGCATTGTGACATCTGTGAGTTGCTTTGATGTAGTTCAGCTGAAAATATAAAAGTATAATAATTATGGCAACATTTGCCAAATCTATGTTATGATTATATGGGTGTTATTCGTCTTTCAAATTCTCTATATGTTTAATTTTTTTCATAATTCAAAACTGTTTTAAAAAAGAATCAATAGTCTGTGGGGAGGAAACTGTTTGCTAATTATGCCAATATTACTAATGCAGTCTATGTAAGTTATATATTTATCATAATTTGGTAAACTGGCACTGTGGCTTAAAAAAATCACTTTCCAAGCATTTCTGTATCATTTCACAGTATGGAATGACCTAGAGTGTTAGCAATATGACAAGGAAGAAGCTGAATCCCTAATGGATATTCAGGGACTTTTTGTATTACTCATATAGAAATAGATATAAGTGACTGCTTTGGTCCTCTGATGAAGAAAGTTTGTTAATCAGTCAGCAACCCAAGTATGGGGAAAGAATGATGAAAAGCTATTTCTCTATCTTGGTAAATATTAATTTTGCTTTTTAAATTTTGATTTGATTCATGGGTAGGCAGCAAAGCCATGCCCCAAGTGGGAGGACAGTTTTCTCCCCTGTTGAGATCCTGTGTCTGCGGGCATTACAATTGGCACCTAGTGTGGTGCTAGACCCAATTTGTTTAATTCTCTGAAGTAGGTCTGATAACTATCTCCATTTTGCAGAAAAGTGAGCAAAGGGCATAAGACTTTTACTTAAAACTCTTGACAATTATATTTGTTGTCTATTACATTGCTATAGTATAGAACCAGTTCTGATTTGAAGACAATTCCTAGCAGCGTGTGGATGGTTTACATGATAAATCCATGAAATTGACTTCATACATATGTACTTGCCCATTTGTTTCTCCTGTTAGATTTTGAGACGCCCCTTCAAGCTAGGAATTATGACTTATTCCTATTTTTTGTGTGATCATTTTTAAAGAACAAAAGAAAGAAAACCTGAGCTTCTGAGGGTTATAAAACATTGAGGCAGATTCTTTGATGCTTCTCCACCTGAGAGGGTGCCCTTCCTCTGAATCTGGGTATGCTTATTATGACTGCTTCATTCAAAAGACCAGTACAGAAATAGTGCTCCACTTCCAAGGTAGGTGATACAAGGTGATGCAGTTTCTTCCTTGTTCGCTGGGACACGTATTCTTGAAGCTTTGGGCTGCCAGTGAACCCAAGACCGCCATCCAGTAAGGAAAAGCCACACAGAAAGACCACGGGCAGGCTTTCTCATGGATGGTCTCGATTGAGCCCAGCCTTTGAGTTGTCCCAGGCCAGGTGCCACACATGTAAGTGAAGCCTCCAGATGAGCCCTCCGCCCAGCCATTTAAGTCACCACGAGCCCTTCAAATCCTCTGCAAGCACCAGACACTTTAGAGGACGGAAAAGCTGCCCTCTATGTGATGTCTGATATCCTGAGGCAAAGAATCCTAGCTGGCATAAAGTAGTTGCCATTTTATACTGCATTTTAGTGGTTTGTTATGCAACAATAGATCATGGGACTGTGTTCGATAATAGTTGTTGAATGACTGATTCTCCATTAAGTGAGAGGTTTCCTTGAGTGAAACGAATGAGCCCTGAAATAAAAGAAACCTATGTGGTCTCATAGGCATTGTTGCATCCCCCCCCCCCGCCTCTGGTTAGCAGTGCTGGTAAGTTGAAGCTGCTCTTGTGACATATTCTCCTGGCAGCACGTGATTCAGTTCGTAACCCGTATTCATGCACTGACCCTTGCAGCCAGGTCATCGTCTGAGGAGTTTTGATGTGTGTGGTGTTGAGATACGATGCCTGTGAGCAGGTCGCGTGCAGCACAGCTGAAAAGATGCACTTCGAGGCTGCACGTGGACAGAGCCACGGAAAGACAGGGCACCGTCGTCCCCAAAGAGCTGCTTCCTGCCTGCACGAGGCCACCCAGCGTGTCTCACTGTGTGTCCATCTCTGGAAGGTCAAGTGGAAGCTAGATAACCATCCGCACCATTACAGTGTCAAAATGGGTCTGCTGAAATTTTTGCATCATCTAGAATATTCAGTTGAAATCCTCATGTTTCAATTTTTTTTAAGAGTAACAAGTTGTAGTGAGCTATATATTTATAGTGAACTGTCCATGGGGTCTTGAAGAGTGGGACACGACTGAGCGACTGAAGTGAACTGAACTGATGGTGAGCTAGCCCACTTGAAACTGAATAATTTATCCTGCATTTATGACCTAAATTGTTTTCAAGTGGTTGATTATTATGATATTCTCTCTTAGCCACAAGTTTTTACTGTTTCTTAAGAGGAAGTAGTTACATTTTCACTCACATATTAAAATCATCACCTCTTGGATCATGCACCTACTAGCCACATCTTTGGAATTTTCTAAACATCATTTGCACAAGTTTTCACATTCAATTTATCTGGACTATTTGGGGAAGAATTAAAAGCCAGAAATCAAGAGAGAGAACTAGGCCTGGTGTAATCAGGAGCAAGTGGCTGATCAGGAGCAAGGATCTGAATGCTGGGTAGAGAAGGAAGAGGCAAACAGTCGTCATGAAGGAAAGCACCAGTCAGCGTTTTAGCACTTTCATTGTTCAGTTGCTAAGTCATGTCCGACTCTTTGTGACCCCATGGGCTGCAGCACACCAGGCTTCCAAGTCCTTCACTATCTCCCTAAGTTTGCTCAAACTCATGTCCATTGGGACCATCCAACCATCTCATCCTCTGTCGGCCCCTGCTCCTCCTGCCCTCAGTCTTTCCCAGCATCAGGGTCTTTTCCAATGAGTTGCTTCTTTGTATCAGGTGGCCAAAGTATTGGAGCTTCAGCTTCAGCATCAGTCCTTCCAATGAATATTCAGGGTTGATTTCCTTTAGGATGGACTATTTTGATCTCCTTGCAGTCCAAGGGACTCCCAAGAATCTTCTCCATCACTGCAATTCAAAAACATCAATTTTGTGGTGCTCAGCCTTCTTTATGGTTCAACTCTCACATGCGTCATTTACCAAGCATTTTATTCAATGAGGTGCTCACCAGTTTTCATGAATAGTTTCAAAACTGAAATGATACTGTATTTGACTTCTTTTTAAAGGTAAAGTGAAGCAGCTTAAGTTTATTTATTTTTGGTTTGTAAACAAACAAAAAACAACCCCCAAACTTGAGAATTTCCATTGTATTAGTTATTGCTCTGTAACAAATACCACAAACTTGAAGACTTAAAACAATGCATGTATATTATCTCTCAGTATCTGCAGGTCAGATTCTGACATGGTTTTGGTATGTTCTCAGCAAGTCTGCAATTGGTGTGTGAGCCAGAGCTGGGGTCTCCACTGAGACTTTACTAGGGAAAGGTCAGACTCCAAACCCGCGTTGTGGTTGGTGGGATTCGTGCCTTGCAGACTATGGACCTGGGGTACTCAGTGCTCATCGGTGGGACGCTGCCTTTGGTTCTTTGCCAGGTGGCCCTCCCTCAGCTCGTCCACAGCCTGGCATCTTGCTTCTTGAAAGACAGCAAGAGGACATTTTTCTCAGCAAGACGGACGTTGCAGTCTTATGCAACGTCATCCTGAAAATGACAGCTGTCACCTTCGTCCTCTTCTGCTCTTTGGAAGCAAGTCCCGGCACTGAAGGGCAGATGGCTGGGCTACCCCAGGACATGAAGAGCAGGACAAAGGATGGTGGCACGTTAGAGACTGTTTGACCATCAATTGCTGTTAAGGTCCCTCAGGGATATTGGTCTCTAGATAAACAGAGACAATGCAAGATACATCTTCATTTTTGCTTTGTTACTAGGTCAGTATTTGATACATGTGTAACTATTAATGTAGGAGATCATCAGCATTATTAAGTACAGATGCATTTTATCGCAGGGACATATGTAAAGAAGGGACTTCCCTGGTGACTCAGATGGTAAAGAATCTGCCTGCGACCTGGGTTCAATCCCTGGGTTCGGAAGATTCCCTGGAGAGGGGATTGGCAACCCACTCCAGGATTCTGCTTGGAGAACCACACGGACAGAGGGGCCTGGGAGGCTGCAATCCATGGGGTTGCAAAGAGGTGGACACAATTGAGCTACTAATACATACACACACATATGTAAGGAGAATCTTATTAGGCTTGATTCTGCATGGACAAAATGAAATTTTAATTAAAAAAATCGAAAGTGATCATTGTCAGTCCATCTTACTTCTTCCAAAATTGTTTCTGCGTGAAATTAAATTTTAAACTTTGCCTTGTAATATTTTTTAGAGTTTAAGAGATTTGCTATACTCATGGAATGATATCCCATAAATGCTTCAGAAGAATGCAATTTGTTTCCTAAAATGCATTTTTAGGATAAATTGATGAATTTTAGAACCTGTAGTTTCTAAATGGTGACCTGTAATTCCATAATGAGATTGATTTGTTTAGACCAATGGAGTAATCTCGTATGCCTATTAAGTCATCCATATAAATCTCATTTGTCTGGAATGCTGCCCATAATGCTAAATTCAGATTAAAGATTTCAGCGATGGGATTTGAAATAAACATGAAGGCAGTTTAGAGCAACCGCCTTTATGAAGGGAAGCCTTAAAACTCTGTCTTCAACTATTCTGGCCCAACTAGAATACTTAGTTCTTTTTACCATTTCTGGTAGACAGACCGTTTTCTAGGAGCAACTTCTGTCTTTAGTCCTCGATGCTCATTAGGGCTCAAATTCTGCCTCCCTAACACTGCTGTTCATTAGGGTGTGCACGTGTGTGTTTAGTCGCTAAGTCGTGTCTGACTCTTTGCGACCCCATAGACTGTAGCCCACCAGACACCTTTGTGCATGGGATTTCCCAGGTGAGAATACTGGAGTGGGTTACCATTTCCTCTTCAGGGGATCTTCCTGACCCAGGGATTGAACCCATATCTCCTCCATTGCAGGCAAATTCTTTAAACATTTTCACTCACATATTAAAATCATCACCTCTTGGATCATGCACCTACTAGCCACATCTTTGGAATTTTCTAAACATCATTTGCACAAGTTTTCACATTCAATTTATCTGGACTATTTGGGGAAGAATTAAAAGCCAGAAATCAAGAGAGAGAACTAGGCCTGGTGTAATCAGGAGCAAGTGGCTGATCAGGAGCAAGGATCTGAATGCTGGGTAGAGAAGGAAGAGGCAAACAGTCGTCATGAAGGAAAGCACCAGTCAGCGTTTTAGCACTTTCATTGTTCAGTTGCTAAGTCATGTCCGACTCTTTGTGACCCCATGGGCTGCAGCACACCAGGCTTCCAAGTCCTTCACTATCTCCCTAAGTTTGCTCAAACTCATGTCCATTGGGACCATCCAACCATCTCATCCTCTGTCGGCCCCTGCTCCTCCTGCCCTCAGTCTTTCCCAGCATCAGGGTCTTTTCCAATGAGTTGCTTCTTTGTATCAGGTGGCCAAAGTATTGGAGCTTCAGCTTCAGCATCAGTCCTTCCAATGAATATTCAGGGTTGATTTCCTTTAGGATGGACTATTTTGATCTCCTTGCAGTCCAAGGGACTCCCAAGAATCTTCTCCATCACTGCAATTCAAAAACATCAATTTTGTGGTGCTCAGCCTTCTTTATGGTTCAACTCTCACATGCGTCATTTACCAAGCATTTTATTCAATGAGGTGCTCACCAGTTTTCATGAATAGTTTCAAAACTGAAATGATACTGTATTTGACTTCTTTTTAAAGGTAAAGTGAAGCAGCTTAAGTTTATTTATTTTTGGTTTGTAAACAAACAAAAAACAACCCCCAAACTTGAGAATTTCCATTGTATTAGTTATTGCTCTGTAACAAATACCACAAACTTGAAGACTTAAAACAATGCATGTATATTATCTCTCAGTATCTGCAGGTCAGATTCTGACATGGTTTTGGTATGTTCTCAGCAAGTCTGCAATTGGTGTGTGAGCCAGAGCTGGGGTCTCCACTGAGACTTTACTAGGGAAAGGTCAGACTCCAAACCCGCGTTGTGGTTGGTGGGATTCGTGCCTTGCAGACTATGGACCTGGGGTACTCAGTGCTCATCGGTGGGACGCTGCCTTTGGTTCTTTGCCAGGTGGCCCTCCCTCAGCTCGTCCACAGCCTGGCATCTTGCTTCTTGAAAGACAGCAAGAGGACATTTTTCTCAGCAAGACGGACGTTGCAGTCTTATGCAACGTCATCCTGAAAATGACAGCTGTCACCTTCGTCCTCTTCTGCTCTTTGGAAGCAAGTCCCAGCACTGAAGGGCAGATGGCTGGGCTACCCCAGGACATGAAGAGCAGGACAAAGGATGGTGGCACGTTAGAGACTGTTTGACCATCAATTGCTGTTAAGGTCCCTCAGGGATATTGGTCTCTAGATAAACAGAGACAATGCAAGATACATCTTCATTTTTGCTTTGTTACTAGGTCAGTATTTGATACATGTGTAACTATTAATGTAGGAGATCATCAGCATTATTAAGTACAGATGCATTTTATCGCAGGGACATATGTAAAGAAGGGACTTCCCTGGTGACTCAGATGGTAAAGAATCTGCCTGCGACCTGGGTTCAATCCCTGGGTTCGGAAGATTCCCTGGAGAGGGGATTGGCAACCCACTCCAGGATTCTGCTTGGAGAACCACACGGACAGAGGGGCCTGGGAGGCTGCAATCCATGGGGTTGCAAAGAGGTGGACACAATTGAGCTACTAATACATACACACACATATGTAAGGAGAATCTTATTAGGCTTGATTCTGCATGGACAAAATGAAATTTTAATTAAAAAAATCGAAAGTGATCATTGTCAGTCCATCTTACTTCTTCCAAAATTGTTTCTGCGTGAAATTAAATTTTAAACTTTGCCTTGTAATATTTTTTAGAGTTTAAGAGATTTGCTATACTCATGGAATGATATCCCATAAATGCTTCAGAAGAATGCAATTTGTTTCCTAAAATGCATTTTTAGGATAAATTGATGAATTTTAGAACCTGTAGTTTCTAAATGGTGACCTGTAATTCCATAATGAGATTGATTTGTTTAGACCAATGGAGTAATCTCGTATGCCTATTAAGTCATCCATATAAATCTCATTTGTCTGGAATGCTGCCCATAATGCTAAATTCAGATTAAAGATTTCAGCGATGGGATTTGAAATAAACATGAAGGCAGTTTAGAGCAACCGCCTTTATGAAGGGAAGCCTTAAAACTCTGTCTTCAACTATTCTGGCCCAACTAGAATACTTAGTTCTTTTTACCATTTCTGGTAGACAGACCGTTTTCCAGGAGCAACTTCTGTCTTTAGTCCTCGATGCTCATTAGGGCTCAAATTCTGCCTCCCTAACATTGCTGTTCATTAGGGTGTGCACGTGTGTGTTTAGTCGCTAAGTCGTGTCTGACTCTTTGCGACCCCATAGACTGTAGCCCACCAGACACCTTTGTGCATGGGATTTCCCAGGTGAGAATACTGGAGTGGGTTACCATTTCCTCTTCAGGGGATCTTCCTGACCCAGGGATTGAACCCATATCTCCTCCATTGCAGGCAAATTCTTTACCACTGAGCTGCCAGGGAAGCCCCGCATTATATTTACTTAAGTAAAATGGTTTTCCAATGTCTTGCTTACTGTATTTTTTTTTTCGAGAGAGTAAAAATATCCTTGGCGTAGGACTGGGAGTATAAAATCAGACTTGGGAGGTAAGTAGGCAGTATTAATCAGGATAGATCAGGTGATGCTGAGTTAATAAACATCCCCAAATGGCAGTGACTTACAACAATGACACCTCCTAGAGATTTCTTTCTTGCTAACAGTATATGTCGTTGTGGATTGACAGTGCCTCTGTTATGCATTTTCAGTCCAGGCTTCAGTCTGCCAGAACAGTCGCTGCTTAGAACATTGTCAGTCTTGTGGCAGAAAGAAACGAGACAGAATGCCATACTCTGGCTCGTAAAAGTCCAGCTCCAAAGAGACACACTGCTTACGGTTCTGTCTCACTGGCTGAAGCGTCACACAGCCATTCCTGTGTTCAGCAGAGCAGAGAGGAAGCTAGAATGGCATGCAGCAGTACAGTCTACCAGAGAAGACTGCAGAGATGGATAAGATGCAGAGAATCTGGGCTCAAAGAAGATCTGTTTTTATATTTCAAGTCTTTGCTGATGCTGGTACTTTTAAATGTACGTTTTTAAAAATTATATATTAAATCCAACTCTGCCATTACCTTCCAAAAGTAAAATGAGGCTTTTTTTATTTTAAGGAAAATATAAGAGTAACAGGAAACTTACATTACCATATGTAAACAGATAGCCAAGGGAATTTGCTGTATGGCTCAGGAAACTCACACAGGGGCTCTGTATCAACCTAGAGGGGTGGGATGGGGCGGGAGATGGGAGGGAGGTTCCAAAGGGACGGGATTTATGTATACCTGTGGCGAGTCTTGTTGGGGTTTGACGGGAAGCAACAAAATTCTGTAAAGCAGTTATCCGTCAGTAAAAAAATTAATTAATTAAAAAAATAGTTATCTAGTCAAAGAAAAAGGAGAGTATTCCAAAGATTACATTATTAGTGGCATTCTTTTGGATGGTGTGATATATGGAGATAAAATGATATAACTGATAGATGAGCTTTTCTTTATGTAATTTTAAAATGTAAGTAATTTGAAAGCAAATTATAGCTTTCTGGGGAGTGGGAGAAGAGTGGGTTGATGTGTATAGTGATGTTTTAGAGTGCTGTCCCCAAAGCACAGAGGTTAAAAGAATCCCAAAATTTAGAGGAGTGTTCTCAAATATGTTTCCCCGTTTATATTGCTATGGTTTTATGAGTTTAAATTATCTGAATAGATTTGCTTAATATTGAAAATGGGAAGCAAAGTTTGGAGATATGCTCTAATTTCTGAATTGATGCTCGTTGAGCAGCTGGTGTAGAGGAGGGGTTAGACTGGCGTTTGGGCAAACAGGGTCAGGTTAGGTTTATCGTTGTTCTTCATGCCTCAGCTTCCACCCATTCTTGTCATCAGCTATCTGAACTCTACTACACAGACCAGACTTTTTGGTTGTTAAAAGTTGAAGTGGGACACTATTTGAAAAACGAGTCCAAGCATATGCCATCCAGTAGCACCATCTTGGTATTTAAAGAAGACAATGGAATTAGCTGTCCTTCATCTGGACTTGCGTCATGCCAAAGTGATGAAAATTATTAGTATAAAATTAAGAATTTAAAGGGCTTTCCTGGTGGCTCAGACAGTAAAGAATCTACCTGCAATGCAGGAGACCTGGGTTCGATACCTGGGTTAGGAAGATCCCCGGGAGAAGGAAATGGCAACCACTCCAGTATTCTTGCGTGGAGAATCTCATGGACGGAGGAACCTGGAGGGCTACAGTCCACAGGGTTGCAAAGAGTGGAAGACAGCTGAGGGACAAATGCTTTCACTTTCAAGAATTTAAAAGATGATGTCTGGATTTTTCTTTTTCCATAAATTGAATCATCTTCCTAGGGATTCTGAACTGACTCTTAAGCTGTGTATGGTTTTCCTCTGTGTTATACATAATTATTGACTTAGAATTAATGTGTTAAAATTAGCTCCAGGTCTTTATTATTTATCCTTGCAGCACAGTTGGTACATAATTGTTCACTAAATATTTGTTGACTGGATTTAATCCATTTGGTGAAAACCTAGTCTTAATTCCATAATCATAGGAAAGTGGGGAAGGCAAATCTTCTGTAACTCCAGAAGCACTTATCCTCGTGTTACGCTCTTACCATCAGGCAGAATTTAGCTGTGGTCTTTTCTGTGTGGTTTTGAGATGAAGTCAAGCTGGATCACAGTGGCGAAATCTTGTTTGAATTAGGAAAAAAGAACTTAAGCAAACTCATGTCTTTATTTCAAAGTATATTCACTCTATTGTCAAACTATCAGTGGGTTTGGATTTCTTCAAATCAAAGCATGNATGAAGTCAAGCTGGATCACAGTGGCGAAATCTTGTTTGAATTAGGAAAAAAGAACTTAAGCAAACTCATGTCTTTATTTCAAAGTATATTCACTCTATTGTCAAACTATCAGTGGGTTTGGATTTCTTCAAATCAAAGCATGATTCATGTAATTACTGTATTATGATTAGCTTTATTAAAGGACTGAAGGTATTTTAATGGTTTGTGACGAATGAAAAGAAGTATGAAGAACTAGTCTGCAATGAGAACTGGATGTTGAATTCTGTTATTGTTGAATATCCTTTTAATAAGATTGAATCCAGAGGCAAGACATTTTGTTCCTTAAAAAACCCCATTGAAGTATATTTTAAGAATGACCTACATAGTAATGAATTTTCAAATTCTTATTAACATCCTGCAAAAAAAAAAAAAAAAAGAGTGAGAGAAAGAACTCTGGCATAATTACTTGGCTTTTAAAGTTTAAATTTATGCTCAAATTCATTTTAAGTTTTCTTCTGGTCTTTTCATAAGAGCGTCTTGTATAGTTATTGATTTTCTAGATTTTCTTTAATTATGCATTTTATTAGTGAATACTTACAACTTGCTACTCGATAGACTGTATTTATTTCTAGTCATAAATAGTAGAGGAGGAAATGTTCACTTACATTCTAATTAACTATTTTTAAAACTCTTCAAAAGGAATTCCTTTAGAAATTTGATAAGAGAATGAATATTAATGTTCCTTATTTGCTAATTTACATCCAAGTTAATTATGCAGAAAATAAAGACCAAGCATGTTTTGGTGCTTTAGTACCTGAGTAAAAAATTTTAAAAACACACTTTTTAAAAAAAATACTCTTAGGAAGCATTTGATGTTAGATGCAAAGTCTGTTTTTTGAAACAGGATTTTTGATCATCAGTTAATACATGGTTTCTCTCCAGTGTCTTTAAAGTGCTTTTAAGTTTGTTCTCAATTTGCTTCTTGCTTGATTCCGTTCACAGATGGCTTCTGTTTCTAGCGGCGCTTCTTAGTGGGTTTTCAGTCAGCTTGGCCTCTGTCCTAGGGAAGACAGCACAGGGGCCTTCCGTGTGCCCCTTAGAAGTTGTAGCGTGTACCCGATGGAAAACAGAGCCGAAACAGGGAATTATAGTGGATTCCGTTTACCTTTACCAGATGAACCTTTGGGGAATCTTGTTAAAATACCAAGTCTTGACTAGTACTTCTGGACCTGAAAACTTCTGTGTTTCCAGCTAATTTCCAGGACGTTGCTGGGATTCGGAGACATGGAGTGGACCCTGTTTGTGTTGCAGCTGTGTGGAGTTGGCAATAGTCATACCAGTGAGACTTGCTCACACCCCACTTGCCTTTGTTTTAGCAGACCCTTGGCATTTATAATTTAACATTCAGAGCTTGAAAGTCCATTACTTGTAAGTTTACTTTATAATATTACTAAGGTACAATTTTGAGTTGTACATTAAAATAATGAGCCATTTATCAATTAAACATATATGTATCGATCCTACTGTAGGTAGGCGTGTTCTCTTAGGTACTGGGTGACAAAGACAGATAAGACTCAGAAAAACAAATGGATAATTGCAATATAACGTGACTACTGCTCCTGCAGGGGATGTCCAGGAACTATGTGCGGCTTTGGAAAGCCTGCTCAGAGGACCCCGTATCTCAAATGAAACCTGAAGCCAGCAAGGCTTATGTGTGTGAACGGCAGAGACGTGTCCCGGACTCTCTGGCGCCCAGAGTATGTCCGTAGATCGACAGCATAGCCCTGACTGGGAGCTTGTTAGAAATGGAGCCTTGGCCCTGCTTTGGAGCTGCAGCACCCCTGAATTAGAATCTGCATTGTAATCACATCTCCGGGTGTACATGTGCACATTAACAAGATCCCCAGGTAACCCAGTCCAGGAAACACTGCCTGGCAGAGAGAGAGGCGAGAGGCACGGAGGAGCCTGCGGCAGACTACAGGAAGTGAGCTTCACTGGAGGAGACAGCTGAGCAAACATCGAAGAGCTGGGGCCTGGAAGGCCAGGGAGTGAAAGAGGTCATTCTTGAGTTTCCAAGTCAGTTTATCGCAAAGTATACATTCTTTCCCTTATTGCTAATAAACTGATAAAACTTTCTGAAAATGTTAGGTACAAAAGTCCATTGTTTGCTGGGAGCTTTACCGCCCTCTAAGATGTGGTTTATAATCATGGGAATTGGTCCTCTCTGGCTTCAAGTGCTTTACTGAAGTCTGCCTACTATGTCACTCAGGAACAGTCTTTGCCTGAAATACCTTACATTATTTTGCTAGCCATGAAGAACATTGTTTATGCCAGTCTACTTTAAGAAAGATGTCTTCTTTAAAGACCCTCACTCATATGCAACATGCAATGCTTCATTTAAGGATCCATTTCCAGGGATGCAATTTAAGCTGTGGCTTTCCCTAACAGACTGATTCCAGATAGGAAAAGGAGTACATCAAGGCTGTATATTGTCACCCTGCTTATTTAACTTCTATGCAGAGTACATCATGAGAAACGCTGGGCTGAAGGAAGCACAAGCTAGAATCAAGATTGCCGGGAGAAATATCAATAACCTCAGATATGCAGATGATACCACCCTTATGGCAGAAAGTGAAGAGGAACTAAAGAGCCTCTTGAAGAAAGTGAAAGAGGAGAGTGAAAAAGTTGGCTTAAAGCTCAACATTCAGAAAACGAAGATCATGGCATCTGGTCCCATCACTTCATGGCAAATAGATGGGGAAACAGTGGAAACAATGTCAGACTTTATTTTGGGGGGCTCCAAAATCACTGCAGATGGTGACTGCAGCCATGAAATTAAAAGACACTTACTCCTTGGAAGGAAAGTTATGACCAACCTAGATAGCATTTTCAAAAGCAGAGGCATTACTTTGCCAACAACAGTCCATCTAGTCAAAGCTGTAGTTTTTCCAGTGGTCGTGTATGGATGTGAGAGCTGGACTGTGAAAAAAGCTGAGTGCCAATGAGTTGATGCTTTTGAACTGTGGTGTTGGAGAAGACTCTTGAGAGTCCCTTGACTGCAAGGAGATCCAACCAGTCCATTCTAAAGGAGATCAGTCCTGGGTGTTCATTGGAAGGACTGATATTGAAGCTGAAACTCCAATACTTTGGCCAACTGATATGAAGAGCTGACTCATTGGAAAAGACCTTGATTCTGGGAAAGACTGAAGGCAGGAGGAGAAGGGGATGACAGAGGATGAGATGGTTGAATGGCATTACCGACTCAATGGACGTGGGTTTGGGTGAACTCCGGGAGTTCGTGATGGACAGGGAGGCCTGCTGTGCTGCGGTTCATGGGATCACAAGGAGTTGGACATGACTGAACGACTAAACTGAACTGAACTGAACTCCCTAACAGAGGGGCTTCCCTTGTGACTCAGATGGTAAAGACTGCCTACCAATGCAGGAGACGTGGGTTTGATCCCTGACTTGGGAAGATCCCCTGCAGAAGGAAATGACAACCCACTTCAGTATTCTTGCCTGGGAAATCCCATGGACAGAGGAGCCTGGTGGGCGACAGTCCATGGGGTCTCAAAGAGTCAGACATGACTGAGTGATTAAACAGCAACAACTCCCTAACAGGTGCTCCCCCTTTTAATTTAAGATGTCAAACAAAATAGACTGGGGTCTCAGGAATATAGATCAGCGTTCAGTTCAGTCGCTCAGATGTGTCCGACTCTCTGCGACCCCATGAATCACAGCCCGCCAGGCCTCCCTGTCCATCACCAACTCCTGGAGTTCACTCAGACTCATATCCATCCAGTCGGTGATGCCATCCAACCATCTCATCCCCTGTCGGCCCCTTCTCCTCCTGCCCTCAATCCCTTCCAGCATCAGAGTTTTTCCAGTGAGTCAACTCTTCCCATGAGGTGGCCAAAGTATTGAAGTTTCAGCTTTAGCATCAGTCCTTCCAATGAACACCCAGGGCTGATCTCCTTCAGAATGGACTGGTTGGATCTCCTTGCAGTTCAAGGGACTCTTGAGAGTCTTCTCCAACACCACACTTCAAAAGCATCAATTCTTTGGCGCTCCGCTTTCTTCACAGTCCAACTCTCACATCCATACATGACCCCTGGAAAAACCATAGCCTTGACTAGATGGACATTTGTTGGCAAAGTAATGTCTCTGCTTTTGAATATGCTGTCTAGGTTGGTCATAACTTTCCTTCCAAGGAAGAAGCGTCTTCTAATTTCCTGGCTGCAATCTCCATCTGCAGTGATTTTGGAGCCCCCAGAAAATAAAGTCTGACACTGTTTCCACTGTTTCCCCATCTAGTTCCTATGAAGTGATAGGACCAGATGCCATGATCTTCGTTTTCTGAATGTTGAGCTTTAAGCCAACTTTTTCACTCTCCTCTTTCACTTTCTTCAAGAGGCTCTTTAGTTCCTCTTTACTTTCTGCCATAAGGGTGGTGTCATCTGCATATCTGAGGTTATTGATATTTCTCCCAGTAATCTTGATTCTAGCTTGTGCTTCCTTCAGCCCAGCGTTTCTGATGATGTAGTCTGCATAGAAGTTAAATAAGCAGGGTGACAATATACAGCCTTGACGTCCTCCTTTTCCTAAAAGCACAAAACAGACATAGCCTTCCTGAATTCCGCCACTTCCCAGGATGGAGAATTTAGGCTCGTTGAACATTGCATGTATAATTTCCAATGTAGAGACTGACTGTGTGGATGAGTGCTAAGTCACTTCAGTCGTGTTCAACTCTTTGTGACCCCATGGACTGTAGCCCTCCAGGCTCTTCTGTCCTTGGGATTCTCCAGGCAAGAATACTGGAGTGAGTTGCCATGCCCTCCTGCAGGGGATCTTCTTGATCCAGGGGTCGAACCCCCATCTCTTACATCTCTTGCGTTCGCAGGCAGGATCTTCACCACTAGGGTCACCTGGGAAGCCCAGAAATATGACTATTGATGAATGTCTGATATGCTACAGTGTGTGATGTCTAGTGAGGACGTTTCACTTGGACTTGGATCAAGGTAGCTTTTTCTCTTTGGTATGGGAAAACAAGCAACGTGATGGTATAATAAGGAGAAGCATAAAGGTATTGTCGGGACAGTTGATTTCTTGTGAGCCCCATCAATTTACCTGAAAGGTGTGTGAGACACATCCACCCACCTGTGTGTTTGCCTTTTTTACCTTTAGCCACGTCAGCACAGAAATCATTTATCCTTCAACGTAAGTCGAATGCTCTGGACCTTAACGTGCAACTTGTGTGGGTGCCAGGGCCTCCTCTGCTCACCTTCTCTGCTCTTTGGCCAGAGATTTCTGTTTCTATTTCCTTCCGCCTTGGGTGTCTCCGTGAGCAGGCCTGACCACAGTCTCCTGCTAGTATAATATGCATTTCGTATATTGAAATTACTAATACAATTCTGAACTATCATGGGAGAAAAAGAGAGTGAAATTCCCAAATGAGTTATAGAATAGCAGTTGGAAAATTAGAAAATTACATACATATGGGCAATTATTCAGGCATTTTAGGACATCAAGTAGAAGCTGAAAAAGATATCAAAGCTTTTCATTTTTAAACTAAATTCGGGAATTTAAATAATTTCACAAAAACACATTTATGACCTTAAAATATTATTATATGTTTATCTTAAATGTGTAATCCCTCAAAAGTTATATGGAGACCAAAACTTGTTATTTACAGCAAGGTTACCATGTCCTTTATTTTGCAGAGGAAGTTACAAATGTTTAACTGTATCTTAGCTGAGATTATTCAAGAGCTGCACTGTTTGAAATAACCTTCCACAAAATCAGTAATGCTTCAAAAAAAAAAAAAACAAACGAACCTTCCATGATAATAGAAATATTTGCTCTCTTCCCTGTCAACGCAGGAGCCGCTAGCCTCAGGTGGCTGTTGAGTATCTGAGCTGTGGCTGGTACCACTGAGGGACTGAATCTTTAATTTTATTTAAACCTAATTAGTTTAAAATTTAATTTAAATGTCCACATGTGGCTAGTGGCTGCCACAGTGAACATCTAAATTCTAGAAAATAGTGGCTATCTCTGGCTAAGTATCTGAATGGTTGTTTTGTATCTCCGTGGAAGCTTCAGGAATAACTTGTATGTACCCTCTACTCAGTTAGTGATTAATAAGGTGAGGGGTGATTAAAATTTATTGTGCTGGCCCTTAGTCAAAAGGTCATTTTATCCGTATGAGAGTTAGATTATATAAACTTCAATAAAAAACTCTCAGCGGTTGTCAGTTCTTCGGTGAAGTCTAATGAGTTTGCGCCAGTATTTATAAGATCAACATCTACTATTATGTAACTGTGCTGTATGCCCTCAGTGAGATGATGCGATTCTTGGTAAGGTGAGGTGAGCTTTGCAGGGCTCCTTTCGTATGACGGCAGCTCCTTTATGGAGAGATCAGGGGTTCTCAGGGATAATTCTCTCCTGTGTTGCTTGAGTTCCCTCGTCAGAGTGTCTACATTCAAAGGTTGCCTCTGCAGTTTACCAGTGGTTTGGCTTAACTTAACTTTTGCCTAACTTTTCTAATTCCCAGTTTCTTCATCAGGGGATAATAATGGCATCTCCTAGTTGGTGCTATCCGTGGAGAACCCGCCTGCCAATGCAGGAGGCAAAAGAGGGGCAGGTTCAGTCCCTGGGCGGGGAGATCACATGGAGCGGGAAATGGCAGCCCACTCCAGCATGCTTGCCTGAGAGTCCCACGGACAGAGGAGCCTGGCGGGCTTCAGCCCATGGAGTCACAGAGCTGGATACGGCTGAAGTGACTTAGCAATAGCACCTAACGCCTGGGATTGTGGCAAAAATTAAGTAAGTCCAGGTTGCTCAAGCACTTGTAATAGAGTCTGGCACACTGTTAGTGCCATAGAAGTATTTGCTGGATAAATAAAATATGCTTGACATGTGAAACATGCAGCCAGCACTCAGTCACCGTGGATGTTCTGCTAAATGTGGTCAGGGAAATGTTACTTGTATTTCCCCCACCCAGGGAAGCCTCATTGGCCTGGATAGCACACACGTGATCTATGCAGCCTGACTGCTTCCCTGGCTTGTCCGAGAATATCTGGGTGATGCTTTTATTGAAGAGAACACACAGAAGCTGATTTGGGTCGGGCGAGGGGAGGGTGCTAGAGATACCTAAATAAAAAGCTGGGCGTAAATATCACACTGGCAGATGTCTTCTTCTCAGAGATCTGCCAAGATTGAATTAAAACACTGTCAAGTTTCCCCCAAGAGTGTGCTGGGGAATCACTAATTACACAGGAGGTTAAAAGATATTGAAAGATAAAGAATTTTGTGTTCAAGTGTGCTTGAGAATTGGTAGCTTAAAAAAATTTTTTTTTAATTTTATTTCTTTATGGCAGGTCTGCTCAAAGTCTTTTGTATGTCAGTGTGCTTTGTGAATCTCCAAGCCTGGTAAATGTACAGATTGCTACCTTTACTCTTTATCTGTAATATATTTTTAATCCATGTATTTGATTTTGAAAGCAATTCTAATTTTTGCATCATAATGACTGGTAGCACTTAATGAATTTTAAAATGGCAAGGTACCAAACATCTGTAATAGACACATTATTCCTTGCCACCTGGCACACATAATTGGATCTCTCTCGGCTTTGACTTTCTTATATGCAAACTAGGCTTACCTTGTTTGCTGCTGCTGCTGCTAAGTCGCTTCAGTCGTGTCCGACTCTGTGCGACCCCATAGACGGCAGCCCACCAGGCTCCCCCGCCCCTGGGATTCGCCAGGCAAGAACACTGGAGTGGGGTGCCATACAGGTAAATGATGAACTAGATTTGATTTTTTAATGTTTTTTCAATGCTGATATCTAGGAGTATGTGAATTTTGGATCACGTTTGCTTTAATATGTTTATTGGATATTTCTATCACTTATCTTATTAAACTTAGAAGTCAAATTGGCTAAAATGTTTCAAAATGAGATAAAAAATTTATTAAATTGTCTCATGTATATGCAAAGAATATTTCACCAACTTATATTTAAGAAGAGTTTCATAAATATAAGCAGAAAATATATTTTTATTGTTAATAAGTAGCTATTCATTATTTTATGTACTTCTAAAATAATAGAAATTTAAATATAGATACACTCAGAGGATGAGATGGCTGGATGGCATCACCGACTCGATGGACATGAGTTTGAGTGAACTCTGGGAGTTGGTGATGGACAGGGAGGCCTGGCGTGCTGCGATTCATGGGGTTGCAAAGAGTCAGCCACGATTGAGTGACTGAACTGAACTGAACACATTTCTGTATATGGTTTGTGAAAAATATTCTTTTGCAAGAATATTCGAGGTTTCAGTGATACTTCGGGCATGCAAGAAATATTGTAAAAAGTAAAAAAGGCATATAATCAACTTTTCTTTTCCAGAACTTACTCAAACAATATGCTTCCCCCATGGCAGTGTAAAGACAGCCTTTGTGAAATGTGTTGTGTAAAAACAAAGCAAAACAAAGTTAAATAAAAATTGAAAGCATTTTTGTTTTTTTTTCTAGTTTGGGCTTTTAAAAAAATTTAACAGATATTCCAGCTTTTCTTTTGCGTTTCTGTTTTATATGCCTGCCCTGAGTCATTCTCAGAGAAGAACCTAGAATATCTATGAGCTGCAATACTTATATAGATGATTTCAGTGCTGAGATGTCAACCATTTTCTCCCCTCAGGCATTTTAGTAGTGTTATTATTTTCCTATTAAATGAAAATTCTCGTAAGTGCACATCCTCATGGCATTCACTGTACTGAGCAGGGTGTTGCCTCTGACCAGCTCTCTCCCTTGTGATGGTCCCCCAGGGCATCCGGAGCTGGCCTCTGCGTCCAGGGCAAGCTTCTTGGGCAGTGGTTTTGGCAGTGACAGGTGGAGGCACAGACATTCCCAGACCGCCTTGACCACCACATTGGATTGTGAAACCTTACGTGCTGTTCATATTTTATTTGAAATCTGCTTAAGTGCTGATCCCTGTGTCGGGAAGATCCGCTGGAGAAGGAAAGGGCAATCCACTCCAGTTCTATTGCCTGGAAAATCCCATGGACAGAGGAGCCTGGTAGGCTACAGTCCATGGGGTCGCAAAGAGTCGGACACGACTGAGTGACTTCACTTTACTTCACTTCTAAGTGTAATTGCATAATTTAACAAATATTATTGAGCAACTTCTATATGCAAAACATTGGGGGAAGTATTATAGGGTACTTCCCCTATAATAGTCCTTCTGTTCATGCTTGCTGAATACATGAATAAATACATGCCCGGATGACCCCTGTCTCCCGAGAGCATTCAATGGGAGAGACTGAAATGCTTAAAACTCTTTGTACTCCAGATCAGGAGTTGGTTAATCACTAGGAGAAGGTCAAGTTCAACAAGGAAGGATTAGGGAAGATGTTACTTAGGAACTGGTTTTGAAATTAAACTATAAGGATGAGTAGAATCTTAACTTACAAATAGTGATTTATTTTTTTTTCCTTTACAATTTTCTCATAGAAACCCAGTATCCTGAGGTCAGTGGCAGTTCTGTGGGGTCATGTGACCAAGGAGTAGCCAATAAAATGTCTGAAGGAGTTCAGTGTGGTCTTTCAAGGGGCCATCTTAGAGGGAAGGGCACTGATTTTTACCTTTCATCTCTCCACTTTGCTACCTGGAAGGCACGTTTGATCTCCAGCTCCATCAGGCATCCTGAACCTTAATAAGGAAAGTCCTAAGTTTAGTCAGGGAACCTGATGAATATTTTGAGTCACTGCACCCAAGTGAGACAACTTGTTCCAAATTTTTTCCTTTTTAAAGTGAGAAAAAATGTACCTGCTTGAAACCACTGTTGTTTGGTATTTTACGGTCACATATCTGAAAAAATTTACACGGCAGTAAACTGCTTCATCAACTGTGCTCATTTTTAAATTTATCCATACTTACGTATTAGGATATGTATAGGATCAATTTGTAGAACTCATTTTATCTACACAAAGAACATAGGAAGTCCAGAGTATATATATACTTTAGAGTGCTTGTTTTTGTGTCTTTGTCTGTTAAAGAGAGATACAAGGTAGAAGGGAAATACAAGTTTAAATGCAAGCTGAATACAATATACCATGTCACCGCTTTCAGTTAAGCACTGAATATTCTTAAAATCTTACATAAGGCATTAAAATACTGTCTAACCCTAACCTTTCACTGTGTTTATTTTCTCACTTTATTCCTTGTTTTCAAAATTTACACCTTCTCTTACAATTTTGAACAGGTAGTGAGGATCCCTTACCTATAGTGTGAGTGATACTTCAAAGGTATTTCTGTCTTAAACTTGGACACATTCTTATACTGTGGACCTGGGGCTAGAATCCAGCTGTACTGTTTCCTAGCTGTGTGATCTTGGGCAAGTTTCTTACACTTTCTCTCTTTTAGTTTTCTAGTAAGGAAAATGAGTGATAAAACAATTTTCCTCAGAGAGTGAACTGAGTTAACATTGGAGAGTGTCTGTATGGGTGTGGCGGTGGTGGTTCAGTCACGGAGCCGTGTCCGACTCTTTGCAACCCCATGGACTGTAGCTGCCCAGGTTCTCTATCCATGGGGTTTTCCAGGCCAGAATCCTGGAGTGAGCTGCCATTTCCTTCTCCAGGGGATCTTTCTGACCCAGGGATCAAAGCATCGGCAGGCGGAGTTTCTACCACTGAGCCAGCAGGGAAGCTCCTGTTTGTGTGGTATTTGGCAGCAGTAAACACTGTCAAATGATCAGTGATGGATTCTAGTGGAGACCTTTTCACAGTAAGCTATAAAGTTTAGACTTTATCCATGTGTAAAACAGCAAACTATTTAAATTGGAAGCGGAAGCATATTGAGGAAACTGCAATTCTAGGTGAATTACAGAAATTGGAGGAAGATGGATTAAAAAAGGATACATCAGACATGTCAGATCAATTAAATGACAGCTGAGCTTACACAAGGAGACCAAAATAAGAGGGATATGGCTGCTTTCATCTTCATGGCGTGAGAGTTAGTCTACGCACCAGCTAGGCCAACGAAATATGAATCCTTCCCCCGTCATCTTCTTACAAATCAGGCATTTTTCTCCCCAGGGGATGGCAATTGTTGACTTACTTTGGGGTAGTGGCGGTCATCACGAATCCTCGATCTCTGAGAGGGTTAGACACAGAATCGAATCCAGAATTGGGTTCTGAGTTTTGCAAAGATAAGGCACCTACAGGTTCGTGTGGGGGAAGCGCATGTGCTGTCTTTCTGCAAGGCAGTGCTGTTAATTCTTCACTTGCTAGAACATAACAATTACTCACCAGTAGAATGTGATAGAAGAGGATTTGTTTTCGTATAATGACTTTCATACTCAAAACATCCCCAAACTCCTTGCAGATGAGTGATTGAAGAGCTCCGCGTCACCCTCCCACCTGCTCAGGAATAACTGGAACCGCTAACAGCCTGTATCTTTCTAAGCCAAGTGAGATCGCAGAGGGAGAAGACTAGAGTGGAGGTGTGTTTGCATGAATTTAAATGATAGCTTGAATAAAACATCTCTAAAGCACTTTTACACTCTTGCTGTCTCATTGTCTCTGTGAAGACCTCTTTAATCAGTGATGTAGCCCGGATGCACCCTCACCATGCCTGCTTCCCACCAATGAGCTGTTTTATGCAATGTCTTTAAGAAATGTGTCCCCAAGCCCCCTTTGAATAGGAAAAGCAAAATAATTTCCAAGTGTAGGATGCTCTGTACGGTGTAAGCCATTATAGGGGAAAATGCTAGAGCTGAAAAGGAAAAACAAAAGCATTCAAGGTGATTTTATTTTATTGCTTAAGGAATAAGGTAGCTCAGATGGTGGAGCATCTACCTGCAATGCAAGAGACCTGGTTTGATCCCTGGGTCAGGAAGACCCCCTGGAGAAGTGAATGGCAACCCACTCCAGTGTTCTCGCCTGGAGAATCCCAGGGACAGAAGAGCCTGGTAGGCTGTAGTCCATGGGGTCGCAGAGTCGGACACTGATAAGGAAAAAACAGTCCTTGGTGGTGCTTCTTCAGTACACATTGTGTATTGAATCACCTGCAGATTCTATTCCATAAATGGGTTAGGTTCTGAGAATGCATTTATATTAAGCCCCCAGGGGATGTTGGCTTTTTGGTTGCACCCAGAGTAGCAAGCATCTAGCAAGCATTATGGCATAAAGGCAAAATTTGTTAGTAAATGTGAGAAAGGGTCAAAGACAAGCTCTTCAGAACCTGGCTCCTTCAGGAATGGTTCTTGCTTATTACTAGGCTTCCAGCCTTTCACAGTTGTCTAAACAGAAGTTACAACCATTTCTACTGAGCGCCTACTCTATAAGTGCCAAACCAGAGCGCATTTCTGAAGCATCATGGGTCTCACGTGAGTTTTTGGACCTATCTTTGAAAGAAATCTGCACAATCTAATGATGGGTGCTCCCTTGTAAGTCAGGTATGACCGCTTTCTCTCAGAGAGGCCTCTGTGAAATGATCTTCGAGGTTTTCAGGGTATCTTTTTCTTGCAGAAAGAACTGGTTAAGTATCATTTCCATGCTTCATTCTCTTCAAATCTCTGCTCCGGAACCCCGGGAGGTGCTGTGAAGTGCTATCTCTAGAAAGTGGAAGCAGATGTCATGCCGCCTCCTGGGAGAGTCTGTGTAGCTGGCGGGGCATCAGGGTCCCTACGCCCTCCCCAGATGGGTTCAGGTTGTCTGTGTTGCGCAGGCTCTGATCTGTCCGCGCTCTCAGTATCTGCCCTCTATTTTCAGGACCCATTCTCTGCAACATTCTCTGTACTTACAGAACTCATTCCAAATCCCTCTAGAAGGCAGATGCCCGAGGAAGCTTGTGGAGGTGCATTGATGTTGGGCGGAAAAGGCACTTTACTGCTGCAGAGAGTTATCACCATGGCCACATATCTCTTCGCTCAGTGAATCAGAACTTGAAGCTTTGAGAGTGTTGTCTGCTGATCTGTCTTACCCTCTCTGGCCCTGGTTCCCCCAGTGTTTCTACATGGTGGATGCTCTTTGAGGACGATGAGCTTATAAAGGGTTGTGGATAACATCCCCTAGTGTTAGCAACATTCATAGCGCGCTTTACCATTTACAGAGCTTTTCATATAAATTGTCTCAACAACGAATGTAGGACAACTCGCCCGAGGTCACTTGGCTAGTGAGGATTTCAAAGGAATTCTGAAGCCAGGTCAGAACTTTCATTGCTAGAAAAATGCAGCTAATTACCCTTCAAATATAGAGCAGTATTTGACCCAGAATATTATGGAATCCTGTTTTTCCTCTGTTTCAATGTTATGATCTATTTCCACTATTTAAAGCTATCATTAAAAAAAAAATTAAAAACCTAACTGCAGAAGCAAGTGTGCTAGTTTGGTTTTCAGAAAGAAATTTCTCATTCTTGATGATAGCATTTTAGATTTAACAAGAAAGTAACACTATTAAATGTTAACTACCTTGATTTCAAGGTATATTATGCTTTTCTAGGTTTTTGTTGTTGTTGTTGTTATAGAACACAAATAATTTGGTAGTTTTGCAAGCAAAATCTTTTCTGAGATTTATATAAAATTGTTTCTGTGTTGTGCTTAATGTGGGGCTGGCTCCCTGTGCCGGCTCTGGGGTTCCAGTTGTTGGGACAATTAAACCGAGACTGTTCCACGCGCAGCCTAGGGGAGAGCGGGCATCCCTGAAGGCCAGCTCTTAATTCCTATTGCCATTGCACAGATGTTATGTCACCCAGTATTTATATACTTTTAAAAAGTTAATAACGAGCTTAGTCCTCAACCACTGATCTGCCTGTGGATCTCGCACCAGCTCTTAACTTGACTCAAATGCATCAGCTCTGGAGTGTGTGCTTCCCCCAGCCTCGAAGCCAGCACCACGAAAATCACACTTCTCTGGGCCCTCCGTCTCGGGGCAGAGTTGGCCGAGGGAAGACACAGTTCCAAAGTCAGATCTGCTCCTCCAGTTTTGGGGAGGATGAGTGGGTGGATGCAACGGTCCTTTTTAAAAATTAATGTCAATCATGCTCAGTTCTCAGAGCTTTCACAGTGCTGAAAGTTAGGAGGGGAAAAGAGAGGTTACTCTATGCTTCCATCATTCAGGGAGAAGAGATTGATGACATGGAAAGAAATCTGTAAGGGATTTCCCCTTCTGGGAACCTAGAAGTAGAAAGGCGTTTCCGTGAGCCGTTTGGCCGGTGAACTTGAACTGTGTCCTCCATGTCTAACCAGACGCCACATCTCGACGACTGTCTTGTAAATAAGTGCTGTGCTACATCAAAGGGGAAAGCAAGTAATTAGATAGCAGTTAACCCTGTATCAGTCATCAGGGCTGACATATGATTTCCATGAAGAAAGAACAGAACAGAAGGGAGGATTCGAGCATGCATATGACTGCTGTGTGTGCCACAGCCAGGGCCTCAGCACGCCTCCTGGAGGGTGGCACCTTTCTCTCTCGGTGCCGTCTGCTGTCATCTTACACCTGGAACTCGTCTGGTGCTCTTGTCTCGTCTCCTTAGGAACCCCTCTGAATGACTCGTTACACAGGAAATTATCATCCCACAGTTAGGAAAGTAACCTTACCAATGAATAATGTTTTGACAGAGTTTTCAAAATTAAATTGCATACTATACCTTAGTAGAGTTGAAATATCTTAATGTATATGTTCCTTGGAGAGAGTTATCTTTATCATCCACATAGGGGATATGAGAATAAGAAATAATTCCATTTTTCTTATCAAAAATTGGAGAGCAGAGCTTTTCTCCAGGCAAGTGATCCAGCTGTCTGGGGTAACATTTAGACATGAGATTCAGAATCTTTTTAATTACACTCGTTAATTGTTTACCCAGTTAGTGCACCATTAATTGCCACCCTTGTTGGGCCAGTACCCTGATGACTGCCATCTCACAGCTTGGCTGATAAGTGGGGGGTGATTCATTGCGTTTCCCTCTGCTCTCGTGGCATAATGGTAAGAGCTTTACTGTTATTAAAAAAAAAACAACAGGTATCGAATTTAGTCGCATGTTCTCTGACTCAAATATGAAACAGAAATGGTCAAATTTAGCATTAGGTTTGATATTTCTCACAGTTGTCAGAGTTAATAAATATGTTAGTGAATGGTATTGATAAAAATAAAATACAGCTATCTTAAGTCTGCAAAAACTGAAATTTTAAATATTGTTATGAGATGAGAGTAAAATGGTGTCATGGAATAATGCCTTTTCATGGGAAGCATTATGATGGCGGATAACAAGAGTGCCAGAAATCTTGGTTTTCACTTTTCTTGTTTTATTGTGTTTGGTTCACTTCAGTAGCTCAGTCATGTCCGACTCTTTGCGATCCCATGAATTCCAGCATGCCAGGCCTCCCTGTCCATCACTGATTCCTGGAGTTCACCCAAACTCATGTCCATGGACTTGGTGATGCCGTCCAGCCATCTCATCCTCTGTCGTCCCCTTCTCTTCCTGCCCCCAATCCTTCCCAGCATCAGAGTCTTTTCCAATGAGTCAACTCTTCACGTGAGGTGGCCAAAGTACTGGAGTTTCAGCTTTAGCATCATTCCTTCCAAAGAACACCCAGGACTGATCTCCTTCAGAATGGACTGGTTGGATCTCCTTGCACTCCAAGGAACTCTCAAAAGTCTTCTCCAACACCACAGGTCAAAAGCATCAATTCTTCGGTGCTCAGTTTTCTTCACAGTCCAACTCTCACATCCATACATGACCACAGAAAAAACCATAGCCTTGACTAGACTGACCTTTGTTGGCAAAATAATGTCTCTGCTTTTGAATATGCTATCTAGGTTGGCCATAACTTTTCTTCCAAGGAGTAAGCATCTTCTAATTTCATGGCTGCAATCACCATCTGCAGTGATTTTGGAGCCCCCCAAAATAAAGTCAGATACTGTTTCCCCATCTATTTGCCACAAAGTGATGGGACCAGATGCTGTGATCTTTTTTTTCTGAATGTTGAGCTTTAAGCCAACTTTTTCGCTCTCCTCCTTCACTTTGATCAAGAGGCTTTTTAGTTCTTCTTCACTTTCTGCCATAAGGGTGGTGTCATCTGCATATCTGAAGTTATTGATATAGCTCCCAGCAATCTTGATTCCAGCTTGTGCTTCCTCCAGCCCAGTGTTTCTCATGATGTACTCTGCATAGAAGTTAAATAAGCAGGGTGACAATATACAGCCTTGACGTACTCCTTTTCCTATTTGGAACCAGTCTGTTGTTCCAGTCCAGTTCTAACTGTTGCTTCCTGACCTGCATACAGATTTCTCAAGAGGCAGGTCAGGTGGTCTGGTATTCCCATCTCTTTCAAAATTTTCCACAGTTTATTGTGATCCACACAGTCAAAGGCTTTGGCATAGTCAATAAAGCAGAAATAGATGTTTTTCTGGAACTCTCTTGCTTTTTCGATGATCCAGTGGATGTTGGCAATTTGATCTCTGGTTCCTCTGCCTTTTCTAAAACCAGCTTGAACATCTGGAAGTTCATGGTTCATGTATTGCTGAAGCCTGGCTTGGAGAATTTTGAGCATTACTTTACTAGTGTGTGAGATGAGTGTCGTTTGAGCATTATTTGGCATTGAACACTTAATAAGAGATTTACCTCTTGAAGTTTTACCTGTACAATACAGTGCAGTTAAATATAAGCAGTATGCTGCAGCCACCATCTCCAGAACTCACTCATCTGTGTGACTGAGACTTTATATCCCTTGACTAGCAGCTCTCCATTTCTGCCCCCAGCCCTGGTAACCACCGTTCTACTCTGTGTCAGCTTGACTGTTACATACCTTATTAAGTGGAAGTACTTGTCCTTCTATGTCTGACTTATTTCCCTTAGCATAGTGTCCTTCACGGAGAAGGCAGTGGCACCCCACTCCAGTGCTCTTGCCTGGAGAATCCCATGGACGGGGGAGCCCGGTAAGCTACAGTCCATGGGGTCACTAGGAGTCTGGACATGACTGAGCGACTTCACTCTCACTTTTCACTTTCACACATTGGAGAAGGAAATGGCAGCCCACTGCAGTGTTCTTGCCTGGAGAATCCCAGGGACGGGGGAGCCTGGTGGGCTGCTGTCTATGGGGTTGCACAGTCGGACACGACTGAAGCGACTTAGCAGCAGCAGCAGCAGCAGCAGTGTCCTTCAGGTTCATCCATATTGTTGCAAGTGGTGGGATTTCCTTCTTCTTTTAAGGCTGAGCAATATTCCATCGTAAGTTGAGACTGTGGATTCTGAACCCTGGGCCAGTGCACATAACTGACTGCTTGAAGAAATGCCATTGTCTAAGTCTTGTTACACCTATAACCAAACTGGAGAAATGGGTACCACCCCTCCAAGCAGATCTGAAATGTTAACCTCTCGGTCGTGTCCAACTCTTCGCCATCCCATGGACTGTAGCCCACCAGGCTCCTCTGTCTGTGGAATTCTCCGGGCAAGAATACTGGAGTGGGTTGTCATTCCCTTCTCCAGGGGGCCTTCCTGACCCAGGGATTGGGCCCGGGCCTCCTGCGTTGCGGGCAGATTCTTTACCGTTTGAGCCAGCAGGGAGGCCTGAGCCATCGGTGGTGGTGGCGGATTAGTTGCTCAGTCGGGTCCGACTCCTGGGACCCCGTGCACTGTAGCCTGTCAGGGTCCTCTGTCCGTGGAGCCATTGGGAAGCAGATCTAAACCCACATCCCTATTCATGCAGACTGAGTGAAGGATAAGTTCAGATTTCTTTTACATGGGTTTCAGAACAGGTGACCAATTGTTGGGCCATCCTTCCTGTATCTGCTTCTCCAAGCAGAAAGAAACCTCTGGAAAGTGATACTGGGTTGGGATGCACCAGACATGGAAATCATGTTTGCTCTTAGGGGAGCTTTGTGTGTGTGTGTGTGTGTGTGTGTGTGTGTGTGATCATTAAATTTAATGTGAATCACTACATATTCTGGGTTTCCTCACAGTGTTCTTCTCTTTGGGGAATCAGAAGTTCTCTGTGGTTCAACTCTTGAAAAACACACTTCCTGTGCTGAGGGGTTTGATTTTATCACAGTGGATAAGGTGGGTTGTAGACAAAGACAGAGGGCACACTGGGGCGTGCAGTGTGGTCGCTGTTGCTGCTGCTGCTAAGTCGCTTCAGTCGTGTGCGACCCTGTGCGACCCCATAGACAGCAGTGGAGCCTTATCGGAGGACGTCCTCGGCCTGTGTTCCTGCCGTCATGGCCGATGAGAACCACACACAGGACATGAGTCTGGGCCTTGTAATGAAAACAAAATTTGGAGTGCAGATGACACTAACAGGAACCTTAATTCTAATCCCTGATGCAGACCCTTTCAAAAAGAAGGACACGACTGTGTACTTTAAAAGTGCTCTCAGCTTTTTAAGACTAAGCTGAAAATTGCCCAAATGAGAAATGATGGGAAATCCAGTTCACAGATCCCTTTGGTTTGCGGGGACAGTTGTAAGATCAGTATCAGTGTCAGGAGTACACATCGGCGTGGTGGCCCCAGTGCCAGCAAGGAGATTCTGACCGAGGGATAAGACACGTCCTCATCTGTTCCACTTCTGTTCCAGTAAATATATGAATCTTGATGGTCCCAAAAGAGTTTATCTTTTCTGGGCTGAAAGACATCTTTTAACTGCCCTTTCCCAAGTTTACCCAAGTTCAGTTTTCTTAAAACCACAACTAAGATTTATTATAGTGATTTTTTTATTCAAATCACTACTATACTGATAAAGAAACATGTGATTTATCTCATTTTTAAGTGTCTGTGGAAAATAAAAATGAGTGTTTATAGATTTTTTAAAGGCAAACTTGTTGGAAAAAAAAAAAAAGACTATTGACTTACAGAGTCAATAGCCATTCACAGGCTGAATGCTCCTGTTTCTTCAAAATTCACATGTTGAAGCCTGTCTGCCAAAGTGATGGTGTTTGGAGGCGGGCCCTTTGGCAGGTGATCTGGTCATGCAAGCCCTCGAGTGTGATGGTGTCCTCAAAAAAGAGGCTTCAGGGAGATCTCTCACCCCTTCTGCCCCGGGGGGACACAGGCAGTGTTGCACTGAGCGCCGGGAATCTGGTTCTGCCGGGCCTTGGCTCTGACGGCGCCCTGACCTTGGTCTTCCAGGCTCCAGAACGATGGGAAATGCATTTATGTTGTTTGTAAGCTGCCCAGTCTATGGTAGTGTATCACAGCAGCCGTAATGAATGAGGATACAGGGCAAAACTTATATAGACCCATAAATATAAAATAAAAAATGTCGATAGTATTTAATTAAGAACGTGTAGCCAATGGGAATTTGCTGTATGGCTCAGGAAACTCAAACAGGGGCTCTGTATCAACCTAGAGGGGTGGGATGGGGTGGGAGATGGGAGGGAGGGTCGAAGGGAGGGGATACATGTACACCTGTGGCTGATTCATGCTCAGGTTTGACAGAAAACAACACAATTCTGTAAAGCAATTATCCTCAGTTAAAAAATAAATAAAGTAAGTGGCATGTAGTTTTTATCATTATTGGAGTATAGTTGATTGGGCTTCCCTCATAGCTCCGTCGATAAAGAATCTGCCTGCAATGCAGGAGACCTGGGTTCGTTTCCTAGGTTGGGAAGATCCCCTGGAGAAGGAAATGGCAACCTACTCCAGTATTCTTGCCTGGAGAATCCCATGGATGGAGGAGCCTGGCGGGCTACAGTCCATGGGGTCGCAAGAGTTGGACAGGACTTAGTGACTAAAGAGAGAGAGGGGGAAGAGTGGAATGAATTAGTCTAGAGGCGCATAGCTTACTGGCCTGCAGATGTGGGTTCTGGCCGTTGAGTTCTAGTATTTCCTTATGACCAGGGATCCCTGTGGGAAGACACCTGGTTTAGTTCCTTGGAATAGATCTGTTCTCCACGTTTCTACAGCAGATCCTCTGACAAATGTTATTCTTGGGTGCTCGGGTTGAATCCTTCTCACGGAAAGAAATAACTCATTTAACAAGGAATCCTTATGTTCCTTGAGCTCAGGCAGACTCCCAGCTAGCTGAAAAGCACGTAGGAGAACAGAAGAAGAAAATGCAAAGTCTAATGCAGTTAAGAAGACTTCTCCAAGTGGCCCTTTATTAGGAGAATATTAATATTTTAATTCTTGATAAGAACTCCACAAAAATTTATTTCTATATGTATCAGATGAGTCAGATAATATTAGACATGACTGGTTAAAACAAGTATATTGCAATATTTGTAGTTTTAGGAGCATATCATAAATCCTAAGGCAATCTCAGAAATTGTGCCTGGCTGAGGTTTATTCTAGAACATGGTGGATGCTGAATCTTATAAATAAATAGATTTCCATGGATTAGTATTACTGCCTGAGGCATTCTGATATAATTTGATGTTTTAAGTTGCTTTCTCTTAAAATTTTATTTCCATTTGTGTAAGGTCTTGTTTTTCTCGTTAATTTGTAAAGATTGAACACCTACTTATGTGTCAGGCAAGGCACAAAGCCCACAACATTTTTCTCAACAACTCTTTAAGATCTCTAAGGGCTTCCCTGGTGGCCGATGAAGAGTCCGCCTGCAATACAGGAGACCCAGGATAGTTGTGGTCAAAATACAGGTAGATTATTGGACTTCGTTGGAATGGTAACAGTAACTTTTCATTTAAAAAGTTTATGAAATTTCTCTTCTTTTTATAGTTTTGCATGGGTGAGGAACTGTTTATATAAGTAGATAAGGGAAGTCATTTATTTTCAACAAGTATGTGAATTTACTTATTTTTAATTATCTCTGTAGCTTTGAATATTAAAAAATATTTTTAGGAGTTAATGCTCACTGTGAATTGTATTTTTAACATGGATAATGAGGATTGAGGCCTAATTATGGGCTGAGGCAAGAATTCAAATAAAGGAAAGAAAATTCTAATGACAGATTATATTAATAGATTTCTTAAAAATTAAGGGGTATCAACATTTTTTGATGGCATAATATACTTGATATTGAAAAGTGGCATTTCACCAATTACATAACATGATTCTTTTAGATTACGTTGCTGCTGCTGCTGCTAAGTCGCTTCAGTAGTGTCCGACTCTGTGTGACCCCACAGACGGCAGCCCACCAGGCTCCCCCGTCCCTGGGATTCTCCAGGCAAGAACACTGGAGTGGGTTGCCATTTCCTTCTCCAATGCATGAAAGAGAAAAGTGAAAGTGAAGTCGCTCAGTCGTGTCCGACTCTTCGCGACCCCATGGACTGCAGTCTACCAGGGTCCTCCACCCATGGGATTTTCCAGGCAAGAGTACTGGAGTGGGGTGCCATTGCCTTCTCCGTTAGATTAGGAGATGTGTATAAGAGACAGGTACAATACAGTGCAGTTAAATATAAGCAGTATGCTGCAGCCACCATCTCCAGAACTCACTCATCTGTGTGACTGAGACTTTATATCCCTTGACTAGCAGCTCTCCATTTCTGCCCCCAGCCCTGGTAACCACCGTTCTACTCTGTGTCAGCTTGACTATAGATTAGGTTAGTGACAGGAAATAAATTATATATATATATATATAGTACATATATATATATAGTGAGAGAAATAGGAAATTATAGTTATAAAACCTTGACTAATATTCTCATTTTGCAGTTGAGGTGGTGTCTAGAAGGTAGATTTTAGGTTACTTATCACAAAACAAACAGCAAAGCTAACTGGAAACAAGGTCAGAAATTCACCTAACTCTCCCCTAGGCAGGACTATGTCTCTTTTACCCTAGGAACTGAGAACTGCATTTTGCTTTTGAGAATCATGAGTGGACTTTTCTCCGTGTTTGCTTTCCTTTCTAAACGACTAAAGCACTGTTAGCATCCAAACAAGCAAGAAAAATAGCAGCAGCGTAACCACTAAATTTGGTTTTGGATTATGTCCTGGTGTTCAGGAGAGGTGGAAAGTAATTTGCTGCTTTATCTCCCCGTTCGTATTCCTGACATGGGCGCTCAAGTGGCACACCAAAAGCCATCAGGGCAGCGGCGCCGAGCGAGCCCGGTGCCTGAGCGCGGAGCGACGGGAGGCGCGTCCGGACGTGCTTACCCGGCTCCCATCAGAAGTGAGCTGCAGCCCGGCCCGGGCCTCTCCTCCCAGGACTCTGTGATGCCTGTTTTATGTACGAAAATGGAGGAGTCCACGCGTGTAGGAGACAAGCAGTTCTTAGTTTGAATCGGTTATTTTAATCCTTTTATCTGGATTAGTTTAGTCCAGGACTTCCTGTTTAGAGGAGCAGACCCGTGGCTTCCATTCTGCGCTCTATCTTCCTTCTGGACTCAGATCTCAGGAATGCTTCCCCAGGCTTCATGGGAATGGAAAGTGAATGCCGTTGGAGCATTTTCAGTGCAGTGAAGCCTCACCCAAGAGGCAAGCAGGAAAGGAAATTATGGGCGAAAAAGGCTTTAAGACATTTAATCTATTCACACTTTATTTTTATTTATTTCCGAATTTGTTCACTCAGTCAATAAATATTCACTGTGTGTCTTTCACTGTTAGGTTTGCAGTCAAAGCAGGTAACTTTGAGATCATCCCTACTGCTAACAGTCAGACAATAAAGTGAAAAAACAGAATTGTGTACTTATAATAATTATTTTCAGTTCAGTTCAGTCGCTCAGTCATGTCCGACTCTTTGCGACCCCATGAATCGCAGCACTCCAGGCCTCCCTGTCCATCACCAACTCCCGGAGTTCACCCAAACTCATGTCCATCAAGTTGGTGATGCCATCCAGCCATCTCATCCTCTGTCGTCCCCTTCTCCTCCTGCCCTCAATCCCTCTCAGCATCCGAGTCTTTTCCAATGAGTCAACTCTTCACATGAGGTGGCCAAAGTACTGGAGTTTCAGCTTTAGCATCATTCCTTCCAGAGAACACCTAGGACTGATCTCCTTTAGAATGGACTGGTTGGATCTCCTTGCAGTCCAAGGGACTCTCAAGAGTCTTCTCCAACACTACAGTTCAAAAGCATCAATTCTTTGGTGCTCAGCTTTCTTCACAGTCCAACTCTCACATCCATACATGACTACTGGAAAAACCATAGCCTTGACTAGACGGACCTTTGTTGGCAAAGTAATTTCTCTGCTTTTGAATATGCTATCTAGGTTGGTCATAACTTTCCTTCCAAGGAGTAAACATCTTTTAATTTCATGGCTGCAATCACCATCTGCAGTGATTTTGGAGCCTAAAAAAATAAAGTCTGACACTTTCCACTGTCTCCCCATCTATTTGCCATGAAGTGATGGGACCAGATGCCAAGATCTTCGTTTTCTGAATGTGAGTTTTAAGCCAACTTTTTTACTCTTGTCTTTCACTTTGATCAAGAGGCTTTTTAGTTCCTCTTCACTTTCTGCCATAAGGGTGGTGTCATCTGCATATCTGAGGTTATTGATATTTCTCCCGGCAGTCTTGATTCCAGCTTGTGCTTCCTTCAGCCCAGCGTTTCTCATGATGTACTCTGCATATAAGTTAAATAATTATTTTAATATGTGCTAAATATAATAAGAACTACAGCCATTTGTTTATTCAATAGGCATTTTCGAAAGTCAGTCATGTACAATTAACGTGTTCCACAAGGTGAGACGATGGACACTGCCTTTGTCTTTAAGGAGTATATATTCTGATGTGGGGGTAACAATAAGAGCAATAGTCACAGTAATAATATTGAGCGTTTTCTGGATGCAGTGTGAGCATGCTCAGTGGTGTCTCAGTCGTTGCAGTGCCGTAGACTATAGCCTACGGGGCTCCTCTGTCCATGGGATTCCCCAGGCAAGAACACTGGAGTGGGTTGCCCTGTTCTTCTCAGGGGGATCTTCCTGATCCAGCGATCAAACCAGTGTCTCTTCTGTCTCCTCCACTGGCAGGCAGATTCTTTACCACTGCACCACCTGAGAATCCCTAGATGCAAGAAACACTTTTCACGTATTAACTCACTGATTCCTCACAACAGCCTGTGCAATCAGCATTGCTATTATTCCGTGTTATAGATGAGAGAATCAAGAGTGAGGAGGTTAAGTATCTTGCCCAGTATCACACAGCTGGTAAGCAGCATAACTAAGATCCAAACCCAGGTCTTCCAGCTCCCGAATCTATAAACTTATCACACAAACTTATGTAAAGTTGCATGAACGGAAGTGTGCAGAAGGTCTTTGGAAGGCCGCGGGAGGCTTCTCTGCAGGACATGCGGGCATAAGTGGGCAGTGAGGAAGAAGGCGTTCCGGGCAGGTACACAGAGGCCTCCAGAGAGGGTGGACAGGCTCTTGGATGTGGCAACAGAAGCCAGTGGGACTGGAACCCGGAGGGAGTTGAGGCAGGAGGCATGGGCTTCTTGGCCTCGGTGGCGAGACTTGCTTTCAGCCTTCGACGGTGGGAAACGAGTGGGCTTGCCTGACGGTCTGAGAACAAGCGGAGCAGTGCAGGGGCTCGGCAATTAGGAGGGTGTCTGTCTTGGCTGGCTGGGAGATGACAGCCGTGCAGACAAGCGTGACGGCGGTGAGGTCCACAGTTTGCTGCCTCTAGAGGAACTTTTAATTGCATCCAAGTCGCTGTTAGAGAAAGACCCTACAGAGAAGGAACTGTCACCCTGGGCCTGGTAGGGAGGACTTTGCCAAACAGGGCGGGTGACCGGCCATTCTGGATAGGGGAGAGAGAGGGGAGAGAGAGATGTTGAGAGAAGAAGTTTGGGTGACTGGACTGTCACAGTGAACCAAGCAAGTGCTTCAACAGCAGCGCGTCCCTTGGTCAGCTGCGTCCAGCTTACACAGGTTCTGCTTCTCAGCAGACAGCACGGTGCTGGCTTAGTTCTTTGGGCCAGTGACAAATGCTTTGTTAAACCCTAGTTTGAAGAGAGAGGAGCCCTCCTCAGAATGATGAACTAGTACTCACACAGGGTAAGTTTTTGGCTTAACTATAGCCATATAAGTGACTGAATCTTTGGGTTAAGTTTTTTAAGCTGGAATTTGTCTTTGTTCTTTTCCTGTTTAACAGTGTCTCCAAGTCTTAAGCTCTTTCCAGAATGTTACGGCCATCTATCCCTTTAACTGCAGTGCCCAAACCTGGGACATTTTCAGTCACTTTAGTGGTAAAAATGGGCTTCCCTGGTGGTTCAGCTGGTAAAGAATCTGCCTGCAATGAGGGAGGCCTGGGTTCGACCCCTGGGTTGGGAAGATCTCCCGGAGAAGGGGACGGCTACCCACTCCAGTCTTCGGGTCTGGAGAATTCTGTGGACTGTATAGTCCACGGGCTTGCAAAGAGTCCGTCACGACTGAGCGACTTTCGCTTTCACTTAGTGGTAAAATAGAAGGGGAAAAAAATAAGAAAGGCTGTAAACAAAAGGTGCTCAGGACTCGAACAACAGTTACGCTTTGTCAGCTGCAGCGACAAGACTGCGTGGCTGGCTGTGCCGGTGGCGTAAAGCTGTTGTCCACCGCGCGGCTGTCCCGGATGGTGAAGGCTGGATCCCCCTCGGGGTGCTGGGGGAGCCCCCGTGGGCTTCGGCAGAGCACAGATGCTGGGCTTACCCTGCAGAGTCTGCGGTTCAGTAGTTCTTAAGCCTGCACGTGAAGGGGTGCCCGGGTGGCGCTGCTGCTGCTGGTACAGAGGCCGTGCTCGAGCACTGCTGGTGGGAAGGAAGCGTGGGCCCGGCGCCCTCCTGCGTGGCGCTCGGGGTTGATTGGGCCACAGGCAGAGCGGAGCCCGCCGCGCGAGTGCGTTCCCTTGAAACTGAACGGAAGGCATCCGGGCTTTCTGTTGTTGCTGAGGAGGGTGAGCCGGGCCCGAGTCCTGGGTGCCCGGGCACCTTCGTGGCAAGTCTTATATAGTAAAACGCCTGCCTTCTAGGGTGTGCACAGGTCTCAGAGAGAAGCAGAGGGGCTCTTTCTCAGAGAGAGACGTGTTGGCAATTCAATTTTTGTGTATAGGAGAGGGTGTAAATAGCAAGCCAGCAGCACCATTGTCTACGTCTGTTGTGATGCTAGAGTTATTTTAAAGGCTATATTGTGTCATGGCCAACTGGGTCATTATAGCCCTTTGAAAACTATGCTCCACCGTAAACATGAATCATGAAATGGTAAAGATAAGTTTCTCAAAAGCTTGGGAAAGGTTAGGGAGAATGACGGCATTTCCACCAATTAACGTCTAGTGTAACTTCTCTCCGTTTCTGTTAACAAGGTTAATGAGGCAGACTTACTTGGATTTCACCAGTTAGCCCCATGAGTGTCCTCTGGCTGTTCCAGTCCCGAGTCCAGTCCAAGCCGGCACATTGGCTCGGCTGTCTCGTCTCCCCAGTCTCCTCTCGTCTGTGACGGTTTCTCAGCACTTCTTCACGTTTTCTGACTGGGAGAGTTTGAAGACTGCCTTATCCAGTAGAACATCTCCAAGCTAGATATGTCTTTAGTTCTCTCAAGATAAGACTGGGCTTATGGGTTTGGGGTGAGTACCGCAGAGAAGAAATGCCCCCGTCATATAACAGAGAATTCCTAACGTCAACGGGACATCACAGAGCTGCGCCTGTGTTTCTGTAGCTGCAGATATAACTACTGAATCTAAGTGCTGTGATAACTGCACAATACGAAACAGTTGAGCAGACTGGTATTTCAATAGCTGAAGGATATCAGTGTAAATCTTTACCAAATATTCTTATAAATGTTGCTGTAATAAACTTAAATTTCATAAAATTCGTTACAAACACTTCAAATAAGTTAAAAAGTCATATTTAAGCACAGAAATTTTTTTTTGTCCCTAAAGAAACATTTATTTTCAGCACTAGAGACATGCTTGACAGGGAAGAACATAGGCATCGATGCATGTGTGCATATAGTGACTGTAGCTTATGCTTGTCTTCCTGTTTTCAATGAAATCCCAAGGGGACGGAGTATGCAAAGCACATAGCTATGCTTTTTATCCATGTCCACGAGAGTGCAAGGAATACAAGATCATGTTTACTAATACCTGGAGTAAATATCTGACAGGGGTGTTCAGCTGCCACATTTCAAACATTGATAATGAACTAACATCATGAAATACTATCATATTTTTCCAAAGCAGTGTCTCCTGTGGTTATTAAGCCACAGACTAGAGCTGGAAAATCTCTGTCAGCTGCAGTCACAGTGATGGAAACACCAATGCAGTGAGAAGAGGGAAGCAGATATTTTCTACTAAAATCTGAAGCCCTTGGGCACGAAGAGAAAGATTTATATGGTAGATAAGGGGAAGCCGATTCACTCTCCCAATATTCATTTGGAAATTGTCATTTAGGCTTTTAGACTCCCTAAATGCTGTGAGCTTCTGCCTGGCAGGTTTTGAAAAAAACAAGTTTGTGTGTCAGCTCCTTGACAAGGTAGATAGGGAGCTGCAGGTAACAAGGCTGAGGGAAATTTTCTCCAGCTTGTGTGATACACCGTGAAGAGTCTAGAATTATCCATTCAAAGCAAATGCCAGTTCTCTATGCACATTCAATTTTAAAAATATGAATATGATTCAGGCCACTGGAGTCAGTTGTACTCATGAAAATATACGAATGGCTATGAGTCCAGATGACTATAAAATGCCTTTGGAAGAACAGGAAATTCTCGCTTTCACAAAACACCCCTTGGAGCATCGTTCATGAAACGTGTTTACTGAGCTCCTCACCTTGTGCAGAGCCCTGCGTGAAGTACGCCAGGCGATGCAGAAGGGCCCGCGACCCACGTTTCAAGGGTTTCGCTTCTCGATTCTCTCTGAATGCGTCTATTGTTGGAGAGGAAACTGATAGATAATAAGCTGGAACCAGTTTAGACCACTGCACAAACAAGTAACTGCAAATCAGAAACCCTACAAAATACACAGCGGCAAGGGCCACACGAAGGTCTAAATGGTGGAACATGTGTGAGAGCAGGAAGAGAGGAGGCAAGAAGGGGGAAAGAGAGAACTTTGAGGTGGAGACTGTGGATCCGTCTCTTGGGAGTGTATTGTCAGAGAACAAGTAACATATTCCTGAAGTAATTTAAGTCCAGACCTTAGTCAGTGGTCAGGTCAGTTCAGTTCAGTTCAGTCGCTCAGTCGTGTCCGACTCTTTGCGACCCCATGAATCGCAGGACGCCCGGCCTCCCTGTCCATCACCAACTCCCGGAGTTCACTCAGACTCCCGTCTGTCGAGTCCGTGAGGCCATCCAGCCATCTCATCCCCTGTCGGCCCCTTCTCCTCCTGCCCCCAATCCCTCCCAGCATCAGAGTCTTTTCCAATGAGTCAACTCTTCACATGAGGTGGCCAAAGTATTGGAGTTTCAGCTTTAGAATCATTCCTTCCAAAGAAATCCCAGGGTTGATCTCCTTGCAGTCCAAGGGACTCTCAAGAGTCTTCTCCAACACCACAGTTCAAAAGCATCAATTCTTCGG
>SJYT01076765.1:305453-348078 GCA_006410635.1 Cephalophus harveyi
CTTCCAAAGAAATCCTAGGGCTGATCTCCTTCAGAATGGACTGGTTGGATCTCCTTGCAGTCCAAGGGACTCTCAAGAGTCTTCTCCAACACCACAGTTCAAAAGCATCAATTCTTCGGCGCTCAGCCTTCTTCACAGTCCAACTCTCACATCCATACATGACCACAGGAAAAACCATAGCCTTGACTAGATGGACCTTAGTCGGCAAAGTAATGTCTCTGCTTTTCAATATGCTATCTAGGTTGGTCATAACTTTTCTTCCAAGGAGTAAGCGTCTTCTAATTTCATGGCTGCAGTCACCGTCAGCAGTGATTTTGGAGCCCCAAAATATAAAGTCTGACACTGTTTCCACTATTTCCCCATCTACTTCCCATGAAGTGATGGGACCGGGTGCCATGATCTTTGTTTTCTAAATGTTGAGCTTTAAGCCACCTTTTTCACTCTCCACTCTCACTTTCATCAAGAGGCTTCTTAGCTCCTCTTCACTTTCTGCCATAAGGGTGGTGTCATCTGCATATCTGAGGTTATTGATATTTCTCCCGGCAATCTTGATTCTAGCTTGTGCTTCTTCCAGCCCAGCGTTTCTCATGATGTACTCTGCATAGAAGTTAAATAAGCAGGATGACAATATACAGCCTTGATGTACTCCTTTTCCTATTTGGAACCAGTCTGTTGTTCCATGTCCAGTTCTAACTGTTGCTTCCCGATCTGCATATAGGTTTCTCAAGAGGCAGGTCAGGTGGTAGGTACCAAAAACCAGAAACCTGGAGAGATTTGCAAGTAGCTTAAATAATACAAATAACTTACCTTTCTTCCTTGGGGTTGTTTTGATTGGATGCCTCATATTTGTAGTAGTAATTTTTGCTCAGTGAAATATGGGACTGCAATTGACAGTGACCTGTTTTGGATAAATAAAACAATTCAAATCAGTAAGTGCCTATTGATCATCAATGATGTGCAAGGTATATAGAATAAAAAAATGAGTAAGAAATTGTTCCTGCATACAAACAGTTTATAATAAACAAACATGTAATCTTATAAATGGTTCAGAAAAAGATTAAATAATAAATCATTAAAGTTTCTCCTTGACATTTAAAACTTACAAGTAATTTCAATTGCTTAGCACATAATAGTGACAGGTTAATGATTGCTGAAGGTTTAGTGGCCACCCATGAAAGTAGTAACTAAAAGAAATTAGATTCTGGTACTCAGCCAAAGTAATAAGGTCTGCTCCTTGGTGCAAATGGATTAGAATATATCTCTAGTTCACTAAAATCTTTAATAAGTTCTAGAGTTTTCTGTAACTCATTCAACCAGTATCAAAATATCTTGTCTGGTGGCAAATCAGCTCTCAACAAACGTGAGTTGAATTATTTACTGAATGAAACTACAGACAGTCAGAAACAAAGCTTTCCTTGATTCCTTTTTGAATATGGATCTCAAAGTCAGCATGTCACAGTTGGACAGTGACTGATGAATAATACATGCCAACTCTTATTTTATACTCAAAGCTGACACAAGATAGTAAAGTGTCCCGTCAAAGTTAGTTGAAGAACTAGAAATCCTGAGATTTTGGATCACTGTCTACTATATTGTCCATTATATGATATTGCCAAAAATGAAGATTTCACTGAAGAAATGGCATATTAAATAGGAAAGATGTTCTGAATGTAAAGAATATAGATCTCAGATATTTGCAAGCAAGATGTTGTGTGTATGTTGATTTTGCTTTTATGTGTGTGTGTGTGTGTGTTTCCCAGTGACAGAGGCCACAGTACCCTTCAGGTTCTTATGATTGCCTACATGACTCAGGAAAGACTTAAAATTCTTAAATTAGGTACTGAAGAATTTGGAAAGGCTGAAGGTGAAGTTGACATTCTAAAGAGCTAGTAATGCTTATGATTGCATCAGGGAATATTGAGTTGTTTCAATATTGAATGTTGACTTGAACATAGGATATTTTTAAAGGATAAATTGGAGAATGAAGGTAAATTGAGATCTTCCCTGGTGGCTCAGTGGTAAACAATCGGCCTACCAATGCAGGGGACACGGATTGATCCCTGGTTTGGGAAGATCCCACATGCTGTGGAACAACTAAGCCCGGGCACCACAACTACTAAGCTGGCACTCTAGAGCCCGAGAGCCTCAGCCACTGAAGCCCACATGCCGAGAGCCTCTGCGCCACAATAAGAGAGAAAACTGCAGTGAGAAGCCTGTGCACCACAGCTACAGAGGAGCCCCACTCTTGGAAACTGAAGAAGGCCCTCGTACAGCAACGGAACTCCAGCACAGGCAAAAATAAAGTAAAGCAAATCTTTTTTAAAAAAAGAGGCAAATTGAGAACAAACCTTGTAAATCTTGAATGCTAGAGGTTTTTGACTAGGCAATGAGCATCCAAGAAAGGGTGTGAACAAACGCAAAAGATATTAACTTACTCCTATTTTATTTTGTCTATTTTTTTCAATATAGTACATATATAAGACCTCATGATGCAGTGAATAGAGACGTGCATTCTGCTGTAATCATAAATGCAGAAATAAGATTTAAAATGTATTTGGTGAAATAGACTGTTTTATTTAGCAAGACCATATTAACTGCATTTGTGGAAACTGTGGAGAGAAAAGGAAAGAAATGATTATCTATATAAAATATTAAAATGTATTTACTCTAATAAAACTCTTATAACTCCTGATAAAATCACTTATTTAATTAGTGCATGTTTTTATAATAAATTATGCTGAAAATAATTCAGTTCAGTTCAATTCAGTTCAGTCACTCAGTCGTGTCCAATTCTTTGCGACCCCATGAATCGCAGCACACCAGGCCTCCCTGTCCATCACCAAATCTCAGAGTTCACTCAGACTCACATCTATGAGGTACTCTGCATATAAGTTAAATAAGCAGGGTGACAATATTCAGCCTTGATGTATTCCTTTCCTGATTTGGAACCAGTCTGTTGTTCCATGTCCAGTTCTAACTGTTGCTTCCTGACCTGAATATAGGTTTCTCAAGAGGCATTTCAGGTGGTCTGGTATTCCCATCTTTTTCAGAATTTTCCACAGTTGATTGTGATCCACACAGTCAAAGGCTTTGGCATAGTCAATAAAGCAGAAATAGATGTTTTGCTGGAACTCTCTTGCTTTTTCTATATAGGTACAATCCTCTGTCCATGGGATTTTCCAGGCAATAGTACTGGAGTGGATTGCCATTTCTTTCTCCAAGGGATCTTCCCAACCCAGGGATCGAACCTGGGTCTCCCGCATCGTAGATAAACACTCTACCTTCTGAGCCACCAGGGAAGCCTACTAGACCACATCATATAAATTATGATCTCTTTGATGTTGATGTTTTCCCATGGTGAAACATACCTCTTTCATTTTTTTAGACCACATCATATAAATTATGATCTCTTTGATGTTGATGTTTTCCCATGGTGAAACATATCTCTTTCATTTTTTTCACTTCAGTGTATCACAGGAAGAGAAGTCCATATTATCAAAAATGTTAATGCTTTTTCTACACTATTTTTGTTTTTTGCAGAAGGACCCAGGACAATATGAAAGTAATTCATGAAGTAAGAGCATTTCACATTGGACTGCATTATAGAAGGAGATAGAAGGAGTAAGATAACTTCATACAGATTTTTCACATACTTCTTTAGCTAGTCCCTTGGGTAGTTGTCAGACAGTTGTAACCAAATCTGTAATCAAAGTTCATAGACTAATCACTACTGAACATACTGATTTCTAGAAGGGGGAGCGATACTATGATTATCAAAGTGTTTGCCTATATTATAAAATTTTGTATGACATTTAGCTATCTAATGGCAGAATTAGTATTCACAATAGTAGTAACATGAGGAAGTGACAAGAAATATATGCTTCATTTTTTCTCAAAGAAAATCTTTTAGTTACTATGTAAAGTTGATTTTAAATTTGGTGATTAACATAAAATAGGAGGGGAAAAAACCTTTTTTGTTCTGAAATATGGTAAACCAAATGATAATGCGGCAGAAAAAAGTGTTAGCTAGTTTAGGCAATACAGACCACATTAGGATGAGAATGAGAACTTGATTTTGGGATAGAAGGCTGCGAGGCCAAACCTAGATATAGATAAGGAGGCAAATTTGATTCAAATAGAAAAAAAACATCCTAACAGTATGGAGGCAAGCAATAGGTAGTAACCCTGGAAAGACTTTGCATAAGAGAATTAACTAATTACTAAATATAAATCCTGGAGAGAGAGAAGAAACATAGCAATAAAGACACTGCTGCTACTGCTGCTGAGTCGCTTCAGTCATGTCCGACTCTGTGCGACCCCATAGACGGCAGCCCAACCAGGCTCCCCTATCCCTGGGATTCTCCAGGCAAGAACACTGGAGTGGGTTGCCATTTCCTTCTCCAATGCATGAAAGTGAAAAGTGAAAGTGAAGTCGCTCAGTCATGTCCGACCCTCAGCAACCCCATGGACTGCAGCCTACCAGGCTCCTCCGTCCATGGGATTTGCCAGGCAAGAGTACTGGAGTGGGATGCCATTGTCTTCTCCAATAAAGACACTAGATATTTGTAAATCAGAGTAGATAAGCAATACTCTGATGCTGGGAAAAACTGAGGGCAGGAGGAGAAGCAGAGCACAGGGGATGACATGGTTGGATGGCATCATTGGACATGAGTTTGAGCAAACTCTGGGAGATAGTGAAGGACGGGGAAGCCTGGCGTGCTGCCGTCCACGGGGTCACAGAGTCAAACACGACTTAGCGACTGAACAAGAAGAACAAGAAATTGGTATTGGAGTTCCAATCACTCGGGAATTTAGATAAACCATTTCTTTCTGAAATTGGGATGGAAAATAGAGCTCCAGGCCAAATAGACTCAAAGCACTACTTGGGTTATTAAGGCTTAAGTTTAAGGAGGGAGGAAGGAACTCCATTATGGGACCGAGTGCTGGCTCTCAGGTATTGAAGCTGCTCCATAGAGAAACTTGGGATCAAGATAGAAGGGAGACTAGAATCAGACTGAAGGAAAAAGAAATTCCTCTCATATGTAAGCACCAATATACCTCAGGCTACGGTCATTCTCTTAGCTAGAGCCAAGGCGACAATAGTTATGAGAAAAGCAGTCAAAGGAAGCCACGAAGAAAGTTGTGTAAGCCAATGATCTGAGTTGAAGATATAAATTACAAAATACGAGAATTTTTGGTTAAATTTGTTATTTTTTAGTTTGTAGATTTTAAATTTGTTTTTAAAATGTGTATATTAGTACAAGCATGAAACTTACAGCACATTTATACAAACATATATTTGTGCTGTTGTTTTCCAGTCACTAAGTCCTGTCTGACTCTTTGTGACCCCGTGAACTGCAGCACACCAGACTTCCCTGCCCTTCACTATCTCCCTGAGTTTGCTCAAACTCATGTCCAATTTGTGCTGTAATACCAAATATTTTCTCACTTATATTGGTACAGGATCATAGAAGCTAGGGGACACTGAAGTAATAAGAAAACAGTTGATGATATCTAAGTCCAGCAACTTTTAATTCACATTTCATATTAGTTCTGATAACCTGAAAATTCCCATTACTTCTCTGAAAATTATTAGCTGTTTCATCTATAAAATGGGAATAATGAAAAGTGCCTCAGAGAATGAATGAGGTGTGTATTTCATATGCTGGGCATTTAATTTATGATAATCACTATTACCATAACTATATCCATTTAAACTAATAAACCATATTTTGAAAACAGTATGCTGAGAAAATAATGATCAATAATCAGAATATTGTGCACTGTGATGAAAAAGATCAGAATCTAACAGTTTCTCTTATGGAATGGATTGTTTTAAATTGTTATACAAAATTTTGTATGAAATCATCTATCAAAATTTTCCTACACTTTAGGCTATTAGATCTATCTTGAGAAATTTATTGTAAGTAATTAATTTTAAAAATATAAAAAATGTGTACACAAATGATTGCTGTTAATTATTGTGGTAAAAATGTTAACTAATTAAAAAATCCAATAGAAAACTAAGTAAGCCTGAATACCAACATGTGGGAAGAATTCTATGCTAGAAAGTTAAACGAAAGACTTATTTTGTGACCAACAGATTATCTATCCTGAAGAACGTGTCATGTAAGCTGGGAAAACTATGTATTATGCTGCTGTTGAGTGGAATGTTTATTTAGTCCCATTTGTCCATTAGGTCCATTTGGTACACCTTTTTCTTATTGATATTTTTCTGTCTGCATATTATATTGAAAGTGATGTATTGATATCTCCTGCTATTCAATAGATATTTTCCAAAGAAGACATACATATGGTCAGAAGTATATGAAAATATGCTTCAGTTCAGTTTAGTCGCTCAGTCGTGTCTGACTCTTTGCAACCCCATGAATCGCAGCACGCCAGGCCTCCCTGTTCATCACCATCGCCTGGAGTTCACTCAGACTCACGTCCATCGAGTCCGTGATGCCATCCCGCCATCTCATCCTCGGTCGTCCCCTTCTCCTCCTGCCCCCAATCCCTCCCAGCATCAGAGTCTTTTCCAATGAGTCAACTCTTCGCATGAGGTGGCCAAAGTACTGGAGTTTCAGCTTTAGCATCATTCCTTCCAAAGAAAATATGCTTAGCATCACTAATTATCAGGGAAATGCAAATCAAAGCCTCACATGTGTTACAGTGGCTCTTATGCTACAAACAAACAATAACTAAATAAAACATGTATTGGAGAGAATTTGGAAAAATTTTAACCCTTGTATACTTTGGTGGGAATGCAAATCTGCAGGAACTATGGAAAACAGTATGGAAGTTCTTCAAAAAATTAAAAAATAGAACTACCATATGACCCAGAGTTCCACTTCTGGATGTATATTCAAAAACAAATCAAAACAAAACACTAATTTGAAAAGATACATGCATCCCGTGTTCATTCAGTAGTTCAGCTTGTGGGTATATAACTAAAAGAATCAAAAGCAGGATCTTAAAAAGATATCTGTACTCCAAAGTTCATTGCAGCATTATTCAAAATAGCCAAGATATGAAGGAAATTCTGCCATATGTGACAGCCTGGATGAAACTGTAGGTCATTATGCTAAGGAAAACAAGCCAGTCAGAGAAAGACAAATAATACAAGATTCTGCTTATAAGAAGAATCTAAAACAGACAAACTAAAAGAAACAGAGAACAGAATGGTGGTTAATAGGGGCTGAAGGGACTTGCTGTTGTTCAAGAGGTGCAAAGCTTTGGTCATGAAAGATGAGTATATTAAGGGCTGCTGTACAACATTGTGACTATTGTTAACAATATTATATACTTAAAATTTGTTAGGAGAGTAGATTTCATGCTAAGTCTTCTTAAAATTAAAAAATTGTTTTCAAAGCCATAATAAAAAAAAAAAAACTATTGTGTACATGATATGATTTTCCAGTGATAGGATTGTTTTGGGGAAGAGAATGGATGAAAATGGTTTAGTTATATGAGACAGGGCAGTAAATGAGAGGTTTTCTTTATTCTTTCTTATTTTACCATTTAATTATAAACTTTCACAAGATATATTTTGAAAGTAAGATGTAGGAAATGTATGCCACTTTTTACTTTCTTTGGGAAATAGCCTTTACTCCACTACATGTGATTCTAGTGAATTTGTTAATTATCACACTCTTTTCTCTGTTATGGGCTTCCCTGGTGGCTCAGAGGTTAAAGCGTCCGCTTCCAATGCGGGAGACCTGGGTTCGATCCCTGGGTCGGGAAGATCCCCTGGAGAAGGAAATGGCAACCCACTCCAGTATTCTTGCCTGGAGAATCCCATGGACGGAGGAACCTGGTGGGCTACAGTCCACGGGGTCGCAAAGAGTCGGACACGACTGAGCGACTTCACCTCACCTTTCTCTGTTATAGTTGTACAGCATGTTCTGGGCTGGTGGATCAGAATACTCCACCCCTTTGAGTGCAGCAACTGATAGGTGGAGCAATTTGATCAGGGATAAGCAGTGTCCATTTAGGAACTTAGAGAGTAATAAGGAATAAAAAGTCACTTTCTTTGCAGTAGGTTATTCAGTTTACAGAATGAGGCTTTGGTACACTGTAGTTATTAGAGAGAATTAATCAGTGAGAGATATGAAGAGAGACAGACTCTTTACTATAAAACTTGAATTCTTAAATCCAGTAATGTCTGAAGACTTATAGCTCTGGATTTCTTTCCCCTTACTTGAATCAATTAATGTCTATTTTATTTAAGTTTAAAAATTTTTTGGTTTCTTTTCAAGGGATAAAATTTTGAGTAAGGATGAAAAAAAATCAACTATTAACTTAAAACTTATAAACATTTGAAATTCTAAAGACTATTTTCATGTCTTGGATTTTACCGAATAATACATTGAGAATTATATATTTGAATTTTATATTAAGGACAGTAAACCAAATGTTCCATTTCCTACATTACTTAACAGCAAAATTATTAGTTGATTTTATATCTTATCTTGATCTGAGTTGTTTTTATTTATAGAGCACATTAGTTGCTGTAATCTCTCCTCAGCACAACAACTAGTTTATTTTCATTTCTCAAAAACTACAATTTCCTGCTTTCTGCTTCAGTTTCTCTGGAGACAGAATGCAAAGTGAGCTCCGTAATCATTGAAGCCTACTGCTGTTAATTTATTTTTAGTGACACATTCTGGGACATTATGACAAGAGTACATAGATGACACCATTAGATAATCCTGAAAGAATAAATTGCAGACCTATCAAAGAACTTTATTGAACGAAGCCAAGAAAAGATCACACAGAACAAAAACTTTTTCAAAAACGTGAACAAAAGAAAGGGATTTATGGAAGTCATTTTTAGAATGTTCCCTTATGGATCCTGACACAGCAGAAAAAGGCGTTGAAGTACATAACACCCTTTTTTTCAGGCTTTGTTGGCAGGCACCTCTCACTTGGGGGAACTTTATTTTATTAAATGACTGTCAGGAAAGAAAAGGATCTGCATTATCGCATTTTTCAGGAAGGGTAATCTGGTGCAACAGCTGTTAGCCTTTGTACATTATTTGTAATTCTGTCTTTTCCAAGGTACATTAAGAAGCTTGATTTTGATTTACAGGATTTTATTGCAAGTATAAAACAGATTACTGGCAGGGTACACAAAGGAAGTCTAGTGTTGATACAATAACCATTTTACTCAGAACACATGTAACTCAGAAATGTTATACTTGGAGTACTTTTAGAATAACTTAAAACTGTATATTGTTGAAAATGATTTGTATATGAAGCTTACTTAGTGGTTTTTTAAAAAAAGATATCAATAGTTCATGACTTTGCTGTGTACTTCCTTTTTCATGAAATCTACAAGTAGATTATAATTATCTCTCTATATGTCTCTCCTCCTCCCTCTTGCCCACTTAGTTAGATGATGAGTTCCTGGTGTGTAAGGATTACGGTTTATTAATTTTATTTATCTTTGAAACTTCAATATGTCACTTAGTATCTGACATGTAGTATTTTCTGAATGACTAACAATAAATGGAGACAAGTTTTTTCTCTCAATGGTTTCTTTTGTTACCAGTGGCAGGTATTTTGTTGGCAGTTATTCATGATTTTACTTTAAATCCTCACTACTACATTTTCTGATGAAGAATAAAAAAAAAACAAAAAAAACAATAGAACTGGGCTTAGGCATGCCAAAAGTTGGTGTTATCCATATGCTTTATATTTTTAATGTTTCCATTTTAGACCCTTTTCTCTAATTCACTAATTCAGCATTTCTGGCTTTTTTTTTTTTTTAATTTTTGGGCACATGCCCACCTCTGGGTCTTAACCACAGGACCCCCCAGGGAAGTTTCTAATTCAGCATGTTTTAAAGTGTATCCCAAATAAATTTCTACCAATGATGTGCTCTGTGATAATTAAATTTTATCTTAAAATACATTAGGCAAAGCTGTTTATATTCTAGATGGCTTTCTTGGAAATTCATATAGAAACCATCAAAAAAATCCTTGAGAACTTTTTCACTCATCTTACTGAAAATTGTTTATGTCAATATCACTGTCAATGATATTTGTATAGGGAGTTCTTTTTATCTGTAAAATTTATTACTCTCTCATGCTAATTATGAAGAAAATACATCAAGTTATGATGTCCTGTGTGTTTCATAGTTACATATTTGTGCACTTAACCTTGTCTTACGTTTTTACATGCTCCAGTTGCACCTACAAGCTATCACAGAATTACCTAAGTCTTTAGTTCAAGAAAAAATAATAACTGCCCTACCTTCCAGTATCCTGTTGTGTAAGATCTGAGATCTCCATTTTGATCTGGTTGGTTTACTGCTATCACATATTCTCCTTTCTATTTCACTTCTAATAGAAAAGTCATGAGCCTAGAGTTTATCTATAAAATTTGGCCTGAATTTCAAACTAGTCTAAATATCACCTAGGAGAAAAAAAAATATCATCTGGGATGAAAAAGTTCTTTTATATTCATATGTTCATCCCACCTCCTTGACAAAACTTTGCTTAGAAGATATTTGAAACACAAATCAAAATTTCAAATAAATTAGGTAGTCTCCCATGGCATCCAAATCCAATAGACTGGTTTTAGCAATTATCCAGCAAATTATAATTTTGATATCTATTGATTATTTGGTATTGCCTCCAATATCCTTATCCATTTCCCTTCCATTTTGTGTGTGCTTGTGTGTTCAGTCATGTCTGACTCTGAACCCATGGACCATAGCCTGCCAATCACTTCTGTCCCTGGAATTTTCCAGACAAGGATACCTGTGGCTCAGTTTTAACATTCAACTAGAGAAAGTATTGGGAATATTTTTTTATGTTCACTTTTCTTATTTTATGTCATGAGAGTTACATAAAGATACTAGATGAAATTACATGGTATTGTTAAAAATGTACTTTGCATTTGTGATGAAATTCAAGGAATATAATCTACCTAATTAACTATATCAGTTTTATATCAAATTTTTATTCCTTTTCCCTACTGCACTATCAGGAATGTTTTAAATTTGTCACAAGTAAATAAAATGAAGTTAAGCTGAGTCTTTGAAGATCTTCTTAAACAAAAAATTAATAATCTGACCAATTCCTTTAAACTGTTCTTTTTTTCTATTCTACTATCTGCACTTCATTATCTCGCAACTAAAGGAGATTTCCACTTGTCCCTTTTTAAGCAACTTATTTGGAAACATACTTTTCTTCTCTTTTCTGTTCTCCATTCTGAAAATGGTTTTAAGGTTTTAAGATAATTCCTTTTCCCTACTGCACTATCAGGAATGTTTTAAATTTGTCACAAGTAAATAAAATGAAGTTAAGCTGAGTCTTTGAAGATCTTCTTAAACAAAAAATTAATAATCTGACCAATTCCTTTAAACTGTTCTTTTTTTCTATTCTACTATTTGCACTTCATTATCTCGCAACTAAAGGAGATTTCCACTTGTCCCTTTTTAAGCAACTTATTTGGAAACATACTTTTCTTCTCTTTTCTGTTCTCCATTCTGAAAATGGTTTTAAGGTTTTAAGATATTATAGCTGTTCTATAATCTTCCAGTGGTTTGTACCTTTTTTTTTTCATTTCAGTTTGAAATTAGCAGAATTGCTGATCTTATTTAGGATTTATTCTTTAATGATCACACAAATAACCCAAGATCTTTATAAAGTTTAGCATATTAACTACACAAGTGAAGTAATGTATATATTCTTGGGTTTTGATTTGGATATATCCATGCATGTGTGCTAAGTCTCTTCAGTCGTGTCTGACTCTTTGTGTTCCTATGGAGTATAGCCCTCCAGGCTCCTTTTTCCATGAGATTCTTCAGGCAAGAATACTGGAATGGGTTGCCATGCCCTCCTCCAGGGGACCTACCTGGCCCAGGGATCAAACCCGTGTCTCTCATGTCTCTTGAGTTTGCAGCTGGGTTCTTTACCACTGGCACCACCTGGGAAGCCCTTGGATATATGTGCCACTGCTAAATAAGAGAGAGAAAGATTTGGGATTACTTGGGGGCTTCCCTGGTGGCTTAGAGGTTAAAGCGTCTGCCTCCAATGTGGGAAAACTGGGTTCGGTCCCTGGGTCAGGAAGATCNACCACTGGCACCACCTGGGAAGCCCTTGGATATATGTGCCACTGCTAAATAAGAGAGAGAAAGATTTGGGATTACTTGGGGGCTTCCCTGGTGGCTTAGAGGTTAAAGCGTCTGCCTCCAATGTGGGAAAACTGGGTTCGATCCCTGGGTCAGGAAGATCCTCTGGAGAAGGAAATGGCAATCCATTCCAGTATTCTTGCTTGGAGAATCCCATGGACAGAGAAGCCTAGTAGGTTACAGTCCATGGGGTCGCAAAGAGTCGGACACGACTGAGTGACTTCACCTCACCTCACCTCAAATTTTCCAGAGGTCTTTATTTAGACATTTCATAAGGTATAATGGACTGTGGACTATTAAAACGTGAAAGGGTACCCAGAGCAGGGTTGATGGATTTGCACTCTAAGTCTTAGCACTAAATATAGGAATTGAGTAAGATATTAAAATTGCTATCTTATTAAATGCCACATGCACTTAATTTCTTAATGCAAGTTCTTTCTTTGAGAGGCCTTTCAACCCTTATTTTGAAAGAGCTAGGCAATGAAAAGTTTCTCGTATGTGAACTTAGATATGAGCTGCTGACTAGAAATCGTGCTAAGGAAAAAGAGAATCATACCACTTTGGTAGTGATTTTATAAAACTTAACATAGTTGGGAGAATATCTATCTGACTTAATCACATTAGTTAATGAGAAATAATGATAAGAATATGTACTGGAAGAAATCACTGGGAGTTAATCACTTTGAAAAACATGTAGTATTATACTGGGGATACTGCATTGTTGTTCAGTCACTAAGTTGTATCTGACTCTTTGTGACCCTATGCACACCAGGCTTCCCTGTCCTTCACAATCTCCCAGAGTTTGCTCAAGCTCATGTCCATTGAGTCGGTGACGTAATCCAACCATCTCATCCTCTGTCACCTGCTTCACCTCTTGCCCTCAACCTTTCCCAGCAACAGAATCTTTTCCAGAGTTGGCTCTTCTAATCATGTGGCCAAAGTATAGGAGCTTTAGCTTCAGCATGAGTCCTTCCAATGAATATTCCAGGTTTATTTCCTTTAGGATTGACTGGTTTGATCTCCTTGTTGTCCAAGGGACCCCCATAAGTCTTCTCAGTACCACAGTTTGAAAACATCAATTCTTCGGCACTCAGTCTTCTTTATGGTCCAACTCTCACATCTGTAATGAGTCCCTCCCATCAGGAAGCTTGCACAAACCTCTTATCCTCATCTATCAGAGGGCAGACAGAAGAAGCAAGAACTATAATGCCATGGCCTCTAGGATGAAAACCACTATTACAGAAAACTAACCAAACTGATCACATGGATCACAGCCTTGTGTAACTCAATGAAACTATGAGCCATGCCATGCAGGGCCACCCAAGACGCACAGGTCATGGCATAGAGTTCTGACAAAACGTGCTGTACTGGAGAAGGGAATGGCAAACCACTTCAGTATTCTTGCCTCGAGAACTCCACGAACAGTATGAAAAGGCAAAATGATATGACACTGGAAGATGTACTCCCCAGGTCAGTAAGTGTCCAGTATGCTATTGGGAACACTGTATTACCTGGGAACACCAGGTAGCACGATTTTGGGCTCACTGCTGAATATCCAGTATCTATCAAAGCTTCTCAACAGTTACTGAAAATACCCACTTCTATGTGCTCCCATATTATCTTTGTAGCAGCATTGTCATGTTGATTACCATACTGTTTTATAAATTATTACTCCTTTTTATCATTCAACAGACAATGCTCTATGGTAAAGCATGAATTGTATCTGTTGTATTCCCAAAGTTGAGCACAATCCTACATAGAGAACTGAAAAACATTTCAAGGACTGTGTGAATGCAAGTATAATTGCACAAAATAAATGTTCGAGAGACATTACACTATTAATTTCTCCATCATTTCTTAGTTATTCTAAAATGTGATTTAACTGTCATACAATGAATTTTCTGACTTCTACATAGCCTGAGGAATCCTGTTTCAATATTCTGAGGTTGTACCTAGAAAATTTATTTAAAAAATTTCTCCAAGATTGGGACTAGTATTTGAGTCAAACCTTAGTTTATTACTTCCTCTAAAAAATTGCTTTTATTGATTGCAAGTTGACAGGATGAAACCTTTGTGAAGGAGAATGATATGAAGCAACATTTTGGGGGCAGGGAGTTTGGAGAGGTCACCTTTGTGGCTGCTTTATTTATCTTTTTATTTTTTACTGAGATAAAATTGGTTCATGACACATTAGTTTAAGGTGCAAAACACGCTAATTTGATTATTGTATACACTAAGAGTTTCTCAGGGGGTGCAGTGGTAAAGAATCTGCCTGCCAATGCTGGAGACCTGGGTTCGATACCTGGGTCAGGAAGATCACTTGAAGAAGGGAATGGCAACCCACTCCAGTATTTTTGCCTGGAAATTTCTATGGACAGAGGAACCTGGAGGGCTACAGTCCATGGGATCCAAAAGAGTCAGACACAACTGAGGGACTGAGCACATACACTAAGAAGTAACAAGTTTTGAAGACTTCAGTTTTACATTAGATGATGTCTCTTAATGAGATTATCTCATTATCTGTATATCTTTGGTATCTGAATAGTTAGGTGCTCATTATAACTTACATTGTGTCTGAACCTAAGTCTATATAGTAAATAAAAATTATATTAAAAATTTTATTGCATTTAAAACAAATTATTTTTACCACAAACTCATCCTCCTGTTGGATAGTGGTCAATTTCATCTCAATCATTGGCAGGACCTTTCTTTTCCCAGAGTCATACCATAATCTGGGAAACTTTTACACAACTCCCCCCAAGTGGGTAAAGTAGCAATAAAAAAATCTTAATAATATGACATTCTTAATAATAGTGGTAAATATCTAATATTTCTTGAATTGTATTCAGTGTTGTTCTGAGTCTTAACATGCATTATGTGAAAGAAAAAAAGTATCTGACCCTCACTAAAATGGCAGGCAGACTTTATTCAGGACTTCACAACAGGTACAGGGACAAATACAATAGTGTTTTGCAGTAGGCATGATTGGGCAGAACTTATAAAACAAGGAAAAGTGGGGATTTATAGCAAAGGAATAGGATAGAAGTAGATGGATAGAAAATCACTGAGATTAGGATGATTTGTTCTAAACTGACATAATAGGGTTCTTAATAGGCAGGCTAGAGTGATCAGATATCACCACAAAGATAGTGGGAGATGAGAAAAGTGATTAGATATCGAGGTTGGGGGATTCTGACTAGACTGGTTTAACAGGATTTGTCCTAAAACTGGGCTCTTCAGGACCTGCCCAAGGATTGGGCCTGGTTGGTGGCTTGAACAGTAAAGCGACTGCCTGTAATGTGGGAGACCTGGATTCAGTCCCTGGGTCAGGAAGATCCCCTGCAGAAGGAAATGGCAAACCACTCCAGTACTCTTGCCTGGAAAATTCCATGAATGGAGGAGCCTGGTAGGCTGCAGTCCATGGGGTCGCAAAGAGTTGGACACGACTAAGCAACTTCGCTTCACTGGTCTGAGAAGAGTTTGTCTAGAGTTTGACAAGGACTCATTTTCAATTGTTACCTCATTTAATAGAGAAAATAATATTATAAGGTAGATATTATATTATATTACAAATTAGGAACTGAAACAGAGAGAAATGAATTGGCTGCAGGTTAGACTGATTACAAGTGTTTCAGCCAGTAGTGACTCAAAGAATTAGATGCTGTTCTGGGAGTTTAAGTCTTAATTGGACCTGCAGATAATAGGACTCAAATATTGGAACCCATGGTTCCATCTCCCTATAAACTCCTTGTGGCCATTACTTTCTAGGATCTTAGCCTCCCTCCAGGACCCTGAGAAGGACAAGATTGAGTCTCATTTTTATGAGTCCCACAGATTTCTTGTCCAACTTGACCTCCAGCAGGAAAATCTCAGTTTAGTCTGGCAGAAAACAATTGGTCACTTCTGTTTTTCAAACACTGTACCTCTTTCCTCAATTCTTCTCTACTAGATTTAATATTTTGGAAAATAAAATTGGGAAGTTCTTCAGGCTGCTTTGTCTACTACTCCAGGTCTTCCTTACTTTGAGATAATGCAGTCAAATCTCCTTCTTTTCTGAAAGCATGTATGTGCATGTATGTGTGTGTGCGTGTATCTACATGCATGTGTGTGTTGGAGGGAGCTGGACATAGAAAATACAGAAGGGAAAATAAATTAGTATTACTTAGCTACAAACAAATTTATCTTTATTATTTTTAGAGTATGAACTCTTTATTGGGTTTATCTTTTCCAAATTGGTTGCTAGAAAACTTAAAATGATATTCATAATTTATCTGTAAATTATGATAATGATAAAATAAGGTAATTATAATGCTATTTTAAAACATTTATTAAGGTCTTATTATATGTCAAGCTATATTCAAAGTGTTCTATGTATTACCTCAATTATTTTTACAACAGCAATATGAGGTAGATACTACCATTTTTACCACCTTAATTAATTTTTTTTTTTTGCCATGTCATATGGCTTGCAGGATCTCAGTTCCCTGATCAGGGATCAAACCAAGGCCCTTGGCAATCAGACTGTGGAATCCTAATCACTGGACCATCAGGGAATTCCAGCATGTAGAGAACTTAATCCGCATATATTGACAGCATCTGTATGCATTTAGTCACTCAAATATCAAACCCTGGTACTTTATATTCAGTTAGTTGGAAAAGAGAACAAAAATAAATGAAGAAAATAGAGAATTAACTACAATATGAATAGAGACTAAACTGTATTAATATTGTGGACAATTATATATAACTTCATTAGATAATCAAAAAGAAATTAATTAAATTGGGGAAATATACAAATTTCCAAACATGGTAGAACATGATAAAGATTTATTTCCTTGGGAGGAATGCTATGACAAACTTAGACAGTGTATTAACAAGGAGAAACAACACTTTGCTGACAAAGTTCTGGATAGTCAAAGCTACGATTTTTTCGTAATCATGTAGGGATGTGAGAGTTGGACCATAAAGAAGGCTGAGTGTCAGAGAATTGGTGCTTTCAACTTGTAATGCTGGAGAAGACTCTTGAGAGTCCCTTGGACTGCAAGGAGATCAAACCAATCAATTCTAAAGGAAATCAACCCTGAATATTCATTGGAAGGACTGATGATGAGACTCCAATACATCGGCCACTTGATGCAAAGAGGCAACTTACTGGAAAAGACTCTGATCTGGGGAAAGATTGAAGACAAAAGGAGAAGCGGGTGGCAGAGCATGAGTTGTTTAGATAGAATCACTGACTCAATGGACATGAATTTGAGCAAACTCCTGGAGGTAGTGAAGGCTAGGGGAGCCTGGTGGGCTGCCGTCTATGGGGTCGCACAGAATCGGACACGACTGAAGTGACTTAGCAGCAGCAGCAGCAGCAGAGGAAGAGCCTGACATGCTGCAGTCTATGGTGTCACAAAGAATCGGACATGACTCAGTGACTAAATAACAGCAACAACAATGCTAGGCTCCATCTTAAAACATATTTCCAGAGAAATATAACCTGTCTGTGAAAGCAGGTACTAAAGATGAAGTTTTGAGCCTGGATCACTTGCTATTCAGCTGATGATGAAAATTTCATCATTGGTCGTTGGTGGAACAGTTAACCCTGGCACAAAGTAATGAATAGGGATGGTATACTGGTGGAAGGGGATGTATTAGCCAGTATGGTACATTAGATATGTGAGGAATCATGAAGAACTAGCCACTAAAAGGGAAACAAAATAAATAGCCATTGCTAAGTTCTACTAACGTTTTGCATTGCAAATAAAGATAACAAAAAGATGACCCTCATATGCAGAATTTTTACTTCTAGTCCTTGTAACTGTAGGCTCTACTGGTTTAAGACTTTACTTCTCAAATGAGGTATCCTTCTTTCAAGGACAGAGATATTGAATTGTGTGTTGTTACTGTTGTGTAAAGAGACATTGAATTGTAACTGTTGTCCAAGGGAGCAGAAAGAAAAGAGAGGAGTCATTATCCATGCTGGGATAATAATCTTTATAATAAAGTGACAAGAATGCTGTTATATAATGAAGAAAGAAGGAAGGATATGTCTGTCGGCCAGATAATTCAGTAAGTGGCTCTTTTGATGGTAAATGGACAAGTTCATCAACCTGGCCTATAAAAAGCATGGTGATCAGGGGCTCAGGACTCTCAGAGATAAAAGTCTGAGTCAAACCTCCAAGATGGCAGAAGTGCTTGCTAGGATAGGAAATGGATAGTGGTTAAAGGAGATGATGAGACCAGTTGTGACTATAGAAGTGATGATTTTATTTTCTTATTGTTCCCTAGAGAAAAAAGGTCACCAGAATCCTGGAGCAATTGCTTCTAGAAATGTGTTTGAAGAGGTGACTCCAAGCAACAAAAGGAATGACCTGTGTTGGACACTGTAATCCATCACTCAATCACTCTCAAGTAAGGACTTGCTGATTGAGATGCTGGGAGTGTTTTCTGTAGAAAGTCTTAAGCTGTCAAACCTTCAGGGATTACCTATGGACACCTTCTTTCTAGAGTGGCCAACATCCAACAAATCATACATGTAGGAGTATTAAAGCCTGGTTATCTTGGCCCAGAGAATGATGTTTCACTTTAATATATGTACATATATATAATATAATATAAGGTATAAGATGTTTGGATTTAATATAAGAACATGTTTAAAAATGTTTAATCATTGGTGTTAAAACTAGTGGAAAGAAGAGGAAATTTCTTCAAAAAGCAGAAGGCAGAAGGGCTATGAGATTCAGATCACAGATAACAAAGGGCTATGTCTTACTAGTACTACATAAGAGGCAAGATTGACTATAATGTTTTCTTAAAAAGCAATGCCATTCCTTCATTGAATTTTAAAATTCACAATATATTGTAATGAATACATTGGAATCATTTAATGTGATCTTCATTGAATTTTCTGCACATCCTAGTGATTTAGAATTGTCAACAAATCAGCAATATGGTGGTATTAACTTCAAAATCAGGTATCTGTAATATAATACAAGACTGTAATTATGCTTATATTTTTATTTGAATAATATTTTTCCTATAAGTTTTGACTGAATTAGGTCATAGCTGCTGGCAAATCCTTGTGTTGGATCTGGGCTTCATCCCAAATACTGTCTTTATGTAGAAACAAAACAAAACTTCTTATATCTGGATCATTGGGAAATGAGGCTGACTTTGGATAAGGGGGAATCCTGAAAGCCTGGCTTTCTGTTCAGCCATGTGGCCACTTGTTCTCCTCCCTTCTGCTTAGCCTCATCTCTGCTTTGGGAACTGGTCCCACTACTGTTTCATGCCAGTTCATCCTTGGATCCAGCTGGCCCTAACTCTACTGGAAGCTCTGGCTGTTTCATGCCTTTATGCCAGACTAAGTCTTCTGTGCCCAATATGGTTGGCTCCCTCTTCATTTCTGATCTCAGACTTCAAATTTATGCAGATATACTGCAAATTTGGGTGTGGATAAACAGATTTGGGGCAAATATTTGAGGCTGTACTGTAATTCATTAAATTTGGCAAGGCATTGTTCAGATGATGGGGATTACTATATTTTCAAATGGAAATCCTTTTCTATCATTCTTGTTTCTTCACTGGTTTCCATTTCCCACTGGATGAAAAAAAATGTGGGTGGATATGGTCTCAAACAAGGTTTTGAGCTAGACTGGTGCCATATAACATTCCCAGCACTTTAACATATTTTGTTGAAATTTAAATTTATCACAAAGTGTCAGTCACTAGCCATTTCTAGAGAGATGCTACTGTACACTTTTGTTCCTCTGAATCCTACGGAATTCTCAAGCCAAGTAAGAATGTCAATAAGCAGTGCAGAGAGAATTTCTTTACTGTCTGTACTTTGAGGAATTTTAGTCTCCAACATCCAGCAGACAATTAGGCAACTTGCTTGAAATAAAAACCAAAGTTGTAACTACAAAAACTCTCAATACTCTTCTTATCCTCCTGGTGTTGAAGTTGCTTAACAAAAATGGTTCAAATTTGGAGATAAGTAGAATAGTATGTTAACAATATAATGACCACACTAATATAGTTATTTGAGTATATTTTTATATTATAGATATACTGCTCACCTTTATTATATAAATCTAATTTAAGAAACAATGCAAATGCAAATTAAATCAAGCGATTCTATTTTAAAATAATGATTTATAACAGCAGTTATTTGAGAATCTATAGAAACTAAAATAGGTAAATAGAACTGCATGTACCAATTTGTGAAATAACAATATATATATATGTATACATATATATATATTGGCCTTCCTTAAAACCAGGTTTAAAAAAAAGAAACAGACCAGAATTTTCACCATCTGTTTCTAACTGCACAGATGGTTGCAAATTTAGTTTGTTGTAAAGTGTATTGCTTACTGTTCTGTCCACAGTGTTCTCTAATAAGTATCAAATAAATCAATTGACAGTTAACAGTAGCAATAACTTTTCAGCTACTGAGAGCTGGTATTAGAACCCACTGACCCATGCAGAATCTTACTCTCTTCCTGATCTAAATCCCTTAAGGTTGCTTTTCAGCTAGTTTTTTCCCCCCTAGACTCAAAATATTCTGCCAGACAAATTTCCATTTCCCATGATCTGAATTTAATGTGTTCAATATTAAAATAGCCATGTAGCATACATGATTTGAATGGTGTGACATGAAATTTAAATACATATGGGTACCTACAATTCACTATGAGAAGCAATATTTTCTTATTACTGATATGAAATTGAAAAGAAATTGAAAAAAAATTTATCTATGCCAGTTTGGTAACCCACAGCTGTTTCTGTCAGTGAGTTGATTTTGTTTTGTTTGATAATGGTAGTTGTGGGAAAGAATTAGCTACTCCACAACTAGTTTGTAATGGGAAGAGTCAGGGACCAAATTGTGCCATATATTCTACCATAATAAATAGCACATATACACTGCAAATTCCAGTATTATTGCTTGGAGAATCCCATGGACAAAGGAGCCTACCAGGCTACAGTCCATGGGGTTGCAAAGAGTCAGACACGACTAAGCAACTGAGCACGCATATACTGCAGAGCAGAAAAAAAAATCTGTCATACAACTTAGTCTCTAAACTTGATATGGCCATGGCTTTTTATCTCTTTCTCTCTTTTCTGGTCCTTGGGAATCTTGGCAAACACTCTGCCTAAAATTTTCACCTGAAGAAAATTTAACAGCTTTCAAGTTTAAGGATTCAGCTGAACATTTACTTGAGTCAGAAGACCGTGAATCCTTTAAAGCAGGTAGAGGACAGAAAATCATTCATGGTTTAAGCACGGATCACTTTTCCTAAATTTAGAGGCTATTGGTCTTGCTAGCTCTTATGTCCCATTTATGCAAGTGTGAGGAATGTCTGTCATATTTTATTCAACTCACATTTCTTGACTATATCATCAATGAGAACTCATTTTTCCTGTATTTTATCCAAATAAAAAATCCATTAATTTCATCCACAAAAACATATTATTAACATTCATTGTTTGGATAGCAGAGCTTCTGGCAATAATGTGCAGTTGGAAAACTGCCTTCCTCTTGCTACCTTCGTTACCCCTGGAGTGTGAATTTGTGATTAGAGCAACTCACAAGGGGTGTAATATAAAGCATCTAAACATACATTACTGCTAGCCTAACAGAGGATGAGATGGTTGGATGGCATCACCAACTTGATGGACATGGGTTTGGGTGGACTCCAGGAGTTGGTGATGGACAGGGAGGCCTGGAGTGCTGTGGTTCATGGGGTCGCAAAGAGTTGGACACGACTGAGCGACTGAATTGAACTGAACTGAATTTATCTTAGGCTATGTTGAGGGTGGGAAAGCATTTCATTTACCAAATAAACCCTTATTGACATCTCAATTTTCTTGAAATTCTTTCCCTCATCCTCCTTGTGAAAGATGCTGAAGAAGTGAAAATTTTCATCTGACTCCAACAAGCTCTTAGCCTCCAAATGGTCCTACCCTCTTCCTAATCATAAATCAACAAATTAATGGCTAAGTGCAGTTTTAGACTTAAGGTCTTGCAAATTGTCCCATCATTAACACATCCTCTGTTTGCCAATGGTTTCTGAGAATTTTGACCATGAACAATTCTGGAAGTAAAACTGAACTTTGATATTTCTCAGTTTGTTCTGTAAAATCTTTAAGCATCGTACTCCTCTCCAAAGCACTCATTTTGACTATTTTCAGTTTCTGACATTATTAATAAATAATTAAGTCAGCAGGTTTTGATTGTTTTTCTGCTTTCTTTTTAGTAACCATTTTCTAGATATTTAGTGGCCTCTGAACAAATTATTGTATTTATTACAGCTGGTGTAAAGAAGAGGCCATGATGTTTTTGAATACTCTATAATTTATTTACTTACATATAGCTGACTACATACCAAGCACTATTCTAAGACTCTTACAATTATTAACTAGCATAATCTTCATAACCATCCTATGATAAAGATGTTAAATTACCTGAATTTTAAATATGAGTAAGCTGAGGCACAGATAAACTGAGAAGCTTTCAAAAGGTTATAGCTGAAGTCTGCAGCCAAATAATCTGATTACAGGAAATGTGCTCACAAATACTAAACTATATTACTTCTCCCATAGTCAAACTGGGCATAAATATCCCATCATTTAAGCCCATGATTTAGCCCATCCATTTAAAGACTGGACCATTGTTTAAAACAAACTTCTTTTGAAAAACTGACCATTTACTAAGTTACAAGCTATACTTTAAAAGGATTTTTTAATGAAAATTTCAAGCTAAGTAAAAATGAAACATAGATAATCACTTAAAATACTATTTTTCAGAGATAAAATTTTTGAATGATTTTACAATTATCTTTATTTATTAGGTACATATTTTCAAGTATCTTATCAGTTTTCCAAATTTTTACCAACATATTCCTGTATTATGTTTCAATCAACAGTTTTTAAATTCATCTTATTTTCTTCTCCAAGTGATTAACAAAAAAAATGAGAGGAGATTTTTGTCTCTACCCACAAGATCTATAAAGAACTACAAAGACTTCATGACCTACAGCTCTGAATTCCCTTTAAAGAGAAGTTATCTGGAATTCCTTGGTAGGCCAGTGGCTGAGACTCCCAATGCAGGGGACTCAGACTTGGTCCCTGGTCAGGGAGCTAAATCTCACATAACACAATGAAGACCTCATAGAGCCAAATAAATAAATAAATATTTTTAAAAGTTTAAAAAGGGGTTATTAGGGAAATTTTGTCATTAAAAGTATAAATTTCTAAGTCAATCAAACTTCCTTCACTAGGAGGGAAGGGAAATCTAGAGGGTGGAGGAAAAGAAGAAACTTCAAGAAATGCTCCAAAAGAATCTGGAACAAGACAAGGGCGTCCACTTTCACCACTATTATTCAACATAGTTCTGAAAGTCCTAGCTACAGCAATCAGAGAAAAAAAAGAAATAAAAGGAATCCAGATCAGAAAAGAAGTAGTAAAGATCTAACTGTTTGCAGATGACATGATACTGTACATAGAAAACCCTAAAGATAGTATCAGAAAGTTACTAGAGCTAATCAGTGAATTTAGCAAAGTTGTAGGATACAAAATCAATACATAGAAATCACTTGCATTTATAATTACTAACAATGAAAAATCAGAAAAAGAAATTAAGGAATCAATCCCATTCACCATTGCAACAAAAGAATCAAATATCAAGGAATAAACTTACCTGAGGAGACAAAAAAAACAACAACTGTACACAGAAAATTATAAGACCTTAATGAAAGAAATCAAAGATGACATAAACAGATGGAGAGATATTCCATGTTCCTGGGTAGGAAGAATCAATATTGTTTAAATGACTATAGTACCAAATGCAATCTACAGATTCAATGTGATTCCTATCAAATTACCAATGGCATTTTTCACAGAGCTAGAACAAAAAATTTCACAATTCATATGGAAACAGAAAAGATCCCGAATAGCCAAAGTGGTCTTGAAAAAGAAGAATGGAACTGGAGGAATCAACCTTCCTGATTTCAGCTTATACTACAAAGCTACAGTCATCAGGACAGTATGGTACTGGCACAAAAACAGAAATATAGACCAATGGACCAAGATAGAAAGCTCAGAAATAAACCCATGCACCTATGGGTACCTTATTTTTTGACAAAGGAGGCAAGAATATACAATGGGACAAAGACAGCCTCTTCAATAAATGGTGCTGGGAAAATCAGACAACTACATGTAAAAGAATGAAATTAGAACACTTCCTAACACCATACTCAAAGATAAACTCTAAATGGATTAAAGATCTAAATGTAAGACCAGAAACTATAAAACTCTTAGAGGAAAACATAGACAGAATGCTCGATGACATAAATCAAAGCAAGATCCTCTATGACCCACCTCCTAGAGTAACAGAAACAAAAACAAAAGTAAACAAGTTTGACCTGATTAAACTTAAAAGCTTTTGCACAGCAGAGGAAACTATAAGCAAGGTGAAAAAGACTACCCTCAGAATGGGAAAAATAATAGCAAATCAAACAATTGACAAAGGATTAACTTCCAAAATATACAAGCAGCTCATACAACTCAATGCCAGAAAAACAAACGACCCAATAAAAAAGTGGGAAAAAAGACCTAAACAGACATTTCTTCAAAGATATACAGATGGCTAACTAACATGAAAAGATGCTCAACATCGCTCATTATTAGAGAAACGCAAATCAAAACTACAATGAGATATCACCTCACACCAGTCAGAATGGCTATCATCAAAATGTCTACAAACAATAAATGCTGGAGAGGGTGTGGAGAAAAGGGAATGCTCTTGCAGTGTTGATGGGAATGTAAATTGATACAGCCACTATGGAGGATGTTATGGAGATTCCTTAAAAAACTAGGAATAAAACCACCATATGACCCAGCAATCCAACTCCTAGGCATATACCCTGAAGAGACAAAAATTGAAAAAGACACATGTATCCCAATGTTCATTGCAGCACTATTTACAATAGCTAGAACATGGAAGCAACCTAGATGTCCATGGACAGCTGAATGGATAAAGAAGTTGTGGTTCATATAGACAATGAAATATTACTCATCCATAAAAAGAGATGCATTTGAGTCAGTTCTGATGAGGTGGATGAACGTAGAGCCTGTTATACAGAGTGAAGTGAGTCAGAAAGAGAAAGACAAATATTGTATTCTAACGCATATATATGGACTCTAGAAAAATGGTACCAAAGCATTTACTTACAGGACAGCAAAGGAGAAACAGATATAGAGAACAGACTTATGGACATGGAGAGAGGGGAGGAGAGGGTGAGATGTATGAAAAGAGTAACATGGAAACTTACATTGCCATATGTAAATAGATAGCCAATGGGAATTTGCTGTATGGCTCAGGAAACTCAAAGAGGGGCTTTGTATCAATTTAGAAAGGGGGGATGTGGTGGGTTATGGGAGTGAGGTTCAAATGGGAGGGGATATATGTATCCCTATGGCTGATTCCTGTTGAAGTTTGACAGAATACAGCAAATTTTGTAAAGTAATTATCCTTCAATAAAAAATAATAATAATAAAAAAGGAATCTGCAACTCCAGGAATTTGGGGGCCATTGAACTATAATGTTGAAGATTCTTGAAAGTCCCTTGGACTGCAAGGAAATACAACTAGTCAATCCTAAAGGAAATCAGTCCTGAATATTCATTGGAGGGACTGATCCTGAAGCTGAAACTCCAATACTTTGGCCACCTGATGCAAAGAACTGACTCACTGGAAAAGACTCCAATGCTGGTAAAGATTGAAGGTGGGAGAAGGGATCAACAGAGGATGAGATGGTTGGATAGCATCACTGACTCGATGGACATGAGTTTGAGTAAGTTCCTGGAGCTGGTGATGGACAGGGAAGCCTGGCGTGCAACAGTCCACGGGGTCTCAAAGAGTCAGACACGACTGAGCAACTGAACTGACTGACTGGAGGCCATTGAGAGGGTGAGGCCCCTTGCGGAGATAATTTTTTGGTGTTGGTGCTGGCAGGATGCAAATTAGTTTTGAAGTGCTGGGAAAGCTAAAATAACCAATATCTAATTGAGCATAAATGGAGTGATTCTTGTAAAGACCAAAGTTGTGGAGTTTAAAGTGTCTAAAATGGATAGCCAATGGGAATCTGCTGTATGACTCAGGGAGCTCAAACCGGAGCTAGGTAACTATCTAGAGAGGTGGGATGGGGAAGGAGGTAAAAGGGATGTTCCAGTGGGAGGGGACATAGGTAAATCTATGGCTGATTCATGTTGATGTTTGGTAGAAACCAATGCAGTAGTGTAAAATAATTATTCTTCAATTAAAAGCAAATAAATTTACAAACAAAAAAAAGTGTCACTAAAGATACTATGAGTAAAGTGACAGTTGCTCAGTTATGTCTGACTATTTGTGACCCCTTGAACTGTAGCCCACCAGGCTCTTCCACCCATGGGATTTCCCAAGCAAGAATACTGGAGTGGGTAGCCATTCTCTTCTGCAGGGGATCTCCCCAACCTAGGGATCAACCTAGGTCTTGTGCACTGCAGGCAGATTCTTTACTGTCTGAGCCACCAGGGAAGCCCAAAACAAAGATATTATGTTTTTCATTAAAAATGGGTTTTATTTATTTATTTTTGTTCCCAGCCTTATTGAGTTTTAATTGACATATAACACTGTTTAAGTTTAAGTTGTATGCGATGATTTAATACATATATGAGGTGAGGTGAGGTGAAGTCGCTCAGTCGTGTCCGACTCTTTGTGACCCGTGGACTGTAACCTACTAGGCTTCTCCGTCCATGGGATTCTCCAGGCAAGAATACTGGAGTGGGTTGCCATTTCCTTCTCCAGGGGATCTTCCCGACCCAGGGATCGAACCCAGGTCTCCCACATTGGAGGCAGATGCTTTAACCTCTGAGCCACCAGGGAAGACCAAATATATATAGATTTGAAAATTATTACTGTGATAGGGTTAGTCAACATCCATCACCTCACATAATTACCATTTTTATGTTATGAACTAACTCTTTTAGCAAATCTAAAGTACAAAAGATCATGGCATCTGGTCCCATCACTTCATGGGAAATAGATGGGGAAACAGTGGAAACAGTGCCAGACTTTATTTTTTTGGGCTCCAAAATCACTGCTGATGGTGACTGCAGCCATGAAATTAGAAGACGCTTCAAAGAGTCGGACACGACTGAGCGACTGAACTGAACTGAACTGAACTGAAAGTACAAAATACAAATTTGTTATAGTTATCATCCTGTAGAATGAATCTTCAGAACTTATTCATTTTATTATTGTGAGTTTATTTCTGTCAAATGTCTTTTATTTATTTTAAAACTTGAGTTATAACAGACATACTATATCATATTAGTTTCAGATGTGTAACAGTGATTGATATTTTTATACATTAAGAAATAATCAACATCAAGTCCAATTACCATCCATCATCATAAAAACTTGTTACAATATTATTGGCCATATTCCTTATGTGTATATTACATCCCTATGACTTGTTTATTTTAAGCTGAAATTTTGTACCTTTCAATCCCTTTCACCTATCTTATCAATCACCCCAGTCCCCTCACCTCTGGCAGTGACCAATTTGTTCTCTGTATCTATGAGTCCATATCTGTTTTGTTATGTTTATTAGTTTTGATTTTTAGGTTTCACATATATGTGAAATCATATGGTATTTGTTTTTCTCTGACTTATTTCACTTAGAGCATATATATATATAAACTTCTTATCTGTTGATTTCATCCATATCTCGTCTATTATAGATAATGCTGCAATGAACATAGGGGTGCACATATCTAACTGATGTTTTTGTTTTCTTCAGATAAATACCCAGAAGTGGAGTTGCTAGATTATATGGTAGATCTACTTTTAGTTTTTTAAGGAACTTTTGTACTATTTTCCATAGAGACTGCACCAATTTGCATTTACACCAACAATGCTCAAGTCTTCCCTTCTTTCCACATACTCCCAAAACTTATATCTTATCTTTTTGCTATTAGCCAGTCTGACAGATGTGAAGTATATCTCATTGTGGTTTTGATTTGTGTTTCTCTGATGACTAGTGATGCTGAGCACCTTTGCATGTGTCTGCTGTTCATCTATATATTTTCTTTGGAAAAGTGCTTATTCAAGTCGGTGGATGTTTGATTTTTTGTTGTTGAATTGTGTGAGTTGTCTATATAATTTGGATATCAATCTCTGATCAGATATATTGTTTGCAATATCCTCTCCCATTTAGGAGGATACCTTTTCATTTTATTGGAAGTTTCCTTTGCTGTGCAAAAGCTTTTTAGTAATGATGCAGTCTCATTTGTTTATTTTTGCTTTTATTGTCCTTGTCCAAGGAGACATATCCAAAAATTTTTGCTAAGACTAATGTCAAACATGCTACTGCCTCAGTTTTCTTCTAGAAGTTTCATATTTTCAGGCCTTACATTTGTTTTTTAATCCATCTTGAGTTTATTTTTGTATATGGGCTTCTTATTCGATTCCATCAATTTATTGATCTGTTTCTGATTCAGTAGCAGAATATCCTCATTATTTTTTTCCTTTATTTTCCTGTTTTCCTCATTAACCAGGATAGTACATTGGTGGCAGAGAAACCAGAATTTAAAAATCAGCCCTAAATTATTGCTGGGTAATATTGTAAAAAAAATAGCAACAATAACTTAAGTTGCTTTAGCATCAATTTCTTCAACTATACCTCATAGGGTATGTCTTGAGCAAGAAATATTATTTTGTCCCCCCAAATCTCAAAATTCCAAAAAAATTCCATTAGTATTTGTACAAAGCATATAAAATAATTTAAGGGCAATTAATATTTTTAAAACATTATTTTTCTCACCCAGCAATAAATTGTGTCTCTTCATTTATTTAGAATGCTTTATAACCTAAGTAAAAGTCTGCCAGCTTTTTGTATTGGTTTTTCACATGTTTTGTGTCTCAGCTGGTAAAGAATCAACCAGCAGTGCAGGAAACCAGGATCTGATCCCTGGGTTGGGAAGATCCCCTGGAAACGGAAAGGCTACCCACTCCAGTATTCTGGCCTGGAAAATTCCACAGACTGTACAGTCCATGGGGTCACAAAGAGTCGGACACGACTGAGCAACTTTCTTTCACATGTCTAATCCAGTTGCTACATAGGGACTTTATTTTTCTTTCTGTTATAAAATAAATGAAACGCATAGCTTTATGATAAACTATTTAACCAGGTGTAGCATGATATTGGAGAAGGCAATGGCATCCCACTCCAGTACTCTTGCCTGGAAACTCCCATGGACGGAGGAGCCTGGTAGGCTGCAGTCCATGGGGTCACTGAGTCAGACACGACTGAGAGACTTCACTTTCACTTTCACTTTCATGCATTGGGAAAGGAAATGGCAACCCACTCCAGTGTTCTTGCCTGGAGAATCCCAGGGATGGCGGAGCCCAATGGGCTGCCGTCTGTGGGGTCGCAAAGAGTCGGACACGACTGAAGCGACTTAGCAGCAGCATTATGTATTTTAAGTGCTTTAAACAGTTTGAAACATTTTCAGATGGGATGGAGTTACATTTTTAGGGAATGTATTAAAAAACTTATTTAATGGTTCTCATCACAAAAATGAAATACTAATGTGTTGTGATAAAGATGTTAGCTAACACTATGATGGCAATGACAATACAATATAAAAATGTGTGAAATCAACAGGCTGTACACCTTAAACCTACATAATGCTACTTGTCCATAATATCTCGATTAAAAAAATAAAACTTATAGATGCTATGTTGGAGCAGGAAATGGCAACCCACTCCAGTATTCTTGCCTGGAGAATCCCGTGGATGGAGGAGCCTGGTGGGCTGCTGTCCATGGGGTCGCACAGTCAGATACGACTGAAGCAACTTAGCATGCATGCATGCTTTGGAGAAGGAAATGGCAACCCACTCCAGTGTTCTTGCCTGGAGAATCCCAGGGACAGAGGAGCCTGGTGGGTTGCTGTCTATGGAGTTGCACAGAGTCGGACACAACTGAAGAGACAGCAGCAGCAGCAGCAGCAACATAGATGCTATGCACAGAGCTTGTGAATAACTGTTTTGTATATCCTCTGAAATTGTGGATGTTACTCTTTTTCTTCAGTAGCAGCGTTTTTTGTCAGTAACTTGTCTCACTATCTCAACTCATATTCTCAGGATAGACTTTGAGTATAAATACATATTAATATTCTTAAATGACTATTCAGGGACACCAGGGAACATTATGGAAGGAAAGAAATCACACTCTGATATGGTTTGTTTTTCTTATGAAAATAAACATTGTATTTTTATAAAAATTGTATTCAATTTCTCCAAATACAAAAAGAACCTCACTATCAGTTAACATATTACAATAATGACATACCAAATTGACAGTGAAGCTATTTCCATTTTCTTTTCTCATATGTGAGTAAAATTATAGAATAGATATACCTGAATTTGAAATAAAATAAGTCCCAAAGAAATCAAGGAAAGATGCAAATACTAGATATAGAAAGCAGTCTTGCTACCCTTAGAGGTTTTACTATAAACACTTATTAAATAAGGCTAAACCAAATTTTTCCTCACTGGTGCCCTGAGATTGGTTGAATCAGTTTTATAAAGCTTGTGTGGCAGGCTTGCAAAAGTGTATGCTGGGCTATATATCATGAAGAATTTATAGCAGGGTGTTAAAAGTGATTTGAGATTCCCATTAAAAGAAAAAACCTTAATCATCCACAATAACATTGCATTAATTATTGATAAATCTAATCAGTAATCTGAAATTGCTCACATCTAATATTAATAAGAAAAGCGAATGAATTCCCAGCATGCTGACATGTTCTTTGTGTCTTCAAGTACCTTTATAGTGTTATTATTTACATGCTTCTGAGAATATTTAACTGAGAACTGGAAAAATTAGATCCTTCAAAGGAATGACTTCACTGGGCTAGGTTCTACTCTCAAAACTGGTGTATTCACTATTGCCAATGCATGTAAAATGTTGCAACTTCAGTGTTTTTTGTTTTAAACTAATTCTGTTATAAAATCATTTTGAACATTCCTCTACTTTTATACTTAGAAGTAGCCATATACATTTAAAAAATTATCTTAACATATTTATTTTGTCATAAATTCAAACAGTGATAGATAAAGAGTGAGGAGGGAGGAAGGGATAGAGGGGAAGAGAGAGAGAATTATATATACTGAATGGCAATATACCCATAAGCCAGTTAAAGATATACATCTAGGAGTATTTTCCTAATCCTCCTGGATCATATTCTCCATCACCCCAACCAGAGTTAAGCATCATTTTGTATTTTAATAAGCATTTCCAAATTTCATTTTTTCATTTATACTTTACTATTAATGCATACAAATTAAATTAAAGCAATACATGGTATTATTTTTCATGTTTTAATATTTACAAAAGTATATCATTATGATATAATTTGTGTAGCTCTGTACTGTTCACTTCCAGAGGTGTAAAATGCCCTAGGATGTTCAAGTACTAGAATTTATAATCTATTCTTTTGCCAATAGAGAGTTATTTCTAAATTCTTGATATTTCAAATACTGTTGCTTTGAGCATTCTTGAACATGTCTTTAAGAGAAAATATTCAAGTGTTTCTTGAGGCAACAAAATTAAAGTATTGATAGAACAGCTTGTTTGAAGTATATGCAACTCTCAAATTTTAATAGGTATTCACTAATTTGATTTACAAATGGGACTGTGCTAATCTGCACACTCACTAGCAGTGACTAAGACTTTTAGCTTGTTCACACTCTTATCAAGTTAAAAAAATTTTTTTCTGCCAGTCTGTTCTATGTGAAATTGAATTTCATTATGGCTTTTGAAAAATATTTCCACAATTAAGCATGAGATTGACCATTTTTTACATGTATTGGCAATTCCATTTTCTCTTCTGAATGATGGATATTTGTCATATGCTACTGATATTCAATTACCTTGGTAACATATTTTACATTACTCCAGGTCTGTTATTACTTTCTCTTACTATTTTTTGCTCTCTTTTGAAGCACATAAATTTTTGTCTGAATTTCAGCTAAAAATGTAAAATCAAAAATAGATTTTAAAAATATAAAGCTCTTTATGGAGAAGGCAATGGCACCCCACTCCAGTACTCTTGCCTGGCAAATCCCATGGACGGAGGAGCCTGGTGGGCTGCAGTCCATGGGGTCGCTAAGAGTCGGACACGACTGAGCGACTTCCCTTTCAATTTTCACTTTCATGCATTGGAGAAGGAAATGGCAACCCACTCCAGTGTTCTTGCCTGGAGAATCCCAGGGACGGGGGAGCCTGGTGGGCTGCCGTCTATGGGATCACATAGAGTCGGACACGACTGAAGTGACTTAGCAGTAGCAGCAAAGCTCTTTATGCTTTTTAAGAAATTGTCCCTTTTCACAAGTTAAAAAGATACTCTATATATTTTTCTAAACATTTAAAGTTTTTATTTTTCCTGTTAATATACTTGAGAAACCTGTATGCAGATCAAGATGTAATAGTTAGAACCAGACATGGAACAATGGACCAGTTCAAAAGTAGGAAAGGAGTATGTATATTATCATCCTGTTTATTTAACTTATGCACAGATTACATCAAGCAAAATGCTGGTCTGGATGAAGCACAGGGTGGAATCAAGACTGCTGGGAGAAATATCAACAACCTCAGATAAGCAGGTTGGAGGAACTAAAGAGCTTCTTTATGAGGGTCAAAGAGGAGAGTGAAAAAGTTGACTTAAAACTCAACGTTAGGGGTGGTCCTAAGATGGATGGCAGAGGAATAAGATGGGGAGACCACTTTCTTCCCCACAAATTCATTGAAAGAACATTTCAATGCTTAGCAAATTCCACAAACAACTGAATGCTGGCAGAGGATATCAGGCACCCAGAAAGGCAGCCCATTGTCTTTGAAAAGAGAGTACATCCCGAGAAATGCTGGACTGGATGAAGCACAAGCTGGAATCAAGATTGCCAAGAGAAATATCAATAACCTCAGATATGCAGATGACACCACCCTTATGGGCAGAAAGTGAAGAAGAGCTAAAGAGCCTCTTGATGAAAGTGAAAGAAGAGAGTGAAAAAGTTGACTTAAAACTCAGCATTCAGAAAACTAAGATCATGGCATCAGATCCCATTACTTCATGGTAAATAGGTGGGGAAACAGTGGAAACAGTGACAGACTTTATTTTTTTTGGCTCCAAAATCACTGCAGATGGTGACTGCAGCCATGAAATTAAAAGACGCTTGCTCCTTGGAAAAAAGCTATGACCAACCTAGAAAGCTTATTAAAAAGCAGAGACATTACTTTGCCAACAAAGGTCTGTCTAGTCAAAGCTATGGTTTTTCCAGTAGTCATGTATGGATGTGAGAGTTGGACTATAACGAAAGCTGAGCACTGAAGAATTGATGCTTTTGAACTGAGGTGTTGAAGAAAACTCTTGAGAGTCCCTTGGACAGCAGGGAGATCCAGCCAGTCCATCCTAAAGGAAACCAGTCCTGAATATTTATTGAAAGGACTGATGCTGAAGCTGAAAGTCCAATACTTTGGCCATTTGATGTAAAGAACTGACACATTTGAAAAGACTGTGATGCTGGGAAAGATTGAAGGCAGGAGGAGAAGGGGACGACAGAGGATGAGATGGCTGGATGGCACCACTGACTCAATGGATATGAGTTTGAACAAGTTCAGGGAGTTGGTGATTGACAGGGAGGCCTGGTGTACTGCAGTCCATGGGGTCACAAAGAGTTGGACATGACTGAGCGACTGAACTGAACTGAAATGTGTTGTTACGTTATGCATCCCTTCCCTAAAGGTATACCAATATACTCTTTTAACAAACCGAAAAAAAAACAGATGAAAGCCCCCTCCACATATGATATATGTAAATACATTTAAACATATGTGCAGATGAAGGTAGTCCAGATGCACAAACTTACAGTTATAAAATAAACAGGTACTATGAATGTACTGTACAACAAGCTAGTTAAAACTGTTGTACATTATATATGAATGTTATATAAACAGTAAATCTTATGACTTCTCATCATGAAGAAAAAACTTTTTCCTCCCTATTTCTTTACTGTTGTATCTATATGAGATAACAGCTGTTCGCTAAACCTGTTGTAGTACTCATTTCTTGATGTATGTAAATCAGATCATCATGCTTTACATATAACATTTGGTTTGAAAAAGTGAAAAGAAAGCTACCATATGATTTTGCAATCCTAGTCCTGGGCATATATTTGGAGAAAAAATTATCTGAAAAAATACATGCACCCCAAGTTCACTGCAGCAGTGCTTACAATAGCCAAGACATGGGAGCAATGGACAGAGGCCTGGATATAGAAGATGTGGGACATATATACAATGGAATATTACTCAGCCACTAGAAAGAAAGAATGAAATAATTTCATTTGCAGCAACATGGGTGGACCTATAGATTGTCATACTGAGTGAAGTTAAGTCAGAGAAGGAGAAGTATCGTATGACATCCCTGATATGTGGAATCTAAAAAGAAATGATACACACAGTAAGACTCACAGAGTTAGAAAACAAACTTGTGGTTGGAGAGGGTGGTGGGGGGAAGGGAAGACATAGTTTTGGAGTTTGGGATGGACATGTACACACTGCTATGTTTAAAATGGACAACTAACAAGTACCTACCATACAGCAAATGGAACTCTGCTCAAAGTTATGTGCCAGCCTGGATGGGAAGGGGGGTTGGGGGAGAATGGGTGCATGTATATGTATGGCTGAGTTCACCTTATACTTTCACTGTTCACTGTTCACCTGATACTATCACAACATTGTGAATCAGCTATACCCCAATACAAAAAAAAAAAAAAAANTGTGCCAGCCTGGATGGGAAGGGGGGTTGGGGGAGAATGGGTGCATGTATATGTATGGCTGAGTTCACCTTATACTTTCACTGTTCACTGTTCACCTGATACTATCACAACATTGTGAATCAGCTATACCCCAATACAAAAAAAAAAAAAAAAACAACTTAAAAAAAACAAACTCAACATTAAAAAAAAGTAAGATCATGGCATCCAGTTCAATCACTTTATAGAAAACAGATGGGGGAACAATGGAAACAGTGGCAGACTTAATTTTCTTGGGCTCCAAAATCACTGCAGATGGTGACTTTAGCCATAAAATTAAAAGACCCTTTCTCCTTGGAAGAAATCTATGACAAACTTAGTGTAATAAAAAAGCAGAGACATGGCTTTGCCAACAAAGCTCCATATAGTCAAAGCTATGGTTTTTCCAGTAGTCATGTATGGAATGTGAGAGTTGGACTATAAAAAAGGCTGCACACTGAAGAACTGATGCCTTCAAACTGTGGTGCTGGAGAAGACTCTTGAAGAATTCCTTGCACAGCAAGGAGATCAAATCCGTCAATTCTAAAGGAAATCAATCCTACATATTCATTGGAAGGACTGATGCTGAAACTGAAGCTTCAATACTTTGGCCACTTGATGCGAAGAGCCAACTCATTGGAAAAGGTCAAACTGTGGTGCTGGAGAAGACTCTTGAAGAATTCCTTGCACAGCAAGGAGATCAAATCCGTCAATTCTAAAGGAAATCAATCCTACATATTCATTGGAAGGACTGATGCTGAAACTGAAGCTTCAATACTTTGGCCACTTGATGCGAAGAGCCAACTCATTGGAAAAGGCCCTGATGTTGGGAAAGACTGAAGGCAGGAGAAGGGGGTGACAGAGGATGAGATGGTTGGATGGCATCACAGGCTCAATATATATGAGTTTGAGCAAACTCCTGGTAATAGTGAAGGAGAGGGCAGTCTGGTGTCTGCTGAGTCTATGGGGTAGCAAAGAGTTGCACATGACTAAGCAACTGAACAACAGCAACAGTGTACGGTGTGAGATTGGAACCTTTATATTCTTTAATATGTCATTCTAGCATTGCCTTGAAAAATAGTGCCACTAACATTCGATTACATCTCTCACCATAATGACGTTTCCCTAAATAATGTATTTTAATAAGCATTTCCAAATTTCATTTTTTCATTTATACTTTACTATTAATGCATACAAATTAAATTAAAGCAATGCATGATATTATTTTTCATGTTTTAATATTTATAAAAGTATATCATTATGATATGATTTGTGTAGCTCTGTACTATTCACTTCCAGAGGTGTAAAATGCCCTAGGATGTTCAAGTACTAGAATTTATAATCTATTCTTTTACCAATAGAGAGTTATTTCCAAATTCTTGATATTTCAAATACTGTTGCTTTGAGCATTCTTGAACATGTCTTTAAGAGAAAATATTCAAGTGTTTCTTGAGGCAACAAAATTAAAGTATTGATAGAACAGCTTGTTTGAAGTATATGCAACTCTCAAATTTTAATAGGTATTCACTAATTTGATTTACAAATGGGACTGTGCTAATCTGCACACTCACTAGCAGTGACTAAGACTTTTAGCTTGTTCACACTCTTATCAAGTTAAAAAAATTTTTTTCTGCCAGTCTGTTCTATGTGAAATTGAATTTCATTATGGCTTTTGAAAAATATTTCCACAATTAAGCATGAGATTGACCATTTTTTACATGTATTGGCAATTCCATTTTCTCTTCTGAATGATGGATATTTGTCATATGCTACTGATACTCAATTACCTTGGTAACATATTTTACATTTCACTGCCCAGGTCTGTTATTACTTTCTCTTACTATTTTTTGCTCTCTTTTGAAGCACATAAGTTTTTGTCTGAATTTCAGCTAAAAATGTAAAATCAAAAATAGATTTTTAAAATATAAAGCTCTTTATGCTTTTTAAGAAATTGTCCCTTTTCACAAGTTAAAAAGATACTCTATATATTTTTCTAAACATTTGAAGTTTTTATTTTTCCTGGTAATATACTTGAGAAACCTGTATGCAGATCAAGATGTAATAGTTAGAACCAGACATGGAACAATGGACCAGTTCAAAATTAGGAAAGGAGTATGTATATTATCATCCTGTTTATTTAACTTATGCACAGAGTACATCAAGCAAAATGCTGGTCTGGATGAAGCACAGGCTGGAATCAAGACTGCTGGGAGAAATATCAACAACCTCAGATATGCAGATTGGAGGAACTAAAGAGCTTCTTTATGAGGGTCAAAGAGGTGAGTGAAAAAGTTGACTTAAAACTCAACGTTAGGGGTGGTCCTAAGATGGATGGCAGAGGAATAGGATGGGCAGACCACTTTCTTCCCCACAAATTCATTGAAAGAACATTTCAACGCTTAGCAAATTCCACAAACAACTGAATGCTGGCAGAGGATATCAGGCAACCAGAAAGGCAGCCCATTGTCTTTGAAAAGAGAGTACATCCCAAGAAATGCTGGACTGGATGAAGCACAAGCTGGAATCAAGATTGCCAAGAGAAATATCAATAACCTCAGATATGCAGATGACACCACCCTTATGGGCAGAAAGTGAAGAAGAGCTAAAAAGCCTCTTGATGAAAGTGAAAGAAGAGAGTGAAAAAGTTGACTTAAAACTCAGCATTCAGAAAACTAAAATCATGGCATCAGGTCCCATTACTTCATGCTAAATAGGTGGGGAAACAGTGGAAACAGTGACAGACTTTATTTTTTTGGGCTCCAAAATCACTGCAGATGGTGACTGCAGCCATGAAATTAAAAGACGCTTGCTCCTTGGAAAAAAGCTATGACCAACCTAGAAAGTTTATTAAAAAGCAGAGACATTACTTTGCCAACAAAGGTCTGTCTAGTCAAAGCTATGGTTTTTCCAGTAGTCATGTATGGATGTGAGAGTTGGACTATAAAGAAAGCTGAGCACTGAAGAATTGATACTTTTGAACTGTGGTGTTGAAGAAGACTCTTGAGAGTCCCTTGGACAGCAGGGAGATCCAGCCAGTCCATCCTAAAGGAAACCAGTCCTGAATATTTATTGAAAGGACTGATGCTGAAGCTGAAAGTCCAATACTTTGGCCACTTGATGCAAAGAACTGACTCATTTGAAAAGACTGTGATGCTGGGAAAGATTGAAGGCAGGAGGAGAATNAGTCCCTTGGACAGCAGGGAGATCCAGCCAGTCCATCCTAAAGGAAACCAGTCCTGAATATTTATTGAAAGGACTGATGCTGAAGCTGAAAGTCCAATACTTTGGCCACTTGATGCAAAGAACTGACTCATTTGAAAAGACTGTGATGCTGGGAAAGATTGAAGGCAGGAGGAGAATGAGATGGCTGGATGACACCACTGACTCAATGGACATGAGTTTGAACAAGTTCAGGGAGTTGGTGATTGACAGGGAGGCCTGGTGTACTGCAGTCCATGGGGTCACAAAGAGTCGGACATGACTGAGCGACTGAACTGAACTGAAATGTGTTGTTACGTTATGCATCCCTTCCCTAAAGGTATACCAATATACTCTTTTAACAAACTGAAAAAAAACAGATGAAAGCCCCCTCCACATATGATATATGTAAATACATTTAAACATATGTGCAGATGAAGGTAGTCCAGATGCACAAACTTACAGTTATAAAATAAACAGGTACCATGAATGTACTGTACAATAAGCTAGTTAAAACTGCTGTACATTATATATGAATGTTATACAAACAGTAAATCTTATGACTTCTCATCATGAAGAAAAAACTTTTTCCTCCCTATTACTTTACTGTTGTATCTATATGAGATAACAGCTGTTCACTAAACCTGTTGTAGTACTCATTTCTTGATGTATGTAAATCAGATCATCATGCTTTACATATAACATTTGGTTTAAAAAAGTGAAAAGAAAGCTACCATATGATTTTGCAGTCCTAGTCCTGGGCATATATTTGGAGAAAAAATGATCTGAAAAAATACATGCACCCCAAGTTCACTGCAGCAGTGCTTACAATAGCCAAGACATGGGAGCAATGGACAGAGGCCTGGATATAGAAGGCCTGGTACATATATACAATGGAATATTACTCAGCCACTAGAAAGAATGAAATAATTCCATTTGCAGCAACATGGGTGGACCTATAGATTGTCATACTGAGTGAAGTTAAGTCAGAGAAGGAGAAGTATCGTATGACATCCCTGATATGTGGAATCTAAAAAGAAATGATACACACAGTAAGACTCACAGAGTTAGAAAACAAACTTGTGGTTGGAGAGGGTGGGGGGGGGAAGGGAAGACATAGTTTTGGAGTTTGGGATGGACATGTACACACTGCTATGTTTAAAATGGACAACTAACAAGTACCTACCATACAGCAAATGGAACTCTGCTCAAAGTTATGTGCCAGCCTGGATGGGAAGGGGGGTTGGGGGAGAATGGGTGCATGTATATGTATGGCTGAGTTCACCTTATACTTTCACTGTTCACTGTTCACCTGATACTATCACAACATTGTGAATCAGCTATACCCCAATACAAAAAAAAAAAAAAAAAAAACTTAAAAGAAAAACAAACTCAACATTAAGAAAAGTAAAATCATGGCATCCAGTCCCATCACTTTATAGAAAACAGATGGGGAAACAATGGAAACAGTGGCAGACTTAATTTTCTCGGGCTCCAAAATCACTGAAGATGGTGACTTTAGCCATAAAATTAAAAGACCCTTTCTCCTTGGAAGAAATCTATGACAAACTTAGACAGTGTATTAAAAAAGCAGAGACATCGCTTTGCCAACAAAGGTCCATTTAGTCAAAGCTATGGTTTTTCCAGTAGTCATGTATGGAATGTGAGAGTTGGACTATAAAAAAGGCTGAACACTGAAGAATTGATGCCTTCAAACTGTGGTGCTGGAGAAGACTCTTGAAGAGTTCCTTGCACAGCAAGGAGATTAAATCAGTCAATTCTAAAGGAAATCATTCCTACATATTCATTGGAAGGACTGATGCTGAAACTGAAGCTTTGATGCTTTGGCCACCTGATGCGAAGAGCCAACTCATTGGAAAAGACCCTGATGTTGGGAAAGACTGAAGGCAGGAGAAGGGGGTGACAGAGGATGAGATGGTTGGATGGCATCACAGGCTCAATATATATGAGTTTGAGCAAACTCCTGGTGATAGTGAAGGAGAGGGCAGTCTGGTGTCTGCTGAGTCTATGGGGTAGCAAAGAGTTGCACATGACTAAGCAACTGAACAACAACAACAGTGTACGGTGTGCGACTGGAATCTATTTATATTCTTTAATATATCATTCTAGCATTGCCTTGAAAAATAGTGCCACTAACATTCGATTACATCTCTCACCATAATGACGTTTCCCTAAATAACTGTATCTTTTACTGTGGCTCCCTTCTCTTCCATTTGTTTGTTGATTTATCTCTACATTAATATTGTATTGTCTTAATTGCAGATGGTGACTGCAGCCATGAAATTAGAAGACACTTACTCCTTGGAAGAAAAGTTATGTCCAAACTAGATAGTATTTTCAAAAGCAGAGACATTACTTTGCTGACTAAGGTCCATCTAGTCAAGGCTATGGTTTTTCCTGTGGTCATGTATGGATGCGAGAGTTGGACTGTGAAGAAGGCTGAGCACCGAAGAATTGATGCTTTTGAACTGTGGTGTTGGAGAAGACTCTTGAGAGTCCCTTGGATTGCAAGGAGATCCAACCAGTCCATTCTGAAGGAGATCAACCCTGGGATTTCTTTGGAAGGAATGATGCTAAAGCTGAAACTCCAGTACTTTGGCCACCTCATGCGAAGAGTTGACTCATTGGAAAAGACATATATGAATGTTATACAAACAGTAAATCTTATGACTTCTCATCATGAAGAAAAAACTTTTTCCTCCCTATTACTTTACTGTTGTATCTATATGAGATAACAGCTGTTCACTAAACCTGTTGTAGTACTCATTTCTTGATGTATGTAAATCAGATCATCATGCTTTACATATAACATTTGGTTTAAAAAAGTGAAAAGAAAGCTACCATATGATTTTGCAGTCCTAGTCCTGGGCATATATTTGGAGAAAAAATGATCTGAAAAAATACATGCACCCCAAGTTCACTGCAGCAGTGCTTACAATAGCCAAGACATGGGAGCAATGGACAGAGGCCTGGATATAGAAGGCCTGGTACATATATACAATGGAATATTACTCAGCCACTAGAAAGAATGAAATAATTTCATTTGCAGCAACATGGGTGGACCTATAGATTGTCATACTGAGTGAAGTTAAGTCAGAGAAGGAGAAGTATCGTATGACATCCCTGATATGTGGAATCTAAAAAGAAATGATACACACAGTAAGACTCACAGAGTTAGAAAACAAACTTGTGGTTGGAGAGGGTGGGGGGGGGAAGGGAAGACATAGTTTTGGAGTTTGGGATGGACATGTACACACTGCTATGTTTAAAATGGACAACTAACAAGTACCTACCATACAGCAAATGGAACTCTGCTCAAAGTTATGTGCCAGCCTGGATGGGAAGGGGGGTTGGGGGAGAATGGCTACATGTATATGCATGGCTGAGTTCACCTTATACTTTCACTGTTCACTGTTCACCTGATACTATCACAACATTGTGAATCAGCTATACCCCAATACAAAATTAAAAAAAAAAAAAACTTAAAAGAAAAACAAACTCAACATTAAGAAAAGTAAAATCATGGCATCCAGTCCCATCACTTTATAGAAAACAGATGGGGAAACAATGGAAACAGTGGCAGACTTAATTTTCTCGGGCTCCAAAATCACTGAAGATGGTGACTTTAGCCATAAAATTAAAAGACCCTTTCTCCTTGGAAGAAATCTATGACAAACTTAGACAGTGTATTAAAAAAGCAGAGACATCGCTTTGCCAACAAAGGTCCATTTAGTCAAAGCTATGGTTTTTCCAGTAGTCATGTATGGAATGTGAGAGTTGGACTATAAAAAAGGCTGAACACTGAAGAATTGATGCCTTCAAACTGTGGTGCTGGAGAAGACTCTTGAAGAGTTCCTTGCACAGCAAGGAGATTAAATCAGTCAATTCTAAAGGAAATCATTCCTACATATTCATTGGAAGGACTGATGCTGAAACTGAAGCTTTGATGCTTTGGCCACCTGATGCGAAGAGCCAACTCATTGGAAAAGACCCTGATGTTGGGAAAGACTGAAGGCAGGAGAAGGGGGTGACAGAGGATGAGATGGTTGGATGGCATCACAGGCTCAATATATATGAGTTTGAGCAAACTCCTGGTGATAGTGAAGGAGAGGGCAGTCTGGTGTCTGCTGAGTCTACGGGGTAGCAAAGAGTTGCACATGACTAAGCAACTGAACAACAACAACAGTGTACGGTGTGCGACTGGAATCTATTTATATTCTTTAATATATCATTCTAGCATTGCCTTGAAAAATAGTGCCACTAACATTCGATTACATCTCTCACCATAATGACGTTTCCCTAAATAACTGTATCTTTTACTGTGGCTCCCTTCTCTTCCATTTGTTTGTTGATTTATCTCTACATTAATAT
>SJYT01076765.1:348653-390472 GCA_006410635.1 Cephalophus harveyi
AAGGATATTTTCTATTCCAATCCTTATACCATTACTTGTTTTTCTTGTCTTGATGCAATGATTGAATCCTTTGGTATCATATTTAATACATAGTATGATATTAGAATCTTGTGTTATTCATAATCTTTAGGCTAACATTTTTCACACTTTACTATCCACTATTTCCATATGGGTTTTGGTAGACGGACTTTTCCACATTAAGGTAATTTGCTTTGTTCCTCTATTGCTGAGAAGTTGTTTATGTATTTTCTTAATTTTAATATTGATTGTATAATTTCAGTCAAGTATTTTCTCTGAACCTAGGGAGATAGCAATTTTTGTTATTTTTCATGGTCATATCTCACTTTAAGGGACGATATGAAATATAGCCTCTCACTGATTAGCCACGAAAATGAAAGTGAAAGTGAAGTTGCTCAGTCATGTCTGACTCTTTGCAACCCCATGGACTGTAGCTCCTCTGTCCATGCAATTTTCCAGGCAGGTGTACTGCAGTGGGTTGCCATTTCCNGGGAGATAGCAATTTTTGTTATTTTTCATGGTCATATCTCACTTTAAGGGACGATATGAAATATAGCCTCTCACTGATTAGCCACGAAAATGAAAGTGAAAGTGAAGTTGCTCAGTCATGTCTGACTCTTTGCAACCCCATGGACTGTAGCTCCTCTGTCCATGCAATTTTCCAGGCAGGTGTACTGCAGTGGGTTGCCATTTCCTTCTCCAGGGGATCTTCCTGACCCAGGGATTAAACCCAGGTCTCCCACATTGCAGGCAGACGCTTTACCATCTGAGCCACCAGGGAAGCTATCAGTAAAACCTCATGGACTATATTACTATAATTACCAGTCCAATAGAATCTTTATTACTACAATAGAATCCATATTACTACAAGACACAATGTTGTACTAGTCCACACGTTGATTGGAAAGCATTTGCTCTAATTCAGATCCCTAGAATGATTTATATGTAAGTATTATTTATTTCCCCATCAATTCCTGGAGCTTTATTTAGTCTGACTCCTTTCTTTTTTTTGTTTTCCTTCTTTCTTTTTACCCCTAACTCTATAATTCCCCCTTTCTCCTATCCTTCCTTCTTCTCAGGGATTAAATTTTTAACTATTGATTCAATACTGTTAATGTTTACACTTTTTATGTATCTTATGAAAATCACTACTGTATTTTCCTTTTTAATTATTTTGAATTTATTTGCTTTCTTTGATCAGTCTTGTCAGTGGTTTCTCTATTTCATTAGTTTTTCTTTTCAAAAAGCTACTATTACATTTTTGATTATTTTATTGACTTCTTGCTTAACACTTATATAGCTATTTATCTTTATGTTTATACAACTTATTTTCTACTAGCATTTCAAGGGTATAATTATAGTACTTTCATGTATTGTTGCTTTAGAGTTTTACATTTAGTGCTAATATTTTGTGATCTCTATTATCATTCCTTCACACACCTTCAGAAAAATTGCTTTTAAAATTTTATTTATTTTCTTCTTTTTTTATCTTTTTGGTATTTATTTCTAACTAACATTCTAATGATAATGATGATGAAACAACATTTTTTTGAAATTTGATCAGTTTTTCTCCCATGTCTCCTATGTTGCAGGTGGATTCTTTACCCACTGAGCCATGGGGGAAGACTGAATTTCTAGGGGATACTTTTTCCTATTTAGAAAGATTTCTTTCTTTGTCCTTTTTCCTACTCATTCTTTTTGCTGAAAATGCAACCTTTCCAACAGCTCTGTCCTTACATGGAAGTCACTGTTCCAGGCCCCATATAACCCTGCTCCCCTGTCTTCACCAGACTTAATTTAAACCAAAGCCCTTATTTTTTATGTCTAGCAAATGTCCTTTGGACATGAATTTGAGCAAACTCCAGGAGACAGTGAAGGACAAGGGAGCCTTGCGTGCTGCAGTCCATGGTGTTGCAAAGAGTCAAAAGCAACTTAGTGATTGAACAACAACAAAGCCTCCAAAGAAATTAAAGGTTAAATGTTTTTACTTATTAACATAGAATTTGTCCCAGGTCTTCTTAGGCAGTTAGACTCACTGGAATGAGAACCAATCAAATTTTGTGTTCCCTAAGAATATCTATAATTTAGAAATATATTTCTAAATATAGGGGGAAGGGGAAGGAGGGATAATATGGGGTGGGGGAGAGGGTGCAAGGTAGGCTCAAGGATGTACTGTACAACACAGGGAACGTAGCTAATATTTTGTAAGAACTGTAAGTGGAAAACAAGCTTTAAATATTGTACAGAAGTTTGAAAATGATTAAAAAGAAATATTAACATATGTATCTATTTCAGTTTTCTTTAATCTTGTATGTAAGATTTGACACACTGAACTTGTAGCAATAAGATTATAGCAAAAACTGTAATATTACAGGTATCTAAATGTTATTCTATTTCTGTACAGAAATTCATAGTACATAAAAATGGTATAGAAAGAGCACTGTATGAGCCTCTTTTCTTATTTAAAAGTTACAGTTGTCTTAGCTGAACAAGCTGCAACCTTATGATACAGTTGAATTGTGTGATTGGATTCTCTTTTTAATTGCTCTGTGACAGACTTCACAAAGCCATGTCAAATTTGAGAAGCAGAATTACAAAAGAGAGTTTCACCTGTGCTGTACCTGTCACAAAGAGAACTGTTGAAACGTGGGACCTGGACATGTGCTCTGGGTTTCTTTGATTTAATTGCCTCAGGTCTCCTCTGTAGTAATACGTCTGCCTATGGTTTTCAACTTTCAAGAGAAAGTTGCTAGACTGTAGAGCTATTTAATAAAAAATCTTTCTGACTGACTTTCAAGAGACTCAACCTCCCCAAAGACAGGAAAACTCACTTTGAAAGGAAAAAAAAAAATATCAGATTAATTGATCTTTATGTGAAACTTTCTAGATAACTAGATAGATATTAACCTTTCAGAAAATTCAGAGTTAAATCCTCCCTGCTTGGAGTACATTGCTTACATAAAGCTAAATTTCCACTAAATGAACTGAACACTATTGAGCATAAATAAAGAAATGATTATTTTATCATCAGCTTCATTGATACAATTTATGAAAGGCCCCGGCTATGATACACGGATCTCTGAATGAGATACCACAGGGAATTAGAAGGAAGAAAGCTCCTGCCCAGTGAGATTTACTGTCCTGAGAAGGACCTCCAGAAAGCTGGAGAAAGACTAGCTAACTTTACTGAGCCAAGGGAATTTAAGAGGAAATAACCACCCCGTTTCACTGTAATTGGTCCCTTTGAGGCCAGCTTTGCCTGAAGCAGATATAATTTTAAAAGGAGGCAGACAACCTAGTTCGGTTCTTCTTTAAATGATCTGAGGAGACACATGGATAAATATCGGAAGTGTATCCCTTCTGGTTTTTCCTGTCATTGAGGTAGGATCTGTGTTTAGCTCCAGGGACACCTTTGACTTCTTGAATCTTTTATTTTTATATTTTACTACTTTCCTGAGTTTGCTGAGTCCAGTTGTATAAATATCTGAATAGTATATCAGATATTTCAAGCCCCATACTTCATCATTAATCCTAATAAGTAAGAATTCCAAACAGGTACAACATATTGTATTTTTATGTCCATCTATCTTTATCTAGGAGAAGGCAATGGCAACCTGCCGGGAGCCAGTGTGAGGAATCCCGCCCGTGACAAGGTCATGTGGAAGGAAGCCTGGCAAACGCAAGGCGTGTTCAGGTTTCAGGGGTTCCCCCTGGAATTTCCCGAGCATCCACCCCCCAGTTCAGTTCAGTTCAGTCGCTCAGTCGTGAGCTGAGTCCAGTTGTATAAATATCTGAGTAGTATATCAGATATTTCAAGCCCCATACTTCATCATTAATCCTAATAAGTAAGAATTCCAAACAGGTACAACATATTGTATTTTTATGTCCATCTATGTTTATCTAGGAGAAGGCAATGGCAACCCACTCCAGTACTCCTGCCTGGAAAATCCCATGGATGGAGGAGCCTGGTAGGCTGCAGTCCATGGGGTCACGAAGAGTCAGACAGTTACTGAGTGACTTCACTTTCACACTTTATCTTTAAATAAAAAAAGAATTTCAAAGAATCATTATTTGGAAATTGTTGATCAGAACAATACAGCTATTTCTTTCTTCCCCCAGAATCATGAAAATAAAATAAATGTTTATTAAACACCCATTCAATACACAGCAATATGTCAAATATCATTAAGAATACAAACATGAAACCATGGTCTATGGTTGCAAAGTCCTTACAAGTTAATAATAGACACAGAATAATTATAAGCTATGGCATAAATTAATGAATGTCACATGAAAGGGAAAAAAAGAAAAAGATCTGTATTATTGAAAATAGTGTTCCTTAAATTTGAGTGAGTATTATAATCTCTGGGACCTTGGTAATTATGCAATTCATGTTCTGCCCTTTCTAGGATAGACCTAGAATTCACAACCTTGATCAACCCTCTATATGATTATAATGGATTGGTCTGAGGAACCACCTTTGAGAACCATCTCAATAGTATAAATATTATTTGTTGCTGAGTCTTGTTGGGGGAGTATGTAATTTCCTTGGTTCTGTCTCTCCACAGCAAAGATTTTAAATGGTGGACCAGTGTTACACCTCAGTTACAGCTCAGTTTTATTTGGCAAGCAAAGGATAGTACACCCTAGAGGGATGAGGGTGGGCTGACCCGAAAGGGGAGACCTCATCCACCTTGGTTTCCTCTTTTTGTATGTTTTGTTTCCTCCCCTCTGAGCATGCCCTGTGCAAATCGGGCTAGCCAAGAAGGGGGCACATTTGTTTCACCTGAGGTTCTCACTCCAGTCAGTGGAATTTCTTTTGTTCCATTTTTGCCAACTTTTCCATTTGTCTTTTGGCCACCACCATTTTTGACTCATTTTTCCTATTCTAAATAACAGTATGATGAGGAAAAATAGTCTTCATGAAACACGCAGAACATTTGGTGGCCCTCAAAAAAATACAATTTTGACATAACGGGGATAGAAGAGAGGATAGTCCAGTTGATAGAAATAATATGAAAAAAATGGATGGAGGATTTGTTCTTAGAGATTGCCTCTGAAACAGACAGACACTGAAGTAGAACTGTGGAGAAGCAGAGCTCTATGGACCTGTGGAGTCAGCCCATAATTAATTCTAAAGGCCCCAGTGGAACAAGGCTATTCTGACTTCTTTGGTTAACTCAGTTTTTGTTATGGAGAAAGACAGAGGATGGGAGAGGTCGTGAAAGATGAGAAGGTAATAACAATTTAATGAAAACACAGCTTGCTTGAGTCCTTTGTCATCCAAGTGGATATTGTTAAGGAAAGGGTTAACATCATCTCACTGTCTTTGCAGCCACGTTTGTGGGATAGGAATTGTGTAACCTACCTGTGCTTGTCTGTCTTCCTTATTAAGCAGAATAGGAGTTTTCTTAGTCAGGCAGCCTGTCAGTGAAAACTGCTTGTCTTTCTTCCTAAGTGCAGGAACAATTGTTGCACTGAATTTGTCTCTGTCCTAAAAAGCAGCAAAGCATTTATGTAATAAGTTTACATAAATCAGTAAGTTAACTGTGCATGTCATTTGTAATTGTTCTTATTAATGTAACATGAACAATAGGACAGAACAAACAAAGACAACACCTTCATTGTGTCTGTCTATATTTCTTTAGAATTAGGTAAACTGCTGTTTAAACTATACTCAGTTCTTGTTATAATGTATTTTCCTTCATTTCCAATCCATTTTCCAATTCCACTGTTCCTGGTTCAAACCATCTTCTTTTAACAGTGCTGCTTTGCTTACTGCAGTATTTCTGAGAACTGGTCATGTCAACTCTTTAGATTTATAAAGAGGAGGAGTTCTAATTTTATGCCTAAAACCTTTAAATTGGTTCCACTTTGTTGGCTCAGAGAAAAAGGTGTTAATAATTCTTTTTTCTATTGTTTCACATTTCTGACTCCACTATGGTCTTTAGCCTCTGTGCTGAATATATTCTATTTACTCCTCCAGGTCCACACTCCTAATACCTTCTCTATGTGCTAGCGGCTGACCTGTAAATTGCAGAACCTAAGCTTCCTTGTCCTTTGGTTTAGACTTGCCCTTGCAGTGGATTAGAGTACACATCACTGAATGTCCTCAGTAAAGAAGAGCTTATATAAATCAAAGAGATAGTACAATATACATTTTTATAAGAAAAAAGAAAACAGATTGTTAAATAGTGTTGCTTTTTATTTGGTGCCACCTGGGAGCTCTTTTTCCTCAGCTTTCTTTCCATCTCTTGTGGATTCTGTTCTGATGGTAACACATAAGAAATTTGAGCTTGTCCCAACATAAGAGAGTTCCTCACCATTAGAAGGTACAGAAGAACTTAAGATGATTTCTAAGATAAAAGAGCATTGCAAAAGCATCTTGCAATTCTCCTCCTTTTTCTTAGATCCATCTTTTCATGTTTGAAGAGAAAAAGTCATGAGTATAGTTTAGGCAGAAACTACTGTTTTGTTTGGTTGATGATAGCTGTATGAGTATGGCCAGAATTCTGAATATCTGATTTCTCTAGAAGCCATATGCCACCTTTTAAATATTCTCAGAGCTATGTTTAAAATAAACCAGCATTTCTAATGTCCACACTCCTGATACCTTCTCTATGTGCTAGCGGCTGACCTGTAAATTGCAGAACCTAAGCTTCCTTGTCCTTTGGTTTAGACTTGCCCTTGCAGTGGATTAGAGTACACATCACTGAATGTCCTCAGTAAAGAAGAGCTTATATAAATCAAAGAGATAGTACAATATACATTTTTATAAGAAAAAAGAAAACAGATTGTTAAATAGTGTTGCTTTTTATTTGGTGCCATCTGGGAGCTCTTTTTCCTCAGCTTTCTTTCCATCTCTTGTGGATTCTGTTCTGATGGTAACGCATAAGAAATTTGAGCTTGTCCCAACATAAGAGAGTTCCTCACCATTAGAAGGTACAGAAGAACTTAAGATGATTTCTAAGATAAAAGAGCATTGCAAAAGCATCTTGCAATTCTCCTCCTTTTTCTTAGATCCATCTTTTCATGTTTGAAGAGAAAAAGTCATGAGTATAGTTTAGGCAGAAACTACTGTTTTGTTTGGTTGATGATAGCTGTATGAGTATGGCCAGAATTCTGAATATCTGATTTCTCTAGAAGCCATATGCCACCTTTTAAATATTCTCAGAGCTATGTTTAAAATAAACCAGCATTTCTAAAGAATATTTAGGAGACTGGAGGTCCCTTTGAGGGACCTCAATAAAAGAACTCAGTGATCAAATAAACTGGAGTGATCATTATGTCAGTCAGAGATAATCTACCATTAGCATTTTAGGATATAAACTCCTAGATGTTTTCCCTTTCTTTAATTTTCTAATGGACTTATATCTCAATTAATCTGGAAAAAAACTTAGAATATCAATAGTAAATTTATTGTCAATATTCTAGATCTTGCATAGGGTGGCATATGTTTATTAGACTATTAAATAAAAAATGATCAATGATGAAAATGTGGGATTACATTCTGAGCAGAAGGACCAATGTGGGAAGTGTTAAGAAGAGCAACAAATGTTTTGAATATCCAATAACACTTCCTCTTTTCAGATCACTCTGTTTTTCTGCTTTGAGTTTTTCATTTCTAAGCTTTAACCATATTGATCCAGGGGCTAACCAATTACAATATTGCACTGTCAGGGCATGTCCCAAACCAAGCCCATTATACGCTTCTTAACTTTCATTCTTTTAATTGGAAAAACATTTTTTTTTTTTTTTTAAAGACACTATTTCTCTGTTGGCAAAACCCTGAGATACTAATTTGGAAATGTTAGTGGAATGCTCCATGTTGTTGAGAAAAATCCGGATTAAAAAAAGTAGAGAGTGAACCTTACAGAGAAGAACAGAAATAAGATTGGGAAAAAAATCTGTACAGTCTCCTTCTCCTTAGTTCTATGCCTGTTTTGAACCGGTCATTATCTTTGCCATGCATTTCTGTGGTCTGGTATCCATAAATTGTCTTTCTCTTCTGAAAATCATTCCAGCTGGAGTTCCCTCACTTATAACCAAAATAAATCTGATTAATTCAAGCTATAGACTTCTGTCATCTGTTGAAGATGAACAGTGTAGATTAGCATATGCAAAACTCTAAGATGACTGCAAAGGCTGCTTAATTTAACCCAGTATTTCCCCAAAATTGTAGGAAAAAAAAAATTCTGTTGTTAGGATGAAGGCCCCAAATTCATATATACTCTTCTTTCCCTGGTGAGCTAAATTTAATTATGGATGATATTTAGGAGATTTTTTGTTACTCTATTCTTAGAAGGGATCAAAAAATATATGCTTCATCTTGAGTACCAATTCTGATGGATTAGGAGAGGCTATTTGGAATGCTGTCTTGGGAAGGATGCTGATACAGACCATATGCTAGTGAACAAGAGTGCCATTCAATTAGCAGTATCAGGCATTGGGATTATCATGTAGTGTGATGCTCAGGTAACATAAATTTGCCTTTCAAAACAGCTCCATATGCAGACCTTTTCTCTTCAAGCATGAAAAGATGGGTCTAAGCAAAAGAGGAGAATTGACCCAAGATGCTTCTGCAATGCTCTTTTTTTCTTAGAAATTGCCTTATGTTCTGCTGTACCTTCTAAAGTTGAGGAAATAAAATTTCTTAAAATTTTCTAAAATTTAAGAAAGCACAGTTTCTTAAAATTCCTAAAAATTTTACTGTCTAGTCAATTTGTTTTTTAATAATATTTTAAATGATTATCACTTTCTTTCCTTTCTACTGATCCATATTCTATCTAAACCTTCAATCATAAATTGCTCTAATTGTGGGAAACTAGCCCCCTAGTAAACTTTCATGTCTTTAATATTTCATGTAATACTATTTTACAATCACGTGGCAAATTTGCAGGTACTGTAAACTGTTGCCTTTGTGAGAGTGTGCACATGAACTGGATGTGAGTTTGCTTGAGTGCAGAGAAGTTCAAGTATGTGTGTGTCTGGGTGCTATCTTTATAAATCAAGGGCTATAAATAAATCAGCAAGTTTTGTCATAGATCACAGAGAAACAGGAGCAAGTGACAAGAAAGAGCCTTGAATATATGTGAGTTGTATCATAAGCTATTGCTACCGATGAGGATGTGTTGCTTTGGTGACCACATCTGTGCTCTGTAGTAGATGACCTGTCCCAGCTGGGGAAAAGAGTCATATTTTCTCATTAGTTATTTCTGGGTTACTTTTTATGGAATTTGTTTCCTTAAATGGAGGTGCCTAAATTGTAAACATTGCTTTCCACTGGTGATTTCAAAAAAAGAATCAAACCAAAACTATTCAAATAAATACATATTATTTGATTCTTAGCGTATGTATCAGTTAGGATTAAGAATGAGCTAAATGAAAAAGAGAACCCCAAACATCTGTGATTTAAATAAAGCAGAGCTTAATTATCTTCTATTTAAGTACAGAGGCAAACAGTCCTGGCCATGCATGAATATTCCAGACTCAGGAAGGATTCCTTCTTGTTGCACTCACTGATTACTTGCATGAGTTCTATTTTCATGGTACACTGGCTTTCAGGTAGCAAAGTTGAAGATAGGATCAAGATCGTTAAGGATGAAAATCTTTGTATCATTTATCTTTTAAAAGTCTTCTCAAGAGCTCTTTTCAACACTTCCACATTAGCCTTCTTCATCAGAATATAATCATAAATTTTCATCACTGACCATTTTTTATTTAGAAGGTTAATAAGCAACTGCCACCCTATGCAAGATCTAGAATATTGGCAGTAAATTTAAGTTATTGTCAATATTCTAGGTGGTTTTCTTTTTTTCCAGAGTAATTGAGATATAAGTCCATTAAAAAAATTAAAGAAAGGAAAGGGAAAAACATCTAGGAGGTTATAGAATAAAATGCTAATGGTAGATTATCTCTGAGGTTTTAAAGGTGATTGTTTCTGTTTATTTTTTGTTTGCTCACTTAACATTTCTAATTTGTCTATAATCCTATTTTAATATAATGTAAAAGTAATAAAAGTAAAGCCATAAAAAAGAACTTTTTCTCTGCTTAGGGAGCTTGGGAAAGGAGATCACTTTAATGTAAAGCACTTGCAAAATGATAGCTTAATACTCACATGTTAGAAAAAGCACACAGCTAAATTATATTAGGTGTGAGAAACACTGTCTAACCTAGTAAACAGATGCAAATCTTACTTATTTCAAATGATGATCTTATAATAGCAAACTTAACATAAGTGAAAAAGTGAGACTTAAATATTTTCATAAATGTATTGTTGAAAGAGCACTAAACTAAAAGTGTATGACCTGGCTTTAAATTCAAAGCTATAAAAGGCACGGGAAAGGAAGAAAATAACTTCACCCACCTCCTCCCATCTTTACAGTCCATCTTTTAAAGTTTTAAACTTTGTGTAAATCATGTTTCATCCTTTTCAGGCTTGGAACTTCAGCAATTAGCAATTCACTAAACATTTATTTCCTAAACATCTGTCAAGAGTTACTGATAGAGTATATCCTCAAAGTAAGTGATAATAGGGTGAACTTTTAAAGCTTAGAAAGAAGGAAAAAATCATTTAAAGTTAAACAAGAAAGCCACATATGAATATTTAGCTGATAGGATGGATATTCCTGGTATGTCTTTAGCAGATACATAATCAGCTTTCACATACTGTGTTACTGATGAACCTAAGGATTGCCATTAACTCCTCAAAATAATGACTATTATTTCATATACGTGATATGATTGAAATTTAGTATTAATTTTTATGACATCATATTTGGAAAGTATAGATAGAGGTATGGTCACCTTAGGGGGAAAATGCAAAGAACTAGATACTGTCTGGATTTTCTAGGGGAAAGCGATATTCAATTTAACAGTTAAGGGTTAAAGATAAGGGTTTAAAGATAAGGGTTTAAAGATAAGGGTTCCTGAGAAAGTGCTTCTTCCTCTTTGGGAAGTGGAAGATAATATTCCATAATTTTTTATCTCAGTTTACTTTTGGGCCATTATCCAAACTGCACATTAGCAATTTGGTGTCCTAAATATTTTCATTTCTGCCATTGATTTTCTTGATAAAGGACTGCTTATTTGTACAAATAGTTGTCAAAGTCCATTCACTATAGTCCAATCATTCCTTGACTGAACAGACTTGTGTATCTTGACCCTCACAACTAAGGTTAGTCTTCAATTCAGACCATGGGGAATTTACCTAAGCAAGGTTACATAGGGATTTTCCCAAAAGCTGGTCAGCTGGTTTTCTTCCGGTGTCACCTACACCTCTAAATCACTCTTTTTAAATTTCAACATATTGTTACCTCTAGGTCTGCTAATGCTAACTTTGTAGTTTTTTGAACACACATGTGAGAAGATAAAGGTAGTTATCCACAAAAGAGTAAAAAAAAAATGGCATCTGTAAATAAATTGCCCATTCATGGGTCACAGCCTTGTTGCAGCAAAGAGGTTTGTGTAACTCAATGAAGCTATGAGTCATACTGTGCAGGGCCACCCATGATGGATGGGTCATAGTGAAGAGTTCTGGCAAAACATGGCTCATTGGAAGACGGAATGGCAAACAACTCCACTATTCTTTCTGTGAGAACGCCATGAACAGTATGATAAGACAAAAAATATGACACCAGAAGATGAGCCCCTCAAATTGAAAGGTGTCCAATAAGCTACAGGGGAAGAGCAGAGGGCAGTTACTAACAGCTCAAGAAAGAATCAAGAGGCTGGGGCAAAGCAGAAATGAAACTCAGTTGTGGATGTCTCGTGTGGTGAAAAAGTAAAGTCTGGAGCTGTAAAGAACATTATTGCATAGGAGCCCAGCATATTAGATCCATGAATCAAGGTAAATTAGATGTGGTCAAGCAGGAGATGGAAAGAGTGAACATTGACATCTTAGGAATCATTGAACTAAAATGGACAAGAAAGGGCAAATTTAATTCAGATGACCATTATAGACACTATTGTGGGCAAGAATCTTTTAGAAGAAATGAAGCAGCCCTCCAAATCAGCAAGAGTCCAAAATGAAGTACTTGGGTACAATCTCAAAAATGATAGGATGATCTCAGTTCATTTCCAAGGCAAACAACTCAACATCATAGTAACCCAAGTCTATGCCCCAACCACTGATGCTTAAGAAGTTGGACAGTTCTATGCAGACCTACAAGACCTTCTAGAACTAACACCAAAAAAAGAAGAAGAAAAAAACAGTCCTTTTCATTATAGGGGACTGGAATGCAGAAGTAGGAAGTCAAGAGATATCCGGAATAACAGGCAAGTTTGGGTTGGCGTACAAAATGAAGCAGGGCAAAGGCTAACAGAATTTTGTCAAGAGAACACACTATTCATAACAAACACTCTTTTCCAATAACACAAGAGATGACTACACACGGACATCACCAGATGGTCAATACTGAAGTCAGACTGATTATATTCTTTGCAGTTGAAGATGGAGAAGCTCTATATAGTCAGTAAATACAAGAGCGGGAGCTGACTGTGGCTCAGATCATGAACTCCTTATTAAACTCAGTCTTAAACTGAAGAAAACAAGGACACCCACTGGGCCATTCAGAATGATCTAAATCAAATCCCTTATGATTATACAGTGGAAGTGACAAATAGATTCAAGGGATTAGATCTAGTAGACAGAGCTCCCAAAGAACTATGGACAGAGGTTCACAGCACTGCACAGAGTCAGTGACAAAAACCACTCAAAGAAAAAGAAATGCAAGAAGGCAAAGTGGTTGTCTGAGGAGGCTTCACACATAGCTGAAGGAAATTAAAAAAAGCAAGGGAAAAAGCGAAAGATATACCTAACTGAATGTAGAGTTCCAGAGAACAGCAAGGAAAGATAAGAAGGCCTTCTTAAATGAACAGTGCAAAGAAGTAAAGGAAAACTATAGGATGGGAAAGACTAGAGATCTCTTCAACAAAACTGGAACTATCAAGGGAACATTACTAGCAAGGATGGGTATGAAAAAGGACAGCAATGGTAAGGACCTAACAGAAGCTGAAGATGCTGAGGTGGCAAGAATACACAGAAGAACTATATAAAAAAATCTTAATGACCCAGATAACCGCGATGGTGTGGTCACTCACCCAGGGCCTGACATCTTAGAGTCTGAAGTCAAGTGGGTCTTAGGAAGCATTACTACAAAAAGACTAGTGGAGGTGATGGAATTCCAGCTCAGCTATTTCAAATCCTAAAAAATGATGTTAAAGTGCTGCACTCCATATGTCAGCAAATTTGAAAACTCAGCAGAGGCCACAGGACTGGAAAAGTTCAGTTTTCATTCCAATCCCAAAGAAGAGCAGTGCCAAAGAATGTGCAATTATGCTCATTTCACATGCTAGCAAGGTTATGCTCAAAATCCTTTAAGTAAGGTTTTAGAAGAACTTGAACTGAGAACTTCCAAATGTACAAGCTGGGTTTAGAAAAGCAGAGGAACCAGAGATTAATTTGCCAACATTCACTGGATCACAGAGAAAGCAAGTGAATTCCAGAAAAACATCTACCTCTGCATTGACTACACTAAAGCCTTTGACTGTGTGGAGCACCACAAACTGCAGAAAATTCTTAAAGAGATGGGAATTTCAGACCACCTTGTTTATCTCCTGAGAAACCTGTCTGTGGGTCAAGAAGCAACAATTAGAACCTTACATGGAACAACTGACTGGTTCAAAATTGGGAAAGGAGTACGTCAAGGGTGTGTCCTGTCACTCTGCTTATTTAACTTATATGCAGAGTACATCACACAATGCTAGGCTGAATGAATCACAAGCTTTAATCAAGAATTCTGGGAGAAATATCAACAACTTCAGATATGCAGAAAGTGAAGAGGATCTAAAGAGCCTCTTGATGAAGGTGAAAAAGGAGAGTTAAAAAGCTGGCTGAAAATTGAACATTAAAAAAACTAAGATCATGGCATCCAGTACCATCACTTCATGGCAAATAGGGAAAAAATGGACGCAGTGACAGATTTAATTTTTGGGGGCTCTAAAGTCATGGGGGATGGTGACTGCAGCTTTGAAATTAAAAGACTCTTGCTCCTTGGAAGAAAACTTATGATGAAACTAGACAGCGACTTAAAAAAGCAGAGACATCACTTTGCTATCAACATCAAAGCTATTTTTTTTTCCCCCAGTAGTCATGTACAGATGTGAGTTGGACCATAAAGAAGGCTGAGTGCTGAAGAATTGATGTTTTTGAATTGTGGTACTGGAGAAGATTCCTGAGAGTCCCTTGGATACCAAGGAGATCAAACCAGTTAATCCTAAAGGAAATCAATCCTGACTCATTGGAAGGCCTGATGCTGAAGCTGAAACTCCAATACTTTGGAGCTTATGTGCAGAGTACGTTGTGTGCAATGATAGGCTGGATGAATCACAAGCTGTAATCAAGAATTCCGGGAGAAATATCAACAACTTCAGATATGCAGAAAATGAACAGCAACTAAAGAGCCTCTTGATGAGGCTGGTACAAAGAGCTGACTCATTTGCAAAGACCCTGATGCTGGGAAAGATTGAAGGCAAGTGGAGAAGGGGGCGAGAGAATGAAATGGTTAGATAGAATCACCGACTCAGTGGACAGGAATCGGAGCAAACTCCGGGAGAGAGTGGAGGACATAGGAGCCTGGCATACTGTAGTCCATGGGGTAGCAAAGGGTTAGACATGACTTAGCAACTGAACAGCAAGATAAATTGATTGTATACAAGACAAAATATCTAATTCTGATAGTTAAAGTACGTTGGATCAGTGAATGATCAGTTAGTTCTAAAGTCATAAAGTGAACTTTGTGATAGTAGTTTTACTCTAGTCTTTATTTTATGTAATTCAATGTAAAATGGAAGTGTATTAATTTTTCTGATAAATTCATATGGCAGATTGGTCTTCAAATATTCAGTTCAGGTCAGTTCAGTTGAGTCACTCAGTTGTGTCTGACTCTTTGCGACCCCATAGACTGCAGCATGCCAGGCCTCCCTGACCATCACCAATACCTGGAGTTCATTCAAACTCATGTCCAATGAGTTGGTGATGCCATCCAACCATCTCATTCTCTGTTGTCCCCTTCTCCTCTTGCTTTCAGTCTTTCCCAGCATCAGGGTCTTTTCAAATGAGTCAGTTCTTTGCATCAGGTGGCCAAAGTATTGGAATTTAGCTTCAACATCAGTCCTTCCAATGAATACTCAGGACTGATTTCCTTTAGGGTGGACTGTTGTATCTCATTGCAGTCTAAGGGACTCTCAAGAATCTTCTTCAACACCACAGTTCAAAAGTATCAATTCTTCGGCTCTCAGCTTTCTTTATAGTCTAACTCTCACATCCATACATGACTACTAGGAAAGCCATAGCCTTGACTAGATGGATCTTTTTTGGCAAAGTGATGTCTCTGCTTTTTAACATGCTGTCTAAGTTGGTCATAATTTTTCTTCCAAGGAGTAAGCATCTTTTAATTTCATGGCTTCAAATATTAGGGGTTTCTAGCAGATTCAATGTATTCTAAGAAATGTGCATGTAATAGAAAGATACTTATTTTTTCCTCACACATATACATTCCTCTTTCCTAAATAATATTATGGAGCCCTTTGATCTTCTTAGAAGGATTCCTTTTAATTTTAGGATATGTGAAAATATCTGTAAAATTTATTTCTCTTTCAGTTCAGTTCAGTTGCTCAGTCGTGTCTGATTCCTTGTGACCCCATGAATCACAGCACACCAGGCCTCCCTGATCATCACCAATACCCGGAGTTCATTCAAACTCATGTCAGTCAAGTCCGTGATGCCATCCAAACATCTCATCCTCTGTCGTCCCTTTCTCCTCTTGCCCCCAATCCCTCCCAGCATCAGAGTCTTTTCCAATGAGTCAACTTTTTGCATGAGGTGGCCAAGGTATTGGAATTTCAGCTTCAGCATCAGTCCTTCCAATGAACACCCAGGACTGATCTCCTTTAGGATGGACTGGTTGGATCTTCTTGCAGCCCAAGGGACTCTCAAGAGTCTTCTCCAACACCACAGTTCAAAAGCATCAATTCTTCGGTGCTCAGTTTTCTTCACAGTCCAACTCTCATATCCATACATGACCACTGGAAAAACCATAGCCTTGACTGGACGGACCTTTGTTTTCAAAGTAATGTCTCTGCTTTTCAATATGCTATCTAAGTTACTCCTTCCAAGGAGTAAGCATCTCTTATATCAAATGACATCCAAGTTAATGCCAGCAAACATTTCTTCTCTTTCACAAATATATTTATTTATAATAAATATTTAAGGTATATTTGTACTTATTAGTTTTTTTCAGATGTGTGACTCTTTTTAAAGAACTCTCCTTTTCCTTTTTAAAAGAGTCATATGACATTTAAAATCTTAGTATTCAGATGAATTAAAATTAATTATGTTTTGGAAATTAGAGGATTTAGCACATGGATTGAATGACTGAAGACATCTCTAGGTAGTCATTTATAACTTGAATTATGGTTCTGATGTTTGAAAAGCAGCAGCTGATGTAAATTCAATATGTGAAAAATAGAGGAGGGAGAGCATAAACAAATGCCAAATATATTCCAGAGTTGAGAAAAACATTATATATATAAAAGACATTGAGAAAAGTTGTCATAAATTGTAGAAATTCAGAAATCATAAATTAGGACAATATTAAGACAGTATAAGTATTCAAACAATTCTGGCTATAGCTTACACTAAAAATACTGTATAATTCAACCTCTTAGGACTGTTGACCACAAATTCTGCAAACTTCTTTTACTTGAGAAAGAGGATAGCAACAGAAAAGACACCTCTTCCATACAGGTAGGATCCTTGGGTACATGAGGGAAGGAAGATTATGGTGGGATGTCTTCCAAATGATGCAGAGATAACATTTTCTCTGATAAAAGGCTTATAGTTTTAAAAAGTGAATATTTCTGTTCTTTTTCACTGTTGTAAACTGACCTAAGTCCTTTTTCCCATTCAGCAAATGTCAGGGATCTTCTGATAAATATTCATAGTCTCTGGGGTTTAGAGGAAAGTGGGAGCTATGCTTCCTTTCCTTTGTATCCTTAGTACCAGGTGGTAGGAATCAAAGAAGGCAAACATTGTTTAATGTACAAATATTAATAGGAAGAATGCTCAAAACAGCCTTATGACCTATTCAGTATGTTGGACAATATCTCTCTTGGTCTTAGGCTTTTTCAGTGGCAATTTACATGAAAAGTTGACACCAAAGTGGACTCACGGATTCTTTGAGGGCAAAACAGGCCAACTTTACAGTGACGTCAAGTACCTTCTCGGGGAATTTAGATGTAGGGACTGTATTAGTTTGCATCACTACAATAACTTAACATGATAAACATGACTTAAAATGTCAATTTTGATGCAAAAAAAATCTGTTTAGCTCAAGTTTCTGTTGGCAGGTTGGGGTGAGGGGTTTGGCTGATCTACACTCGGCTTGTGTGGGTGTACCTGCTTGAAGCTATCACTTCTGCTGGGCATAGATCTTAGCTGGGATATGACTTGATCTAGGACCCAAGCAAATGAAGTGTCCACCTGAGGGAAGCTCATGTTATGGAACAGCAGAGGGAGAAGAAGGCAAGATTAACTGCACAAGTGCTTTTTAAACCTTTAGTTATATCACTCGCAGTAACATGCTATTGGCTAAAGCAAGTCCTGTGCCGTGTATATACACATGTGGATATAAGAAAACATGAAAAATTGGGGCCATCAAAACAATTTAGCACAAGAACTAACAAAGTTAAAGAACTTGAGATGCACACCCCACTTGAAAAATTCTTCTACTTAATCTTTTAACTTTTTATTTTATATTGGAGTATAGCTGATTAATAATATTATGATAGTTTCAGGAGGATAGCAAAAGAGCTCAGGGGTAAAGAATCTTCCTGCCAATGCAAGGAGATTCAGGGGACATGGGTTCAATCTCTGGGTTGGGAAGATTCCCTGAAGGAGGAAATGGCAACCTATTCCAGTATTCTTTCCTGGAGAATCCCATGGACAGAGAAGCCTCGTGGGCTTACGATGTATGGGGTCGCAAAGAGCTGGACACCATGCACACATATATACATGTATCCATTCTTCTCCAAACTTCTGTCCCATCCAGGCTGCTGCATAAAACTAAGTAGAGTTCCCTGTGCTACGCAGTAGGACCTTCTTGGCAATCCATTTTTAAATATAGCCTTGTGTTGATCCCAAGCTCCCTATATATACCTTCCCTCCATTTTCCCCCGGCAACCATAAGTTTGTTCCCTATGTTTGTGAGTCTGTTTATGTTTTGTAAAAAAGTTCATTTGTATCATTTCTTCTACCTAATCTTAAAATGAGACCTATACATATATCCTAATCAAAAATTTTCTCAGACTATTACTATTTCATCAATAAAGATGTTGCTTTAATATCCTCTTGCTAACTAACAGATATCTTGCTGTATATTTCCATAATGATATCTGAAATTTTAAATAAAACTCTTTAAAGTATTGATTCCTACTTAAAGTACTTCAAGTGCTGTCAAAATAAACCTAGTGATGTAGAGACAACGCATTACATCATCAGCTTATATTACCACTCAGGCAATTACCAGAGTCACAAGTCTTTTAATGAAGCAATACCTCCTGACTTTTGAAGGGCAGTTCTATCCATATTCTGAAAAATGGATCCCTCTGATTTTAAATCATCTATGCTGGGTGGAAGAGAGTTTTGCTTTTAAACTAACTTCAAATCACATGGATTAAGCAGAATTGGAGGCTTCATATCTGAAATTCTTCACCCAAAAGAGTTCATTTTCTTTTTCAACTCTCTTGGCCTTGAACACCTGATGTCACCAGTTGTGAAGTGTGAACACTCTGACCCATTATCTACTGATTAAGAGCTAGCCTAGAAACAATTAGAAAGTTTTTAAAAACCACTGGTAATGTCAGAGCTACATAAAATTTCTTCTAATAAGGAATTTACCCTGGAGGGAAACAAAATTGCTATCTTGGCAAGTGAGCTGGAGCTTGAAAAGACGAGGAGAGCAATCTCGCAGAAATGAGTGGCAATTCTTGACTGCAATCATCAGGAAAGAGAAAACTGAGTAAGTTGAAAAAATAGTCACAAAAAATTGCCCTCCTGATGTTTCCCAGTGCTGGTATTGGAGGCCAAACATGCAGCCAGGCAAAGAAAGTTAATCACCTTCAAGGCTTGTAACAAAAGAATAAATCAGAGAGAAAACATCAAATTGGACTCCAAATATAAATTTTCAGAAAAGAAATTAGAGAAAAATAAGAAAGTCGAACACAGGGGAAAAAAGCCTGTAAAATACTATTAAGATGAAAGCAGACAGTTGTCATATTTCTAAATGTAAAAAATCTACCTGTAAGTTATTAATATGAAACTATGTACTAATACACTTTCCAGTGGCCAAAATGATGCCAATCTTATTAGAACAAGAAACGTTATAGACAAACTGTCTATTGGAATCCATGGTGTGAAGGTATGAACTGCAAAACCCTTGTGTTTCTTTGAGAAAAGAGATCTGGCAGTTGTTATTTTTACCATTAAAAAATAAAACTATGTGCAAAAATGCTGGACAGTATAGAAATCACTGTAGTATATCTTCAAATACAAAGTATGCTAAAATTTTTATTAGACTATCTAAGAGATCAACTGGGTTAATAAAGAAAAATACATTTTTAATATTCTTTTAATATCTATAGTTAAATAGTAATATTTCCTTCTTTACTGCTGATTTTGAAAATTTGTATCTTTTATTTTCTTGATGGTTTGTCAATATTATTGATATTTTCAAAGAAATGACTTTTAATTTTAATTCATTATTTTTTCTTTTGTTTTATGTATTCTAGTTCATTTATCTCCCCTATAGGTTTTATTATTTCATTATTTCTGCATGCTCTGGATTTAGCTGGATTTTTGGAGAGAGAGCATGTTGCTTTACTCACTCCATTATGCCAGAAATAAATCGAGTTAAAGTAGAGATGCATCATTTTAGACCTCATTAATCAGAATCCCTGGAGGGGATTCCACTGAGTGTCTACTTCGTAAAATTCCCATGGTGAAACTGATGGTCACCAAGATTGAGATACAATTGTATTTGGCAGCTCTATGACTTTAGTTGAGCTTATATTAAACAATTATGTTCATATTCTAAAATAAGATAATCAAGCTTAATTGGTAATCTAGGTGTAAAATCAATACAAAAGCCCCATACATATATATAAATATAATATACATATATATACTGATATAACTTTTCAAATGATAAATAATACAATATCATGTCAGTTATCTAGCATGCTCTCTCTTCTGGACACATGTGAAGCCAAATTGTAATGGAAAGGTTGTTTGGCATGAGTAAATAATTAGAATAGAGAAAGCTAAATGATAGCATATGGTTAATCTGATTAGTTATGAGAGCTTGATATCTTCTCCTTTGGATGATTACACTTGCCATAGTAAATTCAAATGTCCAAGGCAAACAGTCACTCTTCAATAGACAGTATTAGAAACACAGACAGTTCTTTCTTTTAAGTTACACCTACTCTAGATTTCCTTCAAATCTTTAATTAACAAGATAAATTTAAGTGTGGAATTAGTTGTAGTTGCATGACTGGATTTTCATATACACAGTCTTTTCATAGCATGTATTTAAAATCTCTTCTATTGTAGGCTATTTCTATATGGAAACTCATAAGAGAATGACATACTATCAAATGATATTAATACCAGAATAAAGAACATCTTTATCATTGAATTTTAGCAACACTCTAGATACAATATAGATAAAACATTGCTTTTTCCAATGCTGGATAAGGATCAAAATCACTTTGATGTTACAGTTTTATATCTAACAGAACACTTAAGGTACTACCAATTGGGGTAACCACTTGCTATGCATTATCTAACATTCATAACATTTAATTTACTAACATAATTATTAGTAATATTAGTAACATAATCATAAACAAGATGATGGAAATAATTTTTGCTTAAATAGCAGAATTCAAAAAATTACACTCCAAATATAAAAGAGATAAAAAAATAACTTGTTTACCATACTTAAATATTTAAATGAAGTCTTAACAGAGTCAACTCAATTGAATACCCTATTTCTGTTTTTATAGTTCCATGTAGAGTGGGAATCTACATGTCCAGACTCCTTGCCTTGAGAATATCACTTGTATTTGTATATCTCAATTTTTATCATGTAAAATAGTATATATGACAAATAACAATTTACCATATAAAGTGGTAGCTCAGGAGTAAAAGGTAGAAAGACTCATGTAACCTTACAGGTATTTGACTTTAGTCTCCATTCAGGTCAAAAATCTCTCTCTAGCCTTTAGGCTGTCAAAGGCAGTATTTGAGCTGGTCAGGTCTCAAATAGTCATGAAGTTAGTGTGCACATTTACATAATTATTTGGACAATTTTAGCACAGCAGAACCACATACATTTGTCTTAATCTTCTTTGTGATTTATTGGAAGAGATTTGGGCCTGAATTCTTTTGAATAACTGGCTTTATCCTTGTATTAGTCATTTTGGACAGCTATAACAAAATACCATAGACTGGTTGGCTTATAAACAAAAGCAGTTTATTTCTCATAATTCTGGAAGCTGGTACATTTAGACTCTGACACATTTAGAGTCTAGCAAGAGTTCAGTTTCTGGTTCATAGATGACAGCCTTTTTGCTATGTTTTCACATAGCAGAAGGAACAAGCAAGTGCTCTGGGGTCTCTATTGTAAAGACATGTATAGAAGCACATTTTGCTACCTCAAAATGTATCCCTTTGGCATGTATATTAATCTAGGTTGATAATTTTCAAGAAACAGAAGACATTGCTATGTTTTCACATAGCAGAAGGAACAAGCAAGTGCTCTGGGGTCTCTATTGTAAAGACATGTATAGAAGCACATTTTGCTACCTCAAAATGTATCCCTTTGGCATGTATATTAATCTAGGTTGATAATTTTCAAGAAACAGAAGACTGTTTACAACAACCACTTACTTCACTTTGAATGTGTGGACTAGACACACAGGAACGCTCCTGTGACCATACTGAATGCCCAGAGTTACACCTGTAGATTCTGCTGAGACTTGAGGAAAGAACTAAATCATTGTCTTTGCATCAAAGAGATCAATTAAAACTGATTTTTGTTTTTAAGCAAGAAACCCTTAGAGAGAGTGGAATTAAATGTGCTCTTGAAAAATAATTGTCATATTTATTATAGTAAGAGGCTACAGAAGAGCTATTTTCACATGGACCCAGATTTATTTATCCAGGTTTTCCCATTAGCAAAGCAAGTTCGTTTCAACTAAATTATACATAGAGACAAATGCTTAAAGGACTCCAGAGAGAGCAATCCCAACAATAATTTCCAAGCAGCTTTCCCCAACATGACCCATAGTCGGTACCCTAGCGGTGTTTCACTTAGCTTGATTGTTGCTAAGCAACAAATAGAGGATAGAAGTTAAGCTGCTAGAATCACTTACACATTAATTGTAAGCCAGAAACATTAGAATAATGCAAGTTTCAATAATGAAGGGTATTACATATGTTGTCACAGTATGCCTTTTTTCCTTTCCAAGAACAGAAAGACCTGTGGGCTACTTGTCATGGGGAAATGACATTTCATTAGCTTTTGGAGGTACTGAGGGAGTAGATTTTAAGAGAAACAATTAGGTGTTTTATAGCTATCTTTCCCTTTCTCAAAGGTTTTCTTTTCTAATTGCTATTGACTTTGCTTTCTTTGAACTACTGAAGCTAACAGTAGCAAAAGTAGGTGTTACATTTCCTAGTTAGGAAGTTGCTGAAGTGTTCTGATGATTGCATTATTACTAATGATTTTTAAATGCAAGGAAATGAAAGACCATTAAAAGCAAAGAAATAAAAGACCAATTTTTGTTCTCTAAAGTTAGAGATCTTTACCAGATTTTGATTTTCCCATCTGGACAAAGGAATATTCTGAAATCACAATGCATCTCCATCCACATCTCTTGAGGCTCTTATACTACTATCTACGGTCGCTCTCCTTTGTGAAGATGTGTGGCTGTATGATTTTCCTTTCTTTCAAATGGAAAACTTGGGGACATGTGTTAGCTTAAACACATACTCTTTCTTGTCCTATGGTGAAGTGAAGTCGCTCAGTCATGTCCGACTCTTCGCGACCCCATGGACTGTAGCCTACTACGCTCCTCTGTCCATGGGATTCTCCAGGCAAGAGTACTAGAGTGGGTTTCCATTTCCTTCTCTAGAGGATCTTCCTGACCCAGGGATCGAACCCAGGTCTCCCGCACTGTAGGCAGACGCTTTACTACCTGAGCCACCAGGAAAGTCCTGTCCTATGGTAGCATGCCAATATTTGGCCAATAAAATGCACTATGCAAAAACTGAAATAGTGTCAGCAGTGAACTTCTGAAAGACTTGCTTACTGAGACTAGAAAAGTTTATTGTGCAGTGTGGGTTTCTCAATCAGCAAAGATTAGATATGAATTATTTCATGTTGTTGTTGTTATTTAGTTGATAAGTTGTGTCTGACTCTTGCAACCCCATCGACTGTAGCCCATAAGGCTCCTCTGACCATGGGATTTCCCAGGCAAGAATACTTGAGTGCGTTTCCTTCATTTCCTTCTCCAGGGGCTCTTCCTAACCCAGGGATCGAACCCGTGTCTCCTGCATTGGCAGGCAGATTCTTCACACTCAGCTACCAGGTAGCTGTACTAAATACAGATTATATTAAGTACAGACTGTAGCTGTACTATAGTCTATCAACTGAAGTCATTTAAGATACATGTCATATTAAATATACATTCAACCTTCACATATTTAGAAATCCTGTGCAAAACATATTCAATATACTGAAAAGAATATGGATTAAAATTTTAGATAAACAGAAGCTTGATTTCAAGCCCTGGCACTTGATATCTCTGTGACCATGCCTAGTACTTCCCTGTTTCTTGGTCTTAAACACATATAAAATGGGGCAGGAGGTTTGTAACTTAACTCACAGGGAAACTGTATGACCCTTATAGAGATTCCTGACCAGCCACACTTACATTTCTTTGCTACCCTTTCATCTTTGTTGGCCAATTCCTTCTTTTGATTATCCATAGTTGTACAATGTTACCTGAATCCCTCACTAGGAAACAAGACCTTTCCTATCAAATACCAGTAAATAACAAAGTTTTGCTACCGATATGTGAAATTAAAATGTACTGTGATCGATCACCAACAAATACTGAAAAAACTAATGTGATCTATCACTCAATTGTGCAACTCTTATTTATATAGAAATTTGTTTACTGAAGAGTTAGCTATGAAGTTTTTATTTGTTGCATTTACTCATTGTGTCCCTACCCTAACCTTGTCCTTGGCATCTGACATTTGAATCACTTTATTGTGAGACCAGTATTATTTAGGTAAACCTTGCCTTTTGAAAATTAATGTATACTAAAGACAACTCTTATTTATATAGAAATTTGTTTACTGAAGAGTTAGCTATGAAGTTTTTATTTGTTGCATTTACTCATTGTGTCCCTACCCTAACCTTGTCCTTGGCATCTGACATTTGAATCACTTTATTGTGAGACCAGTATTATTTAGGTAAACCTTGCCTTTTGAAAATTAATGTATACTAAAGACAGGAAAGCCTGGCCTGCTGCAGTCCATGGAGTAGTAAAGAGTTGGACACAACTTGGCGACTGGACAACAGTGAGAAACAAGGACTGTTGTATATGTGTGCACCTATTTCCTTTTATCCATAAGAGAGGGTGGACTTCATCTGTTTTATTCTCTGTTGCTTTCCTAGCACTCAGAACAATGCTCAATGCATAATGTGGAATAAAGGAAAGAATGAATGTTATCACATGCCTCAAGTGCTTATCACAGAGCCAAGAATGTATAACAATTACCCACTAAAAGCTGAATTTCTTGGTATTTACTTAGTGCCTCTGGTTCTAAGAAGAGGTAGATTTGTCAAAATGAATTAAGCACTCAGTGTGCTCTAAATGTGAATTTGGCACAGTATAATTTTGAGAAGATAGAATTTAGTTCCCAGAAATAGACTTTGTGCTTTAGAGCCATAGAAATCTAAACTCGACCCCTGGCTTCGGTATTTCACATCAGGTAAGTTATTTAAACACTCTAGGCTTCAGGTTCTTTATCTGTGTAATTGCAGTAGGTATCTCTACTCACCTAATTAAAGTTTATGAGGCTTCAGAGAGATTATATATGCCAAGTGCTTAGCCCAGTGCCTGGAACTTAGTAGGCACACAAAATACTTTGGTACTGTTTATGTTTCTAGCCAATAAGGAAAAACAAAACACTTTAAAAAAAGATATAATGAATCAAAAAATGTAAGTGACAAAAATATAAGTATACCCAGCTGTAGCTATATGTTGCATTTTTAAATTTAAAACATAATAGACTTTCTGTTGAAAATCAAATCTGAAATTGAACAAATTCCACATTCTTTTCTCAGAGGAAACTGTTGTAAACATTCACAAAGNATCAAAAAATGTAAGTGACAAAAATATAAGTATACCCAGCTGTAGCTATATGTTGCATTTTTAAATTTAAAACATAATAGACTTTCTGTTGAAAATCAAATCTGAAATTGAACAAATTCCACATTCTTTTCTCAGAGGAAACTGTTGTAAACATTCACAAAGGAGGAGTCTATAGTAGGAGTCTATAGGAGGAGTCTATTCAGTAGGAGTCTATAGATGCTGACAGAGAGATCAGAGCTATGTGTAAGGTTAAACTGAGAACTAAAGACAAATAAAAGGCTATTCTGTAACCAAAGCAAGTTACATAGATTCAGTGTATTATTTAGTTTTCAAAATATGTCAGATTTTTAGTATACAGCTTTTGTTTCTCCATTTGTGAAATGCAGATATGAAAGATACTTACCTTATCTCATTGGTTATCACGAGGGTCAAATGAGATAACACATTTAAATTATTTATTTTGAATTGTGGACATAGTCAGAATTCAATAAATCTTAACTGATCATTGTTTTGTTCATATAAACTAATCTTGGGCTTCCCTGGTGGCTCATATGGTAAAGCATCTGCCTGCAATGTGGGAGACTTGGGTTCAATTGCTAGGTCGGGAAGATCCCCTGGAGAAGGAAATGGCAACCCACTCCAATACTTTTGCCTGGAAAATCCCATGGACAGGGGAGCCTGGTAGGTTATGGTTCATAGGGTCGCAAAGAGTCAGACAAGACTGAGAGACTTCCCTGACAATTCTTTTTTACTATGCATTTTATCATTGTATCTTTTTTTTCCATTAATGCCTTTTTGCTTCACTTTCTCATTACAAGATTAATGTGACAGTCCTCTGATTTCCCTGTCCTCAGTTGCTCCCTAATTTACTTTTTTGCTGAAGTTTTTAATCATTTCCCATTGTACATGAAAAAAACCCAAACTCCAAGCATCCCCAATTAGTGCTTATAAACTTTCCAATTAGTATTCCCCATACTCTTCATATTTCAGTCAAACAAATATATTTTTGTTTCTCTATTTTACTCCACACATAATTTTTTGCCCACCATGGACTGATAGAAAGTTTTCTCTGTGTGCCCTCTCTGATTCACAGCTGTCTATTGATAGACGTTGTGAGATTGCCTCTTAATTCAGGAAGATGAAACAGCCACAGATCAGTAATGTGTGCCATGGACTCTGGAGTGGGGACAGACTCTCAGAGATATTTGTCATTTCTGACATGTGTCATTCCCCCTAATAAGACATTCTTACATAGCTTTCTCTAAGTTCTAACTTTTTCAGAGGCTCAGCTCAAATCCTACCTCTTCTATAATTATCCCACCATTCCATCTATCCTAGTCTAGAATAATCACTGCCTTTTCACATAGGATTTACAATGAATGACACTAACATATGTTACTGATATAGTTGCTCATGGCTTCAACCTAAAGATTGCATGATGTCAACTATATTGTGACTTTTTCTAGAACAGAAACCATTCCATCTATCCTAGTCTAGAATAATCACTGCCTTTTCACATAGGATTTACAATGAATGACACTAACATATGTTATTGATATAGTTGCTCATGGCTTCAACCTAAAGATTGCATGATGTCAACTATATTGTGACTTTTTCTAGAACAGATAATTCTGCATGCATTGATCAATTGTAACTTTTACTGATTAATCATAACAATAGCTTAGTTTTTTTATCTTATCATTTTATATACTGTATCCCAGTAAGGCTTAATTATTCGTGACCTTATTGGCATCAAGTGTTAATATTCTATTTACTGACTTCAGTAGAAAGCTTTTACTAGCCAAATTTATTTTTATACAGGTGTTATTCAAATCATAGACATGGACTTGGAAAAGGCTACTGTGTTTTACAAATTCATTACATTTTTATAAGTCCAGATTTTTCTGCTAATAGTGACAATCTAGTTAAATTAAGTAACAGAGTAAATATTAAGCATGTTTATAAAAAAGTAACTATGGATCCCATGTTAGAGAAAATCAGGTATAGAAACTCAGGTATTTTACCCCTAGAATAGTGAAAATATAGAGGGTGGCTTTTGATTTTCAGAAAATTATGATGTGGATGTAAAGCCATCCAACTTTACCTCTCTCATCTTTCTTTGTTCTCCAGACCTCCTCAAAGTGGTCCATAGATAAAGTGTTGAGATTACTCAGGTAAGAATTTAAACCCAGCTGCAACATTTACTAATAGCTTGCTCTTGAACAAGCTACTTCATTTATTAGGGCTTTGGTCTTTACAGAATAGAAAAATGACATAAGGTCCCTTTCATGTAATGAGGATTCAGCAAGGGTAAAGTAAAAGTTATATTTGGCAGTTGTAACAATACCATTTACTGACTTATAAAGGATGCATTTATCACTTTAAGTATCATTTGAGTTTTAATATCATTTAAAAATATTTTAATGACTGGAAACACAAGTTCTTCTGTTGTGGAACAGAAATTTAAAATTTTAAATAAGATATTAGCAATTGACTATGCCAAAGCCTTTGACTGTGTGGATCACAGTAAACTGTGGAAAATTCTGAAAGAGATGGGAATACCAGACCACCTGACCTGCCTCTTGAGAAACCCATATGCAGGTCAGGAAGCAACAGTTAGAACTGGACATGGAACAACAGACTAGTTCCAAATAGGAAAAAGAGTACATTAAGGCTGTATATTGTCACCCTGCTTATTTAACTTAAATGCAGAGTACATCATGAGAAACGCTGGGCTGGATGAAGCACAAGCTGGAATCAGATATGCAGATGACACCATCCTTATGGCAGAAAGTGAAGAAGAACTAAAGAGCCTCTTGATGAAAGTGAAAGAGGAGAGTGAAAAAGTTGTCTTAAAGTTCAACATTCAGAAAACTAAGATCATGGCATCTGGTCCCATCACTTCATGGGAAATAGATGGGGAAACAGTGGAAACAGTGTCAGACTTTATTTTTCTGTGCTCCAAAATCACTGCAGATGGTGATTGCAGCCATGAAATTAAAAGATGCTTACTCCTTGGAAGGAAAGTTATGATCAACCTAGATAGCATATTAAAAAGCAGAGATATTACTTCGCCAACAAAGGTCCATCTAGTCAAGGCTATGGTTTTTCCAGTGGTCATGTATGGATGTGAGAGTTGGACTGTGAAGAAAGCTGAGTGCCGAAGAATTGATGCTTTTGAACTGTGGTGTTGGAGAAGAGTCTTGAGAGTCCCTTGGACTGCAAGGAGATCCAACCATTCCATCCTAAAGGAAATCAGTCCTGGGTGTTCATTGGAAGGACTGATGTTGAAGCTGAAACTCCAGTATTTTGGTCACCTGATGTGAAGAGCTGACTCATTTGAAAAGACCATGATGTTGGGAAAGATTGAAGGCAGGAGGAGAAGGGGACGACAGAGGATGAGATGGTTAGATGGCATCACCGACCAATGGCATCACCCTGGAGTTTGGGTGAACTCCAGGAGTTGGTGATGGACAGGGAGGCCTGGCGTGCTGTGGTTCATGGGGTTGCAAAGAGTCAGACACGACTGAGTGACTGAACTTAACTGAATTGAATCTAGCACTGTTTTATTACACTTCTATAGTATGACCATTTCTTTAGTAAGAAATCAAGGAGGTTTAATTTTATAAAATCTATGGATAAACTTTATATTTGTATCAGTTGTTTTATATTGCTAATATAGTTTATATATATATTAATATAGTCATTTTATGTATTTATTTTTATTTATATCATTGCTGCATAACAAATCACTCCAAATCTTAGTTTCCCCAAACGACAACCATTGACTATTTCATCTGAGTCCTTGAGTCACCTGATCATTGCTCTAGCTCTGGGCCAGGTTTGCCTAACTCTGACTAGACTCACTTATGCCCCGTAGTTAGCTAGCAGCTGATAATGTCATTACTCAATGGGTAGTTGGCTTTTTTTTGGCTCAGACAAAATCCATTATTCACCAGCCTAGCCCAGATGTGCTCAGACTGTGGTGGCCAAGTTTCAAGAGGAAGAATGGAAGAAGGCAAATTTTTTTGAGGCATAGGCTCAGAACTGAAAAATATTGTCTTTTCCCTGTTCTGTTGGACAAGGTAAGGCATATATACAGCAGAAATTCAAAGTAGAGAGAAATTGACTCATCTTCTTACTGGCAGGAGCTTCAAAAGCATGTTGTAAAGAGCTGTATATGCAGAGAGGTGGAGACTTGTTCAGTGAAATGGCAACCCATTCTAGTATTCTTGTCTGGAAAAGTCCATGGACAGAGGAGCCTGGTGGGCTACAATCCACGGGGTCGTAAAGAGTCAGGTATGACTAAGCAACTAACACAATGTTAAATATTAACACAATAAAGGAGAAAAATAACTGTGGAATAAGATCAATTATAACTGCTACAAGATCATTATATTCAAGAAACAAGATACAAATTTTATGTAAAAGAGAAAAAGAAGGACATCTCCTGAATACAGCAGAAATTCAAAGTAGAGAGAAATTGACTCATCTTCTTACTGGCAGGAGCTTCAAAAGCATGTTGTAAAGAGCTGCATATGCAGGGAGAGGTGGAGACTTGTTTAGTGAAATGGCAACCCATTCTAGTATTCTTGTCTGGAGAAGTCCATGGACAGAGGAGCTTGGTGGGCTACAGTCCATGGGGTCGTAAAGAGTCAGGTACGACTAAGCAACTAACACAATGTTAAATATTAACACAATAAAGGAGAAAAATAACTGCAGAATAAGATCAATTGTAACTGCTACAAGATCATTATATTCAAGAAACAAGATACAAATTTTATGTAAAAGAGAAAAAGAAGGACATCTCCTGAACTTGATAAAGAAAGTCTTTAGAAACCTAAAGGTGTCGTTTTTGGTTAGCAAAAGCTGTAGTCAATATTTGTATTAGTTTCCTAGGTTTAGCTCAACAAAGTACTACAAGTTAGGTGGCTTGAAAGAGCAAAAATTTATTTCCTCACAGTTCTGGAACTAGAAGTCTAAAATAAAGGTGTCAGTAGGGTTGGATTCTACAGGAACCTCTGAGGGAGAATGCTTCATGATTTTCTTCTAGCTTTTGGAGATTTGACATTGTCATCCCCTGACTTGTGAAACTCCAATCTCTGCCTCTGTCTTCACAACGTATTTCCCCGTTAGCCTCTATCTTTGTGTCTCCTTCTCTTCTTCTTATAAGGACACCAGTGATGTGAATTAAGGCCCTATCCTACTCCTGTATGACCTCATCTTAGCTAGTTATCTCTGTAATCTATTTCCAAATGAGGTCACATTCTGAGGTTCTGGGAAGGACTCAAATTTATGTGGACACCCTCCAACCAGGGGCCTCTTTGGTGGTTCAGACAGTAAAGAATCTGCCTGCAATGCAGGAGACCTGGGTTCAATCCCTAGGTCAGGAAGATCCCCTGGAGAAGAGAATGGCTACCCACTCCAGTATTCTACCTAGAGAATCCCATGGACAGAGGAGCCTGGCTGGCTACAGTGCATGAGGTTGCAAAGAGTCAGACACAACTGAATAACTTACACTTTCACATCCAACCCACTATGATATTATTGCAGTGGATATAGATTATTCAACTACTTTTCTGAATATTTATGTTAATTATTTTAGATAAGATAAAGAACCAAAGATTTGGAAAAGGGAGCAAATATCTTTATTAATAGTTAATAGGGTTGTATATCAGGAAAACCCAATTGATTCGGTTATAAATTATTGTAATTAAGATGATAGTCTAGCAGGATGGCTGACTTCCAGGCAAAATGATGCTGCAAACTAGTAAGAAAATATAGTGTGGGAAAAAGAGACCACTCACACAGAGAAGCATCAAAACAGAAAGAAAATCATTATTTAGGTCGTATATGAGGAGGAAACATGCAGCGTGGCTTTTAAAGGTAAAAACCCTGTACAGTGTGAAAGAACACTTTCTGAGTAGAAAGTAGTACTGTAAGAATGTTAAGTACACTAACCAAAATGTTCATATGGAAGAATTGTTAGTATAGCTAAAAGACTTTGAAAACAAGATACAATTAGATGGGACCTGCTTTAACTGGTGTCAAAATCATTATAAATGTCTAAAGATAAAAGAAATTAGGCTCTGATTTAGAAAAAGACATATAAATCAATGGAACAAAATAATAAGTTCAGGACAGGACCAAGGATGTGGAAATTTTTGAATGGTATATGTAGCATTTCAAATCAGTTGAAAATATTTGTTTTTTGACAGATATTGGCAATTGATTTACCGACTTTAGTAAACATAAATTAAGGCCGCTTTGTTCAAAATTGTAAAGATTTTAACGTTATAATGCAAAAAAACCACTAGAAGCAAAGATGTTTGTATTGTCTTGCAGTAGATAATTTTCATCCAGTTGCAAAATCTAGAAATCATAAATGAATGATTGGCATTTTAGACTGCACAAAATGTCTGAAAGGTCTTTATAGACAAAAACATCATAAATAAATTTAAAAAACAAATTACAGTATAAAGGAAAACATTTAGCAACACATATAACAGATTGTGATCCTGGTAAGGAAAAGATATAGTCTAGCAGAAAATAGAAAAGACATATGAATGATTAATCATAGGGGAAAAAAAAGAAAATGGCCCACAGTCTGCCACAAAAATGTTCAAACTCAATATTCATCAAATGAATTGAATTGATGAGATTTTTTAAATTATTAGGTTAATAAAATTTGAAAGACTGATGACATGCATGATGATAAGAGCATGGGAAATAGGTATACACATAAATGAGAGAAAACAGTGGTTAAAAGCTAAGCCCCTAAAGCTAGACTGCCTGGGTTCAAATCTCAGTAGTGTTGCTTACTGTGTAATCAGGGACCAGTTACCTGATCTCTCTTAACCTCTGTTCTCTCATGTGGAAAGAAATAAAAATAACAATAATAAGTAACTACCTGACCGGGATTTTGGGGACAGGGGAGTAACAAGCTAATATATAAAAAAATTGCCTGGCACACAAAAAATGTTCATTGGATAATTTGTTTTTTGACAGATATGGGCAATTGATTACTGGCTTTAGTAAACATAATTAAGGCCGCTTCATTCAAAATTGTAAAGATTTTAACATTATAATACAGCAAAACCACTAGAAGCAAAGATGTTTGTATTGTCTTGCAGTAGATAATTTTCATCCAGTTGCAAAAATCTAGAAATCATAAATGAATGATTGGCATTTTAGACTGCACAAAATGTCTGAAAGGTCTTTATAGACAAAAACATCATAAATAAATTTAAAAAACAAATTACAGTATAAAGGAAAACATTTAGCAACACATATAACAGATTGTGATCCTGGTAAGGAAAAGATATAGTCTAGCAGAAAATAGAAAAGACATATGAATGATTAATCATAGGGGAAAAAAAAGAAAATGGCCCACAGTCTGCCACAAAAATGTTCAAACTCAATATTCATCAAATGAATTGAATTGATGAGATTTTTTAAATTATTAGGTTAATAAAATTTGAAAGACTGATGACATGCATGATGATAAGAGCATGGGAAATAGGTATACACATAAATGAGAGAAAATAGTGGTTAAAAGCTAAGCCCCTAAAGATAGACTGCCTGGGTTCAAATCTCAGTAGTGTTGCTTACTGTGTAATCAGGGACCAGTTACCTGATCTCTCTTAACCTCTGTTCTCTCATGTGGAAAGAAATAAAAATAACAATAATAAGTAACTACCTGACCGGGATTTTGGGGACAGGGGAGTAACAAGCTAATATATAAAAAAATTGCCTGGCACACAAAAAATGTTCATTGGATACAGCTATAAATGTGAGAGAAACATGGTATACTACTTTAGAAGGACAATTTGTGTGTACATATAAAGTACAATACAATACTCATATGAAAATGAGTACTCATATGAAAAGGTACCATTAAAGGTAGCTCAGAACGTAATTACAAATTAAAAAGTACACATTTTTACATGGAAATTGGATAACTACAGTTATATCATTATCTTATTTAGTTTTAAAAAAGCTTATATTTTTGTGTGCATATATACAGAAAAATGTATCATCAGAGAATATTTTCATAAGCATCTAGCATAATTTTAGCAGGATACTATCATGACCCTCCAATCTTCAATCATAAAATTACAGGGAAAATATATAAGGGGCTATATCGATTTCCTAAACTCTCAGCTGAGCACTGTGTTTGGAGGAAGAGAGACTCTTATTGGCTCAGGATGGGCCACATATTCAGGCCTATGTATAGAAAATGGGAAACCCTCATGGCCTGACTGAAAAGTGTAATTCTTCAAAACTGGGGGAACTATTGACAGAAAAATTGCGAAATGGTTTTGGGAAGCTAAGTAAAAAAAGATGTCTACCACATTTTCTATATTTATTAATTTCCACTTATGTATGTGTACTTATGTGTCACACATTCTCTTGTATACACACGCACAACACACACATCACTGTTACCATGTATCTTTCTCTATTTAGTTAATAATAGATGATTGACTTTTTCTATTTAATTGTAAGAGCAATCTATGTTCATTAAGGCCTTTCCTTGTTAAGTTTTTCTGACTTGTTAAGTTGTGAAGTTGGTCTGGAACTATTCCCTATTTGATTCAAGAGTTTGGGTTTGTATCTGATAACTGAAATGGCAATTTTTTGTTTGTGGCAAGGAAATGAATATGAAATAGATGATGGGATAATTTTTATGGATACACTTTCATGGTTCAGTTAAATCATATCTAAATGGGGCTTGTAAAAGTGATATTTAGGGCATTTTCTACTTCCAGGTTAAAATTTATAATGATATTTTGTCATAATAAGAAGATACTTTTATAATCCTTCCACATTTCTTTTTGCACAAAAGCTAATAATTGCTAGACATAAGAAAAATAGATTGAATGGAATCAAGACTGGGGACAATAGACCAGTTAGAAGCCTATTTTAGTAGTAAGTGTTTCAACAAGTCAGAGGAAACAGAAATAAATAAGAGAAAATAAATTCAAGGAAATTACAGAATGATTACCCCCACATCCATGTCTACCTTTTTAGATGCAAAGGGTGATGGAATGAAGGAATTCAGATTTACTCGAAGCATTAAAAGATCATATTAGGGAGGAGAGAATTAAGTTCCCAAATCCTGACTCTGAGGTACTTGTGAAATATCTAAGTGAAAATTCCCAGTTAATTAAAGGGTCTGAGACTCAATATCCATTCCCTCACACTCATCAATCATTGTTTATTTAGCTTCCTTTTTGTGTGTGTAAGGCACTGTCATAGATTTGAAGGTTAAAGTTGAAGAGGTGAAGAGAACAGTCTTTGCTCTCATGAATCTTAGAACCTAGGATGAAAATACACAATAATCAAGGAGACGAATACATAACATGATTTCAGTTATTGAGATGTAATGTGAAGAAAATAAAACAGATTTGAATCTAGACAAGATTATTTTTAGGATTATACTTTAAAATTTTTTAAATATAAATTTATTTATTTTAATTGGAGGTTAATTACTTTACAATATTGTATTGGTTTTGCCATACATCAAAATGAATCCGCCACAGGTATACACGTGTTCCCCATCCTGAAACCCCCTCCTTCCTCCCTCCCCGTACCATCCCTCTGGGTCGTCCCAATGCACCAGCCCCAAGCATCCAGTATCATGCATCCAACCTGGACTGGCGATTTGTTTCTTATATGATATTATACATGTTTCAATCAGACCTCCAATATGAGAACTAATCTTGTCACATTAGCTAAGAGAAAAGAAAATTTAAGGGCAAGTTGTCAACATTGTCAAAAGCCACAGAGTATAATAATCTAAAGATATAAAAATGTCCTTTGGATCTAGCTATCTGGAGGCTATTAGTGACCTAAATGAGAGTAGTGTCAGTAGGTAAAGGAACAGATGTTAAACTGAAGAAAGAAGGCATGTATGGCTTAAAAAAAAATAGGGGTAGCACAAGATAATTTTTAAAAGAAAACTTGGCTGTCAAGGGACTGAGAGAAGTAGTACTGACGCCAGGATCTAGGGATGCTAGGAAAGAAATTGTAAATGTTTCCAATTATATTTTCTCATGAATTGGTAGAGTAAATAAATTTAAGCAACTTTCATTAGAAGATAAAATTTAGTTCATTGATAAAATGATATATTGTTTTGGGGGTGGGTAATAATATTATTTCTTAGCCCATTAATTTCATGGTAGAACAAGATGGACAAAAGCTGAGGTGCTCCATGGTACATAAAGTAGAGTTGAAATTTAGTCACTGATAGATTACATGAGAAGAGCTTGTAATTAGGACTATTTTCAAAGGATTTCTAAATTTAAAGGATGGGTCTTTTTCCTTGAGCCATTGTTTTCATGATGAGAGATATTTAAAATTTTTCCTTTGAAGAATGGTGAAAATATTTACTTTTTCTGATTCAATATATCTGGGAACAAGTCTTGGTAAAGGATGTTACTCCTTTTATTAATAAACATGCAGACACACCTCTAAAACAAGCTGAAAATATAAGTATAATTTGGCCTAATAATTTTAGCCCCACCATATTATTCCCTTCTTGAATGTAGAAGAAATTCTTATTGTTCCAAGCAGCACTTAAAATATGTTGTTAAATGATGTCAACAGCCATTATTTTTCTTATCCTTTCAGTGGTTGTTCTTTTACCAGTTAGTGATGCCATTTCTGATTTTTAAAATAAGACTTTATATATATATTTTTTTTAAAAAAGGTTTCATCAAGAAAACCCCTGGTGCTAAAAATTAAATGTCTCCAGGAATGCTTTGTGTCATTAGAATATGAACTAATGATTAACTATCAGCTTGGGTCTCTACCTAGAAACTGCTCAGGAGACCCAGATTTTAATTGACTGCTGCAAGTAAAACAGGGCTGTGTTTGCTATGCTAGGGAACTGTCAAGTCTCAGAGAAGTCTCTGAGCATGTTTCATAACCAATTAATATATGACACCTTAAATAACATGGACTTGCTATTCTTTATTAAAAGAAACTAGGGCAGGGTTGCTAAATGAAAAGAATGTTAGAAATATCTGCAGTCAGACAATTGTATTTCTGTGCAGAATTCCTGCAATTATTTCAAAAGGAAACAGAGGTGACCCTAAGATTTTCTACAAACTTCCTTCACAATTTACACCTTACTTTCCATAAGAACAATGTCAGCATTATGTGCATAGATAGTTACTGAAAATTTTCTGACATGATGATAGTTTATCTGGTGAATAACAAATAAATCTGTGTTTGCTTTTTGATCTGTCCAACCATTACTAACTTCTTTACAGACTAAACCATTTTTTAATCTGTATATTAGGAGATGTTGAGCTTGCACCATGGCCTTTCCAGGGAAGCAGGAATATATAAATTACTGCTTTTTCTACTGTTTGTGTAACAGGGAGCAAAGGACATGGAAATAGCTATATTTATTTCTTACCATAAATTCAGACTCTATTCCCAACAGACTTTGTATTTTCTCTCCTCTAAAAGATTATTTGAACACTGATTGTTTCAACACTAGAACGTATTCCTTATAGCCAAAAAATTATCTAATTGTTGATCGGGTATATAAGCTCCCACAAATTCTGTATATTAGAAATTCTGTAGCCTACCTATGTTACTAGTTGTGATAAACTTGAATTGAAAGAGAAATTATATGTTGGATAAAGAAAGAGGAGAAAGAACTGTTGGTATTCCATCACTAAGTCATGTCTGACTCTGCAACCTCATGGCCCACATGCAGCACACCAGGCTTCCCTGTCACTCTCTCCCCGAGCTTGCTCAAACTCATGTCAACTGAGTCAGTGATGCCATTCACCCAGCTCATCCTTTGTCACCCCCTTCTCCTCCTGCCCTCAATTTTTCCCAGAATAAGGGTATTTTCCAATGAGTTAGCTCTTCACATCAGGTGGCCAAAGTATTGGATAAAGTATTTTGGATAAAGAAAGTATTTTGGATGAAGAAAGAGGAGGAAGAATAAATTATTTGATTTGATTTTACTGAGTCAAGTTTGGTATTTTGTAAAAATTTGCAAGGGCTTTCTTCAGTTTCGTTCAGTTCAGTCGCTCAGTCATGTCCAACTCTTTGCGACCCTGTGAATTGCAGCACGCCAGGCCTGCCTCCCTGTCCATCACCAACTCCTGAAGTTCACTCAAACTCACGTCCATCGAATCGGTGATGCCATCCAGCCATCTCATCCTCTGTTGTCCCCTTCTCGTCCTACCCCCTATCCCTCCCAGCATCAGTCTATAATTACACCCAAATTCTACTGATTCTCCAACTTTGCAATATATCATTGTCCAATTCTTAAAATTTCTCAGAAAGGGGAACAAAGTGGTTATGAAATTACCAGATGGCAAAAATCAATGGAGAAAGTTAGGAGTCTTAAAGTAAAAGTGAAGAAGATAATACAGATTGTAATTTGGGAACTCCCCGTTTTGTGAACTGTAAGGAATTAATTCTGCCTTCCACTAAAATTCTATACACAATATAGTACCAACATCTATATAGTGGGAATTGAAAGAGTTGCAAGACATTTTTATATTTTGGAACAATTAAAATAGTCAACCATAAAACAGGATTGCAAAGTTCACTTCATACAGTATTTGGAAGAAAACAGTACAAATAGATTTGAGAATTAAAGCTCAATAAGCATTGTCTCCCATAAAAAATATTTAGTTGTAGATTTCTAGCAAGATTAAGAACATACAGAAAAATGAAGTGAAAAAAAATGGAGAGAAGATCCTTGGAATATTTGTGGGAGAATTTTTATGAAATCTTTAATGAAAGCTTCCATTAAAATTATATGCACAATAAAGTGTCAACATCTTTATATGGGAATTAAAAGATTCACACATAACATTACTAGATTTGAGATCAATATATAAATTGTGCTAGTATGAAACTGAGTCAAATGAGATCCCATATTTGAGCAATTTGCTTGGCCTTATCTATATGCACATGCTAAGATTCATCACTCCTGCCATTGATACTTTAATTCTGTTTTCTTTGACAAATACATTTAAGCACTGTAAGGGCTGCATGCGTTTCTCCCTAGATTCATCTTGAAGGTTTCACTCTGTATGTGATGGTGTTTGGAGGTAGAGCCTTTGAGAGGTGATTCAGTTCAGATGAGGTCATGAGCATGGAGCCCCCATCCTGGGAAGAAGAGACCCCCAGCACTCTCTCTCCTCCATATGAAGATGTAGCAAGCAGTTTTCTGAAAGCCAAGAAGATGCTCCCCAGCAGAATCCAAGTGTGCTGACACCCTGATGTCACACTTCCCAGCCTTTAGAACTATGAAAAAACAAATGTCTACTGTTTAAGTCACTCAGTATATGGTATTTTGTTATGGCAACCTGAGATGACTAAGACAAGCACCTATTTTATGTCCCCCAATTTGCAAAGCACGGAAGTTTAAAAATGAGTAAGATAGATAGGATCCTTGCCCTGAAAGGAGTCACTGTATTCTTGGATACAGCTTGTGTAGTATGAAATAAATGTGGAGCTATCAGAGTGATGCTGTCAGTTATATTTACATGCTAACTTGAAAGAAATCAGATTCTATATTTATTGGAAAATATCTACATCCTGCACTAAATCTAGTGACATATTGTTGTGTCTCTCCGTGTGTGTATTAAACTGTGTCAGTCTTTCGATTTCACAGTCCAGAAGAGATGAAAACATAGAAAAAAGCTTCACTACAGTCTAGTGGTGCCTAACAAGAAAACTTATTTTCCTGACACTGACATTAATGGAGCATATTTTATCTTGGTTCAGAAAGAACCCTAAAAGAATTGGCACTATCTTCAATAAAATATCCTATGACTTGAGATACTTACTGTAAGTGTGGAGTCAAGTAGAGAGCGTAAGACAAAGCAAAAAAAGAAGAAGAAGAAAAGTAAGAGACTGTGGTTCAGAAAAATGTTACTGTAAATCAGAGAAACCTCTTCGATAAATAGTTAAATCTGTGAAATTAGAAACTTGATTGGCATTTAGTCTCTTCCCTCAGACTTCATATTTAGAAATAAGCTAAAATTCACTCTCTATTACTGAGAAATGTCTTCTTGTATCTTAAAGTAATATGTATTAGGAAAAATAAGAATGTCTTATAAATTGTAAATCAAATTAAAAGAAAGATTTTAAAAATAAAAATTTGCATACCGAGATGTGATGAGAAATGATTTTGATGCTCAAGGTGTTTTTTCACATTTTTCGTTTTTACCTCTCTGTCTTGCATGTTGTTTCTTTTACAGTATCTATATATCGGTTTTGTGTCAATATCTTTCTAATTATCACTTATCTTCGATGCAGGAAACTTTACTGTGGGGTGGAGTTGGGGTAGCAAGTCTCCAAATTATTTTGGTTGGCTCAAATTTCTCTCACATCACTTGTATTACCTTCCCATGGGCACATTCTCATGCCCACACCCAAATTCCACCCCCCCTCCAATACTCCTACCAAATTTTTGAACTCTGATAATGCTATCAGCAGCTTTCTCTACAGAAGCATTGGAGGCCACAAGGGAGTGGCAAGATATATTCAAATTCTGAACGGGAACAATCTGCACCCTAGGATACTCTACCCAGCAAGATCATCATTTAAAATCAAGAATTTCTCAGACAAGCAAAAACTAAAAGAATACAGCAATACTAAGCCTAAGCTAAAAGAAATACTGAAAAGACTTCTCTAAATAGAAAAGAAGTAAGAATCTATAGGGAAGAGAAAGTCAGTTGTCCAATCAATTGGACAATACAATTGGAAAGTAGATCACTTAAATAACACAGATTAAAAAAAAATTCTGTGAAAGTGATGATAACCACATGTGTGTGTGCTCAGTTGCTCAGTCCTGTCTGACTCTTTGCAACCCTATGGACTGCAGCCTGCTAGGCTCTTCTGTCCATGAGATTCTTCAAGCAAGAATACTGGAGTGGGTTGCCATGGCCTCCTCCAGAGGATCTTCCCCACCCAGGATCAAACCCTTGTCTCTTAAGTCATCTGCATTTGCAGCTGAGTTCTTTACCACTAGTGCCACCTGGAAAGCCCTGGATATTCCTTATACCTAGTAAATTTATGAGCCTGATGGAGGAAAATTCACTGCATCTCTGTGTTTTTTTACTGACATAGCCATTGTTTTTGGTGAGGCTCCAAAATGGGACCACTGATTTGTTTTAGTTTTTGATACTTAGGTAAACTTTAACCCCTTTACTACTTCCTTCCCTAGTTTACTTGGTGTTCCCTCCTATGATTGGCATTGCTTGTTCTACCTCCTAGCAAGAGGAGAAGCATATTTTTTTCAGAAGTAAGGGAAGGAAAAATTAGGGTCTCCAGCAGAGGGGTTGACATTTCTAGAGAAGCAATTCTTCAGTTTTTTACATACCTCTTTTCTTCCTAGGCTATTGAATAAACTTATTTTATAGAGAAGGCCTGGAAAATGAAGTAGCTCAGTCATGTCTGACTCTTTGTGACTCCATGGACTGTAGTCCACCAGGCTCGTCAGTCCATGGAATTCTCCAGGCAAGAGTGCTGAAGTGGGTTGCCATTTCCTTCTCCAGGGGATCTTCCTGACCCAGGGATCGAACCCAGGTCTCCTGCTTTGCAAGGCAGATGCTTTACTGTCTGAGCCACAGGGAAGGTCTGGTGTTGGGATCAAAAACAATGGTTAATGAATAACTGTCCCTATATCTGCAAACATTCTATGACAGTCAAGATACTTGGCTAGGCCTCTGTACTCAGAGGATCTCTAGGGTAGAGTCTAAAATGAGTCTATATATTCACACACATATGCACTGTGTATATGAAAAAGTACAACTTGAATAAAGAAAGTTCAACGTGATTATAGAAACTCTAGTTTCCCAGAAAAAAATTTATTTCAGTTCCCCATGAATGGTAAAGATTTTATAGTTTTATATTTAATACCTTCAGAGTATGCAGGTATTAAAAAAAAATTCCAAGTAGAAAATAAATTCTGTATAGTCCTTAAAAATTAAAGGGAATAAAAATCATACAATGTCTGCTCCAGAATCACAATAGAATTAAACTAGAAATCAATACAGAAAGAAAACTGTAAAACTCTCAAATACGTGGATATTAAATGACACATTTCTAAAAAAAAAATCATATAAGTTGAAGAAATATAATGTGAAATTTAAAAATATTCTGAACAGTCCAATTCTCACATCCATACATGACCACTGGAAAAACCATAACCTTGACTAGACAGACCTTTGTTGGCAAAGTAATATCTCTGCTTTTTAATATGCTATCTAGGTTGGTCATAACTTTCCTTCCAAGGAGTA
>SJYT01076765.1:396318-438313 GCA_006410635.1 Cephalophus harveyi
CTTGACTAGACAGATCTTTGCTGGGAAAGTAATGTCTCTGCTTTTGAAAATGCTATCTAGGTTGGTCATAACTTTTCTTCCAAGGAGTAAGCGTCTTTTAATTTCATGGCCACAGTCACCATCTGCAATGATTTTGGAGCCCCCAAAAATAAAGACTGGCACTGTTTCCACTGTTTCCCCATCTATTTCCCATGAAGTGATGGGACCGAATGCCATGATCTTCGTTTTCTGAATATTGAGCTTTAAAGCCAACTTTTTCACTCTCCACTTTCACTTTCATCAAGAAGCTTTTTATTTCCTCTTCACTTTCTGCCATAAGGGTGGTGTCATCTGCATATCTGAGGTTATTGATATTTCTCCCGGCAATCTTGATTCCAGCTTGTGTTTCTTCCAGCCCAGCGTTTCTCATGATGTACTCTGCATATAAGTTAAATAAGCAGGGTGACAATATACAGCCTTGATGTACTCCTTTTCCTATTTGGAACATATCCAAGTTACTGTACATCAAATACACCTCAATAAAGTTGTTAAAAATATTCTGGATATTGAGAGCAGTACTTGACGGCTATAATTTACCTAGTGTAAAATTTAGAGACAAATAATTAACATTTATTTCTTTATTACTTCTAGCTGTGGAACCACAGTTATGAAAAGCTATATTTCCTTTGCTAAGATATTTGTAAAAATGTAGACTGTGTAATATATCAAAATGTAATTAATTTAATCATAACTTAATCCTGCAAGTGTGTGTTTACATCTCTTTTAAAAATATCTGATTAAATGCCTGTGTGTGACTTAGAGAGTTGAGTTTGCTGCTTTTTTGTAATTTAAAGAAATTGTAATTGGCATAATGTAATGGCAAAATATTTATTAATGTTTTATAGATATGTGCCAGGTACTTCCCCTTCAGCAGCTCACAATCCAATTTAAATATGAGATTTACATTAGAAAAAATAAATTCACTCTGTCTGCAATATTGAGAAAAGGATTAAGTATTAGAATTGCATATAGTAGAAGCAAGACTTCCCAATTAACAGTCTAGTATTTTGAGTAAAAAAATGGTTGTTTGACAGGTTAGCAGTTAAGTTTAAGTAAGATAAACAAATATAAGATATATTTTGGGTAGAGAATTGAGAAGACTTGGTGATGAATTGGCTGCAAATTTTAAAAAGTAAGAGAAAGAATAAATTAGGGATGAATCTTAAGTGTTGGAGTTTGAGCAACTAGACAGATAATGGTGCTACATTCCACATCTGTAAAAACAGGCCTGGAGTACAGAAAACAAATATCTTAAATATCACTGCCTACCTGTGCTTACTACATTTTTATTGATATTTATATAGCCTGGGCTTAAAAACACCAGTGATGTAACACTATCTTGTGAGATATCATTCCTAATTTCAAACTGTTTTTAGGCTTATCTGAGTCTTCTATGTAATGCCCAAATGTCCCTCAGAGTTCTTAACTGTTTAGGAACTACTAAGTTTTGATGATGAGTTCAGACAGACTGATTTTGACTTGTTTTGAAACTCAATTTGTTTATAACCATAGTAATATCTATGGACTGCAAGGAGATACAACCAGTCCATCCTAAAGGAAATCAGTCCTGGGTGTTCATTGGAAAGACTGATGTTGAAGCTGCAACTCCATTTTGGCCACCTGATGCAAAGAGCTGACTCATTTGAAAATACCTTGACGCTGGGAACTATTGAAGGCAGGAGGAGAAGGGGATGACAAGGATGAGATGGTTAGATGGCATCACCGACTCAATGGACATGAGTTTGGGTAAACTCTGGGAGTTGGTGATGGATGGGGAGGCCTGGCGTGCTGCAGTTCATGAGGTCCCAAAGAGTCAGACATGGCTGAGCAACTGAACTGAACTGAACTGCAGCACACCAAGTTTACCTGACTCTCACTGTCTCCTGAAGTTTACCCAAGTTCCTCTGCCACTTTCTTCTGCTTTTGCCTTCAATCTTTCCCAGCATCAGGGTCTTTTCAAATGAGTCAGCTCTTCGCCTCAGGTGGCCAAAATATTGGAGCTTCAGCTTCAACATTAGTCCTTCCAATGAACACCCAGGGCTGATTTCCTTTAGGATGGGCTGGTTGGATCTCCTTGCAGTCTAAGGGACTCTCAAGACTCTTCTCCACACCACAGTTCAAAAGCATCAATTCTTCGGTGCTGAGCTTTCTTTATAGTCCAACTCTCACATCCATACATGACTACTGGAAAAACCATAGCCTTGACTAGATGGACCTTTGTTGACAAATTAATGTCTCTGCTTTTTAATATGCTGTCTAGGTTGGTCATAACCTTCCTTCCAAGGAGTAAGCGTCTTTTAATTTCATGGCTGCAGTCACCCTCTGCAGTGATTTTGGAGCCCCCAAAAATAATCAGCCACTGTTTGCACTGTGCAGTTCATGGGGTCTCAAAGTCAGACACTGCCAAGGGACTGAATAACAACATCGTTACCGAATTTCTTTAGCTCAGTGGCCATTAGCCAGGGTTTATCTTTTAAATGTAACTTAGATAATATGAGTATAATTATATTTTTAATTTTTCTTTATAATGTCAATGAATAAAAGGAAAGCAATATCACGGTACTTCACAAGACAATACTACCTATAAGCTGAAAATTTTTTATCCCAGTTGTGAACCAAATTTATTTTACCAGTAGGTGCCAGTCTCAGCTCACAAAACTGAGACTGGAATAATTGCTTATCGGTAAATTCCATTAGAGGCATTTCTGTTTAAAAAATGTAGAATAGCAGAGATTTTATGTCAAGAAAAAAGGCAATTAATGGATTTTGAAGGCAGAACACAATACAAGCTCCTGAACAAGCCTATGACTATAACAACAACTAGAAATAAGATTAATGACTTCTTCCATAATTTTCATATTGATATAAGGAGATACTATCCCCGTAAGAAGGGAGTGAGAAAAGAAAAGAAAAAATATATAAGAGATAGTTATTGAGGTGATTTCTCTGTTTACTCTATCTTCACTCCTGTCTTATTTTTGCTTTTTTTCATTTTCTGATGGATGTGGAATAAAAATACATAATATGTTAAAAAACCAACATGACTGGATTTTTCTGTACTGAGATGTAACAGGCTGAAATTCTGAATAGTACAATAAGGGGCCCAGTTGACTACTATCTATGTAATTATAGACTTTGGTGTCACTGAAGCAAGGTGTATTTATGTACTGGATCAAGATTTAGGAGAGTCCTTGGATAAGCTGTTTGTGCGCAGCTCAAATACTGACCCAGATTCACGTCCTATCCAGTTCTTGAGCAGGATGAAATTCTTCCTGCAATAATAAATTGAATCATAGATTTTTTTTTTTTTTAACATCTTAAGTGAATTAGTCTAAGGGATATTTATAGTATCTGGATTACTAATGCTTTTCCATGTATGCTACAGTACCTCAAACTTTTCTCTGCCTATTAGCTATGTAAAATTATATAAAGACTTAAAAGTGTAGCATAACATTCAAAATTCAAAAGCTCTAGAATAAGGAGTTCACTTGCTCCAGGAAACGTTAAAGCAATTCTGAATGGAAGCTATGTTTGTTAAATACACCCATGCACAGAGGCATTAATTTCATATACAAAAATCCTGCTGCTACTGAATGGATAAAGATGTACCTGAAGCTTGCCAAACTAGCTCTTAGGGAAATGGGAGAGCAGTGAAGTCTTGGATTGATCAAGTACAAGGCTGACTCTCCCCTTCCAGAGCATTTGAGTGTCTGTTATGTACTTGCTAATTGACCAGGTAGATACACAGTGAGTGAAGAACTAATCCTCATCAAATAAAATATTCCTACCCACAGGTTCCCTAATATATGACCCAAGAAGAGGTACCCAGCTTAGGCAGAATTTACTTGCACCAGCCAAATTCTCCTAGCCATTTTCTCTTCCTCTTATTTTTGCACATAAGGTAGAGTGGGTTAAGACACAAAGTATTTCTCAGTCTTTAAAAGTCACTGAAAGAGCACTGAAATACACTGAAATATGGTGCCAATTAACTCAGAACTTCACCCTACTCTGGATTCTTTGCATATCTAGAGATTATGTCTCCCTGCTTGGGAGAAATGTAGAAAGTAGGTTCAGATGGAATATAAAAACAAAACACAGCAAAATCAAGCAAACTATCAACAGAGAAATTTTGATCATTAGCCTATTGTGCAGTTTAAAGACAGGGATGTGTAATTTGATGGTATAACTTTAGGGGCACCACCTGTCCTCAATGGCTGTGAGCTAAAGTTGATTAGCTGTGGCCAAGTGAAATTCTGAAGCTAAATAATACATTGCATGATGCTCTTTAGAAGGACAAATCTTGGTTTTATTTTTCTTCATTTTTATTTTCCACTAAATTATAAACACTTATACTCTTTGTTCCTTTTTTTTTTTTTTTTTTCAGAGAATCACAAAGAAAACTGATATAAGAGAAGGAAGACAAGCAGAAAATTTTAGGTTATACTGAGTTAAGAAAAGAAAGTGAATTTACTTTTAATACATTACACACCTTATACCAATCTTATGTATGGTGTGTATTATTCAGATATAACATATGAATAAAAGTGAAAAAGAAACTAATTATAAATTCATTAAAATAATACATTATTAGCATTACTGTGGTGCGAGTTGGGGCTGCACTCCCTTTGAAGACTCTAGAAAAAAATCAGTTTTTCTCTTTCAACTTCCAGTAGCTATTCACATTCCTTGGTTTGTGGTTGCATCACTCCAATCTCTACTTTCCTCTTTATATTAACTTCTTTTCTATGTGTGGCAAATCTCCCTTTGCTTTGCTCTTAAAGGATGCCTATGACTGCAATTAAGTTCCAAGTGGACAATTCAGGATAATTTCCCTATCTCAAGAGCGTTAATTTAATCACATCTGCAAATATAAGGTAATATTCACAGGTTCCAGGATTAGGATGTAGCTGTTTTGGGGGGTGGCATTTTTAGTCTACTACAATTATCCATTCTTATTACATTGGTGCCAAAGATATGTGCTCACCAATTACTCTTTTGGATGCTAAAGCTGAAACTCCAATACTTTGGCCACCTCATGCGAAGAGTTGACTCATTGGAAAAGATTCTGATGCTGGGAGGGATTGAGGGCAGGAGGAGAAGGGGACGACAGAGGGTGAGATGGCTGGATGGCATCACCGACTCAATGGACATGAGTTTGAGTAAACTCCAGGAGTTGGTGATGGACAGGGAGGCCTGGCATGCTGCAGTTCATGGGGTCACAAAGAGTCGGAGACAACTGAGCAACTGAACTGAACTGAACTGAAAGTGAAACTGTTTGTAGCTCAGTCGTGTCCGACTCTTTGTGACCCCATGGACTATAGCCCTCCAGGCTCCATTGTCCTTAGGATTCTCCTAAGGACAGTAAGAATAAGGACTCCAGTAAGAATCCTGGAGTGGGTTGCTATTTCCCCCTCCAGGGGATCTTCCCAACCCAGCGATTAAAATCTCATCTCCTACATTGGCAGGCAGATGGTTTACCACTGGGCCACCTGGTAATCCAAAAAATGATACTGCAGACACCGTTTTCCTTAGGGAACTTACTCTAGGCTCCATTCACATTGCATGAGCAGCCATGACGCTGTCCTAAGGACATATCACTTTATTTTTAAAAAGTTAGGTTGTGGTAAAATGAGTAAAAAAATAAGACCTAAACAGAGGCATATATAAATCAAAACATTATAGCTGGTTATATCTTTTTGAGCTTCCCTGGTGGCTCAGATGGTAAAGAAGCTGCCTGCAATGAAGGAGACCTGGGTTTGATCCCTGATTGGGAAGATTCCTTGGAGAAGGAAATGGCTACTCACTCCAGTATTCTTGCCTGGGGAATCCCATGGACAGAGGAGCCTGGCGGACAACAGTCTATGGGGTCGCAAAGAGTCGGACATGACTGACTGACTAAGCACAGTGCATATCTTTTTCAGTTCAGTTCAGTTGCTCAGTCGTCTCCGACTCTTTGCAACCCCATGGCCTGCAGCATGCCAGACTTCGCTGTCCATCACCAACTCCCTGTACTCAAACTCACGTCTATCAAGTCCGTGATGCCACCCAACCATTTCCTCCTCTGTCGTTTCTTTCTCCTCCCACCTTCAATCTTTCACAGCATCAGAGTCTTTTCAAATGAGTCAGTTCTTTGCATCAGGTGGCCAAAGTATTGGAATTTAGCTTCAACATCAGTCTTTCCAATGAATACTCAGGACTGATTTCCTTTAGGGTGGACTGTTGTATCTCGTTGCAGTCTAAGGGACTCTCAAGAATCTTCTCCAANGCAAAGAGTCGGACACAACTGAGCGACTGAACTGAACTGAACTGAACATGGCAAGATGTTGAAAGGAATGGTTAAGTATTTTGATTTCATGTATCATCTGCAAGGTACAACTGCATTGGTTAAATGACAATTTGTCCATATGAATGGAAAAATAACATATCTGTTATGCAAATTCACTTTTATGATAATTCCTTAATCCCTCATTTATTTTTCTGTCAATCTACTTTATTCTGTTGCTCAGGTGTGTAAATAGGCTAATCAATCTAGCAGATATGCACTCAGGTTCTAAATATAAACATATCACATATATAAGTTACACATTTTCCCCCTACATTTCCATCATCCAGTCTTTTGATTTCAAAGGTAATGCTCTGAATCATACTCAATTTTCAAGGTGATATTTGAAAAAGGACACTTAAAGCTCAATTTTGCTAATATTCTTATCAAGTTCCATAGTCATCAGATTTCTATTTAATCCAGACTAGTTGTAGTAAGGGTTTGATAGGGGAGGGGCAGCTTTATATTCCCTTTAAAAATACAGGTATGCTGCTGCTGCTGCTAAGTCGCTTCAGTCATGTCCAACTCTGAGCGACCCCATAGATGGCAGCCCACTAGGCTCCCCTATCCCTGGGATTCTCCAGGCAAGAACACTGGAGTGGGTTGCCATTTCCTTCTCCAGTGCATGAAAGTGAAAAGTGAAAGTGAAGTTGCTCAGTCGTGTCCCACTCTTCCCGACCCCGTGGACTGCAGCCTACCAGGCTCCTCCATCCTTGGGATTTTCCAGGCAAGAGTACTGGAGTGGGGTGCCATTGCCTTCTCCTTTGAGGCTAATCAGCTCAGATTGCCAATTGTAAATGAGGTATCATAATGGTGGTAGATAGTACTTGAATAACACCACTTATCAATACATCCTTTTAGAAAACAGGAGGAAAATTTCATCAATAACGCAAATTTGATCTTGAGTTAAGAATCAGTCACATTTTACTCAGATCATCTCTAAACGTAAAATCCTGGAGACAGGATGAGTATTGCCATGTTGACTAACGCATAAATCACTATCACCTCAAAGCGATTACACTGTTAACAGTAAGCCCTATATTGCTTTACTTACCCCAAAATGAAAAACAATAAACAAAAAACTTCTGTTTCTAGCATTCTGTATATATTCTTGCTAATATGTACAAATACAGATGTCTTTGATGTAAATTCACTTTGATCTACTGTAATACAACAGTTGCTGTTCTTTAGATGCTAAGTCATGTCCAACACTTTTTTGATCCCATGGACTATAGCCTGCCAGGCTCCTCTGTCCATGGAACTTCTCAGGCAAGAATAGTGGAGTGGGTTGCCATTTCCTTCTCCGTGGGATCTTCCTGACCCAGGGATTGAACCTGTGTCCCCTACATTGGCAGGTGTTTTCTTTATCGCTGAGCCACCAGGGAAGCCAATCCAATAGTATGTAAAATATAGTAGTCATTATTACCCAGGCAATTGTACAGAGTTCATTTTCTTAATTAGATATGATTATCCTTCATGTAGGGGCAATCGTTCTTTTTTGGACAGTGGCCCAAAACACTAGTTTTAAGAAGACAATTCCAGTTTTGGGTTTCCTGCTTGAAATATGTAAATGCCCCAGAAAATTTGGAATAGATGATCTTCAGCAATGTTGGGCTGTTGACAAATTACAGTATTCTCTGTGAATAATTATTTTTGACTATAAAGTTGACTTGATACTTTCCCTTTCACAACTCATTTACATGTCTTAAGAATATGTACCAAAATATATTAGGCTGAAGAAAAGTTTCTGTTTGCTTTTTGCTCCACCTATCCACACTAAAAAAAAGTGTATGCAGCAAACTTATTCCAAGTAGAATATAAATGCTTCAGGTTTTCTCTCTGGGGGAAAAGAAAAAAAAAAAAGGTATTTTAATGCATTTAGAAGTTTTCTTTACATTTGCAGTATTATCTACTGTTATATATTTGTCTATATACTGGGAAACTCTACTTGAGTCATGTGGAATCCTCATTTCCCTTTTTGAAAGGTCACCTGGGGAAATTACTCCTGGGAAGTTTTGTTAATTCAGGGTGTTTGTTTTTCTTGACTGCTTCTTGCATCTTAATTCCGTGTACTACATGCTCTTTTCTTTGACATCTGTTGGATTGTTGTTTTATGTTGTTGTGTCCGTTAGTTACTCAGCTGACTCTTTGTGACCCCGTGACTGTAGGTCTCCAGGCTCTTCTGTCCGTGGGATTTCTCCGGCAAGAGTACTGGAGTGGGTTGCCATTCCCTTCTCTAGGGGATCTTCCCAACCCAGGGATCAAGCCTGCATCTCCTGCACTGCAGGCAGATTCCTCACTGTCTGAACCACCATGTGACGCTACTGTGTGCTTTTACTTCACATATGTTTGTGTACCGTAATATGTTATTTTGGGTAAGCCACTGAATCTTCTTACTTTTCATTTTCCCTGACTTCCATTCCAGATTAGAGGATAGAGTTGCTTCTTTATAAATAGTTAATGATTTGGTGATTACCTCACATTCTTACTTGAAGAGGGAGCCATCTTAACGGACTTTATATGGGGCAGCATTATGCAAATTAGCAGCAACCCATAAATTTAGTTTTGCAAATTGTTTCGCTGTCTTGTTACTCTTTCATATTTAGCAATTTAATTTCCATTTAAGCAAAAGATACTGAGGCACAGGAAATGTGAGTGCCTGGGAGGAAATAGAAGCATGTCTAGAACTGAATTATGGTTTTTTATTTTAATTTTGTATTTCTGTTTTTTTTTTTTTTTTTTTTTTTTTTTTAGCGAGAGGGGATTAGCTAATTGGAGTAATGTCCAAATAACATAGCTAAATTGAGTTAGTTCATATTGCCAGAGTAAGTTGACCATTAGGATCTGTGTAAAATCCCAAATCCCAAAGGGTGTTTGGACTGATGAGAAAAGAATTTGCTGAAATCCTTTTGAAATGACTTCAAATAACACTGGGATTCTTGTTTTCTAGGCTGTATATCTATGTTTATGTTCTTTTCACTTCCAATCTTTTAACCACTGGGGAAATAAACTATACAATGATAGAGGCTCAGAAGAAAACAAAACAAACAGTCCTGGAGATGGTATTAGAACTCCCATTGCTTGCTTATTTGTTTCTACGAAAAAAAAAGCTTTGTTTTTCTAAATCAGGAATAATTTCAAGAATTTAATTTGCCATTTTAGAAATAGTGTGATTGNTGAATTTGGCAATAAGGAGTTCATGATCTGAGCCACAGTCAGCTCCTGGCCTTGTTTTTGTTGACTGTATAGAGCTTCTCCATCTTTGGCTGCATAGAATATAATCAATCTGATTTCGGTGTTGACCATCTGGTGATGTCCACGTGTAGAGTCTTCTCTTGTGTTGTTGGAAGAGGGTGTTTGCTATGACCAGTGCATTTTCTTGGCAAAACTCTATTAGTCTTTGCCCTGCTTCATTCCGCATTCCAAGGCCAAATTTGCCTGTTATATGTACATCTGAGTCATCTTGTACACTAAATCTAGATACTTAAGCAAACAATAATAGCTTATATTTACTGGAGGTTCACTTTGTGGCTGACATTATCTTATAGGCTTTTTCATTATTAAAACTCATAATAAACCTTTTAGGTGAAATTATTATTATTCCAATTTTCCATATCAGGAAATTATGGCTTAGGAAGGTTGACTACAAATAGGTAATACATGATTTGACTAGGGACAACTACTTATTCATTCATGATCAAGCATTTTTATAATGAGCTTATTTTGTTGTGACTCTTTTATCAGGTATAGATGTTTTTGAGTGGTGGTATAATTTTAATATTATCTTAAGATTAGCATTTCTATGGTAGAAATTCATATTTTTCTAAAGCCTAAATTAAGCATAATTAATAATGCTCTATGATTGCAGGTAATTTGCTATTTCCACCTCATTTTCCCTTCTTCCTCTGTCCCCAGTAATATTAGGGTAAAGAGGATATTGTAAAGAGGATATTTTTTTTCAATAGAACTTTGTCATTTGCTTTAACTTTCCTGACATATTTTGTGCAATATCCAAGTAGTGGGAAAATACATTTATGTGTGGGTCTTGGTTAGATATCTATAATGTAACTCATTACTCTTCTGAGAACATATATAGCACAGAAATCATACAAGGTTGATATTTTTAAAGCTAATGAGCCTCTGATTAGCATCCGACTAGCTATAGTTAGCAAGATGTATGCCCTTCCTGTGATTTATAGTGATTAACATGATCCAAGATTCTTTCTCATCTCTAAAATTTGTCTTACCAACTAGCTTAAAGAAATCACACACACTTCTTCTGATGATCCTTGTGGGAAACAGAACAAAATAAAATACTACTACACTAAAAGAAATTATTTTCAGTAAAATATATTGTTGGAATATCTACTGGGAAGAAGGAAACAATAAAAATAACATTGTGTAGAATATGCTGGCAATCAGGAAACTGCAGACACAGCTTCAGAAGCTCTGGATAGGTAATGATGGGTCTCTAAATCTTGAGTTAAAGTTTCATTAATTCCTATGTTCATTCATCAAATATTTATTGAGCATATGCCATATGACCTTAAACTGTACAAGCTTCCCTGACATATGACCAGGAACAACACAGACAGAGTCCCTAACACTAAATACTTAGAGTCTCGTGGGGGCAGGCTGGTAATTAAGTAAGCTATAAATTGTGGTAAATGTCATGGCAGGAAAAAGGCATAGTGGGAAGAAATAATCTAGTTGCAAAGCTAAGGAATTTTTATTAGAGGAAATGAATCTAACCTGAAATATAAAGGTTGAAAATAACAGTTATCAGTGAAATAATAAAGCATGTGTGTTTGTGTTTGCACTTGCGTGTGTAGTAGGAATGGATGTCCAGTGTTCTGCAAGCCACTTTCTGAATCTGCTTTCTTATTTGTAGTATGAAACAATCAGGTCACACAATTTGTAAGGTCTTTCTTTGCTTAGGAAAATGCTATGTTTCTCTGAAATCATAAGCGCAACATTACATTAGTGAGACCAAAAGACTCAATCTCTTGTAATGCTTAAGCCATATGCTGCTTCATCAAGAATTCTCTTTTAAAGTTACAACGACTCTTTTGAATAAATAAGACAATAGGCCCATTCCAGAATGAGTGGAAATCTTGGATTATGCTACATGCTTCCTTAACATTTAGTGAATTACTATTGCAATTAGCTAAATACTGTGCTAGGACTTGAAAGAATGATCACAGTCTCTGAGGTATATAACTTTCTGCCAGAGGGTAGTGTGCAAAAAGAGATACTGGTTCTTATCATCCTAAGAACAACACATTTACTCTAAGTAAAATCAAACTGCATGCAGAAAATTAATTTCATACAATCCAGCCTGTCAAAGAACTCTCACTTCATCCTGCAGAGAAAATTCTTTAAAATATTCTGAGAGACTCAGACAAGATGAATCTGATCTATCATAACTTCAAACTCTTCAGTTTCTCCTAGCAGCCACTAGTCCCCAACCCTGAAAATTCCTCACCTCTAGCAACCTGTAAACAGGAAAAGAGATTAGCAGTAATGGAAGATAGTGAATTTTTCTAGTTAGGTTATGCGGGGAATGGACTTTTGATTGAAGTCATTGGATTAAGCAACATCAGAACTATTCACATAAAAAAAGCATTGGTTCAGAGTCAGCAGGTGGACTGTGGAGAAGTTATTTCACAGAATACTGGAAAGATTTGAGGTACATTATTACTTGTAAAAATGCATGCAGACTCATTTTTTTCCCTTTGGATGAAGATATGGCCTTGTTGATCTGAGGCTAGATTAAGCAATAAGAGAGTTTTTTTCCCAGTTAATTGTTTTGGGGGGAAACAATAAGCTAGTCTCCCCAAAGACACTAAATATCTATATTCAGCATATGTTTTCAGTTGAAGAATACCCTTATTTTTTTTTAAAGTATGCTTATGTAATTCAAAATTAGTTTCAATGGTGAAGGTTCAGGAGTCAATACCAATTCTGTGGAAAGCACATCTCTGGGCACATGGTAACTAACTATCTATTTTTGTTTGTAAAAAAAGTATGGCACAGTATCAAGTAATACCTGGCTATAAAGAATACCTTCAAGAATCACTGCCTCTGAGGTTCTAGGCAATGCGTTTCTTGTTCCCAATATTTTCAGGGCTTTTATATGACGGTAACTAACATCTATTTTTGTTTGTAAAAAAAGTATGGCACAGTATCAAGTAATACCTGGCTATAAAGTATACCTTCAAGAATCACTGCCTCTGAGGTTCTAGGCAATGCGTTTCTTGTTCCCAATATTTTCAGGGCTTTTATATGTAAATTAGAGAAAACCATTGTTAGAAAAAGAGCTATTTGTTGTCTGGATTAAATGAGATGATGTAGGTAAAGCATTTACCATAGTGATCAGTATACAGCAAATGTTCAATAAACATTAGTTGTTATTGGCACAAAGGTAATGGAAACAATTCCCAATTCCAAAGGAAGGCAATGCTAAAGGACGTTCAAACTACTGGACAATTGCACTCACTTTCCATGCTACTAAGGTTATGCTCAAAATCCTTCGAGCTAGGCTTCAGCAGTACTTAAATAGAGGGCTTCCAAATGTACAAGCTGGGTTTAGAAAAGGCGGAGGAAGCAGAGATCAAATAGCCAACATTTGTTGGATCACATATAAAGCAAAGGAATTCCAGAAAAACATTCACTATCTTCTGAGAACATATATAGCACAGAAATCATACAAGGTTGATATTTTTAAAGCTAATGAGCCTCTGATTAGCATCCGACTAGCTATAGTTAGCAAGATGTATGCCCTTCCTGTGATTTGTAGTGATTAACATGATCCAAGATTCTTTCTCATCTCTAAAATTTGTCTTACCAACTAGCTTAAAGAAATCACACACACTTCTTCTGATGATCCTTGTGGGAAACAGAACAAAATAAAATACTATTACACTAAAAGAAATTATTTTCAGTAAAATATATTGTTGGAATATCTACTGGGAAGAAGGAAACAATAAAAATAACATTGTGTAGAATATGCTGGCAATCAGGAAACTGCAGACACAGCTTCAGAAGCTCTGGATAGGTAATGATGGGTCTCTAAATCTTGAGTTAAAGTTTCATTAATTCCTATGTTCATTCATCAAATATTTATTGAGCATATGCCATATGACCTTAAACTGTACAAGCTTCCCTGACATATGACCAGGAACAACACAGACAGAGTCCCTAACACTAAATACTTAAGAGTCTCGTGGGGGCAGGCTGGTAATTAAGTAAGCTATAAATTGTGGTAAATGTCATGGCAGGAAAAAGGCATAGTGGGAAGAAATAATCTAGTTGCAAAGCTAAGGAATTTTTATTAGAGGAAATGAATCTAACCTGAAATATAAAGGTTGAAAATAACAGTTATCAGTGAAATAATAAAGCATGTGTGTTTGTGTTTGCACTTGCGTGTGTAGTAGGAATGGATGTCCAGTGTTCTGCAAGCCACTTTCTGAATCTGCTTTCTTATTTGTAGTATGAAACAATCAGGTCACACAATTTGTAAGGTCTTTCTTTGCTTAGGAAAATGCTATGTTTCTCTGAAATCATAAGCGCAACATTACATTAGTGAGACCAAAAGACTCAATCTCTTGTAATGCTTAAGCCATATGCTGCTTCATCAAGAATTCTCTTTTAAAGTTACAACGACTCTTTTGAATAAATAAGACAATAGGCCCATTCCAGAATGAGTGGAAATCTTGGATTATGCTACATGCTTCCTTAACATTTAGTGAATTACTATTGCAATTAGCTAAATACTGTGCTAGGACTTGAAAGAATGATCACAGTCTCTGAGGTATATAACTTTCTGCCAGAGGGTAGTGTGCAAAAAGAGATACTGGTTCTTATCATCCTAAGAACAACACATTTACTCTAAGTAAAATCAAACTGCATGCAGAAAATTAATTTCATACAATCCAGCCTGTCAAAGAACTCTCACTTCATCCTGCAGAGAAAATTCTTTAAAATATTCTGAGAGACTCAGACAAGATGAATCTGATCTATCATAACTTCAAACTCTTCAGTTTCTCCTAGCAGCCACTAGTCCCCAACCCTGAAAATTCCTCACCTCTAGCAACCTGTAAACAGGAAAAGAGATTAGCAGTAATGGAAGATAGTGAATTTTTCTAGTTAGGTTATGCGGGGAATGGACTTTTGATTGAAGTCATTGGATTAAGCAACATCAGAACTATTCACATAAAAAAAGCATTGGTTCAGAGTCAGCAGGTGGACTGTGGAGAAGTTATTTCACAGAATACTGGAAAGATTTGAGGTACATTATTACTTGTAAAAATGCATGCAGACTCATTTTTTTCCCTTTGGATGAAGATATGGCCTTGTTGATCTGAGGCTAGATTAAGCAATAAGAAAGTTTTTTTCCCAGTTAATTGTTTTGGGGGGAAACAATAAGCTAGTCTCCCCAAAGACACTAAATATCTATATTCAGCATATGTTTTCAGTTGAAGAATACCCTTATTTTTTTTTAAAGTATGCTTATGTAATTCAAAATTAGTTTCAATGGTGAAGGTTCAGGAGTCAATACCAATTCTGTGGAAAGCACATCTCTGGGCACATGGTAACTAACTATCTATTTTTGTTTGTAAAAAAAGTATGGCACAGTATCAAGTAATACCTGGCTATAAAGAATACCTTCAAGAATCACTGCCTCTGAGGTTCTAGGCAATGCGTTTCTTGTTCCCAATATTTTCAAGGCTTTTATATGTAAATTAGAGAAAACCATTGTTAGAAAAAGAGCTATTTGTTGTCTGGATTAAATGAGATGATGTAGGTAAAGCATTTACCATAGTGATCAGTATACAGCAAATGTTCAATAAACATTAGTTGTTATCGGCACAAAGGTAATGGAAACAATTCCCAATTCCAAAGGAAGGCAATGCTAAAGGACGTTCAAACTACTGGACAATTGCACTCACTTTCCATGCTACTAAGGTTATGCTCAAAATCCTTCGAGCTAGGCTTCAGCAGTACTTAAATAGAGGGCTTCCAAATGTACAAGCTGGGTTTAGAAAAGGCGGAGGAAGCAGAGATCAAATAGCCAACATTTGTTGGATCACATATAAAGCAAAGGAATTCCAGAAAAACATTCACTTCTGTTTCATTGATTACATGAAACCCTTTGACTGTGTAGATCACAACAAACTGGAAAATTCTCAAAGAGCTGGGAATACCAGATCATCTTACCTGTTTCCTGAGAAACCTGTATGTGGGTCAAGAAGCAACAGTTAGAACCTTACAGGGACTGACTGATTGATTCAGAATTGGGAAAGAAGTACAACAAAGATGTATACTGTCACCCTGTTTATTTAACTTATATGCAGAGTACACCATGTGAAAGGCTGGGCCAGATGAGTTAAAAACTGCAGTTAAGGTTGCAAGGAGAATTATCAACAACCTCAGATATGCAGAGGACACCACACTAATAGCAAGAGGAACTAAAGAGCCTCTTGATAAGAGTGAAAGAGTAGAGTGAAGAAGCTGGCTTAAAACTCCACATAAAAAAAATAAGATCATGGAATCTGTTCCCATCACTTCATGGCAAATAGAAGAGGAAAAAGTGGAAGCAGGAAAGATTGTCTCTTCATGGTCTCCAAAAATCACTGTGGATGGAGGCTTCAGCCATGAAATTAAAAGATACTTGCTTCTTGGAAAGAAGGCTATGACAAACCTAAATACCATATTAAAAACAAGAACATCACTTTACCAACAAAGATCCATGTAGTCAAAGCTATAGCCTTTCCAGTAGCTATGTACAATGTGAGAGTAGCACCATAAACATGGCTGAGCACTGAAGAACTCATGCTTTCAAATTGTGGTGCTGGAAAGACTTTTGAGAGTCCCTTGAACAGCAAGAAGATCAAAGCAGTCAATCCTAAGAGAAATGAAACCTGAATAGTCATTGGAAAGACTGATGCTGAAGCTCCAATACATTGGCCATCTTATGTGAAGAGCTGACTCGTTGGAAAAGACCCCGATGGTGGGAAAGATTGAAGGCAAAAGGAGAAGAAGGTCGCAGAGGATGAGATAGTTGGATACAATCACTGATTCAATGGACATGAACTTGGGTGAACTCCGGGAGACGCTGAGGGACAGGGAGGCTTGACATGCTTCAGTCCATGGAGTCACAAAGAGTTGGACATGACTTAGTGACTGAACAGCAAAGGGAAGCAAAAGCAAGAATAACAACATATGAGTGAGATTAGAGGACTTCTCTGGTGGCTCATCTGGTAAAAGAGTGATATTAGAAAGAACAACTTTCTCAAAAAGATTAATGTCTTAAAGAATTACTTGTTTCTCTCCTCCCACCTCATATCCTGCCCACAAGGAGAGAGGGAGAATTAATATATTTAATTTTAAGTAAAACATTCCTATTAATAAAAGTCAATTAGCTTGTCTATAAATTTCTCAAAATAAATATTTATACCATTTTATAAACAATATTGTTCAACTTTATTCCCAGCGTGGTCTCCTTAAAAATCTTAGAAAATGAAAATAAAATTTGCATTTCAAATAGTCTCTATCAAAGCTTAAAAATATCTTTTCCTTAAATATGAGTGTTTCTCAACTGTGGAACATACTATTAAGCTTCAAACTGAAAATAAGCATTTGTTGATGTTCAGCAAGACCAGTCAGAGAGTGAAATAGCTTTAGTTCTGCACCAGTCAGGAGGGAAAACAGCAATAAAATGATTCAATGCATTCAGTTCAGGACTTGCAGTTCAGAACCAAAGAATGCTACAGTCAGAAGATGAGTAATGAACAGAAAGAAAAGCAGTAGACACAATTAATCTTATAGTTTTACTGGAAAGTAAATTAAGTATACTCAACATCTTATGATACAAATAGGACATATATCAATAAAACACTAAATTCTTAATGGTTACTAATTGAATATTAATTAGTAATTCAATTAATTAATTGAATATTAATTATAATTCTTAAGCCTCTACACAGCTGTATTGATCTTTTAATAGTTTTATTTTACTAACTGTATATCCTGTCAATTCTATGCCTTATCTTTTAAGAGAGTACATAGATCTCCTGTACAATTTAGTGAGAAGGCATTAACTTAATAGGATGCAAAGTAGCTATTAGAAAAACTTTCAAAATATTTTAAGAATAAATTTTCAGTTGTGTGTATTTTTAACCTTTATCTAATTAGTGTTCACTGTGTGTTGGACATTGTATTAAGGATATGACATGCTCTACTACAAATTTTACAAATGAACATTTTAGAAGTTGAGAATATTACCTAAGATTTCATAGCTAAATATGTAGAAAGATCTGGATTCACTGTTATGTTTAATTTACATTACAGTTTGATTAAAAATTAAATTTGAAAAACATAATGAACTCAATACAGAAAACAGATTAGTGGTTGTCAGAGTGGGGGATGAGGGGTGGGCAAAATGAGTTAAGGTGGTCAAAAGGTACAATCTTTCAGTATAAAATAAATAAGTCCTTGAAATATAATGTACAACATGTTAACTAAAGTTAATAATGGTTTATTGTAGATTTGAAAGTTGCTAAGAGAATAGATGTTAAAGGGTCTCATCATACCCACAGAAAGTGTACATATATATATGTATATATATATATGGTGATAGATATTAACTATACTGATTGTGTCAAGTTTTTCACAATACATGCAAATATATAATCATTACTGCATACCTGAAACCAATATAATATTATATGTCAATTATTTCTCAATGAAAATTTTAAAATAAATATACATCCCTATTTTATCTTACCTATAGAGTAGACTATAGGTAAGCATAGAGCTGAAGGAAGAAAATATAGGAGAACATATTTGTGATATATAGCTAAAGACAGGCTACCTGAACAAGATCTTAGAGGCAAATATTAAGATGAAAAATAGATGCTAATAGGTAGCATTAGTAGACAAGAACTGACTAAGGAAAGATATCTGCAACATTTACAACCAATGAATCACCAATATCAAAAATAAAACAAAGTGTAAAAGCAAAGCAAAAGTATAACTGAAGTGTGGCTATAAATTTAAAATGGCATAGAATATGAATAAGCATTCATTTAAGGTTCCCCCTCCAAAAAAACAAAATCAGACTTAAGAAGCTATACATTCAAACATTTTACAGAGTTAAATAGACTTTCAAAGTGTATACATAGAAATAGCATCTTCTTAACTTTCCACTCCCCATAAGCCACACTACTCAAGTTTTTCACTATTTTGGCAATTATTTCCATATAATTAAAAATACTCAAATATTTAAAGCCATATGATACATCTAATACTTTGGCCACCTGATGCAAAGAGTCAACTCAGTAGAAAAGACCTTGATGCTGGGAAAGACTGAGGGCAGGAGAAGGGGGAGACAGAGGATGAGATGGTTGGATGGAATTACCAACTCAGTGAACATGAGTTTAAGCAAACTCTGGGAGATAAAGGACAAGGAGGCCTGGCATGCTGTGGTCCATGAGGTCACAAAGAGTTGGTCACAACTTAGTGACTGAACAGCAAAAACAAAATATTTACACAAAATGCAAAGGAGTCTCTAAGTTAAAATTAACAATTTATTCCAATAATTGGATACTGTAACATTCAGTTCAGTTCAGTTGTTCAGTTGTGTCCGACTCTTTACCAGCCCATGGAGTGCAGCATGCCAGGCTTCCCTGTCCATCACCAACTCCCAGAGCTTATTCAAATACATGTCCATCGAGTCAGTGATGCCATCCAACCATCTCATCCTCTGTCATCCCCTTTTCCTCTAGAATTCAATCTTTTCCAGCATCAGGGTCTTTTCCAACGAGTCAGTTCTTCTCATCAGGTGGCCAAAGTATTGGAGCTTCAGCTTCAGCATCAGTCCTTCCAATGAATTCAGGATTGAGTTCCTTTAGGATTGACTGATTTGATCTCCTTGCAGTCCAAGGGACTCTCAAGAGTCTTCTCCAACACCACAGTTCAAAAGAGTCAATAATTTTGCAATAAAATTAAATATCCTTCTTTTATATCAGCAAAACACAATTAAAAAGGAAATAGAAATATTCTATCTACTATTAGACCAAAAGCTATAAGGTATAGAATAAATTAAGAGTATATTAAGATTTATTACTTAAATATTATAAAACATTATAAAAGAATATAAATAGCTGAACAAAATGGTGAGCTATGGTGTTAAGCTATGGTGTTAAACAAATTATGATGCAATTCTGTGTGGTAGTAACTTTCTGAAAGCAAGGCCAATTTTTTATCTTTGGTATAATGGTTTTGACATGCTTGAGGATATAAAATTATACATGGGATTATGTGTACTGCTTAATACTGATAGGCAGTAAAATGAAATTACTTTGCATATAAATGGAATCAAGCATGTTAGGGCAATGCATAGAAGAATACAGCACTTAGGAAAGGAGGAAGGAGAAAGAGAAAAAAGGGGAAAAAAAGCAAAGTGTATGGCTCAGAGGGAACACTTTGAGAAAGGAGACATACAGGGCTGTCATTACAGGGCTATAGGTTTCTTTTTCTTTTTTAATCATTTTAGGGCTATGCCTTTCAATACACATTGTCTTCTCTTTACCCGTCAAAACTTCTATCATTTCTTAGTACTGATGCTATTACACATGTGAAATTTTATTTAGGTGAAGTTTGCGACTGAAGCACAGATGGCTGATTATCAGGCAGAAAACAAAACTGAAGCATACAGTTTATTAATAGAAAATCAGTATTGTGTTTCCCCTACTGTATCAGTCAAGATATCCAGAGAAACAGAAGCAATAATCTGACAGAATATGCATAATATATTCATATATGTATGAAAATATACATATCTCGTATTTATAGGAAATAGAATCAGTAGTGTATTTGTGTCTGTGCACATACATATGCTTGATTCATTTTAAGAAACTGGCACTCATGATTGTTGGGACTGGCCAGGCTAGTCCAAAAGTTTGTAGGACATGCCAAGAGCCTGGAAATTTAAGCAGGAATTAATGTACCAATCTTGAGTATAATTTCCTCTTCTGCTGGAAAACCTTAGTTTTTGCTCTTAAGGCCATCAGCTGATCAGATGAGAACCATTCATATGATTGAAGGCACTATGGCTTTTACTTAAAACCAACTGATTCTATATAGGGCTTTCCTGGTAACCCGGTAAAGAATGCAGTGCAGGAGATCTTAGCTCAGTTCCTGGGTCAGGAAGATCCGCTGCAGAAGGGATAGGCTACCCACTCCAGTATTCTGGCCTGGAGACTTTCATGGACTGTATAGTCCATGGGGTCACAAAGAATGGGACAGTACTGAGTGACTTTCACTTTCACTTATGCTTCTCTGATAGCTCAGTTGGTAAAGAATCTACCTGCAATGCAGGAGACCCAGGTCTGATTCCTGGGTGGGGAAGATCTGCGGGAGAAGGGATAGGCTTCCCACTCCAGTATTCTTGGGCTTTTCTTGTGGCTCAGCTGGTAAAGAATCTGCCTGCAATGCAGGAGACCTGGGTTCAGTCCCTGGGTTGGGAAGATCCCCTGGAAATGGGAAAGGTTATCCAGTATTCTGGCCTGGAGAATTCCATGGCTTGTATTGTCCATGGGGTCACAAAGAGTGGGATGCAACTGAGTGACTTTCACTGACTCAGTCAAACTGACTCAATGTATTATGCCGGGAGCAGGCACAGGAGATCCCACCCATGACAAGGTCATGCAGGACTCGAGGAACTCCCTGGGCCATCCGACCCATGACAAGGTCATGCAGAAGAGTCCTGATAAGCAAGGCCTCAGGACTCGACGGACCCCCTGGATCTGCTCGAGCATCTACCCCCAAACCAGAATCTGTCTGTCTTACTATTTTATGTCTTTCACCAGCTCTTCTGACAATAGCAAGGGGCTGTCCCTCGACCACATTTCTCTGGAAAGAGTTAATTTAGGGCTTTAGTTTATAATCTCCTGGGCATGAAAAGAGTGTTTCAAACCCTCTGTTAGCATTTTAGCTTACTTGGCAGGTTTATCCAGACTCTTGCAACATTGTTGAGCCTATGCTTGCTGCCAAGTTCTCACATCCCTTATCCATTGTGTTTCTGGGAGTGCATATAGTTAAGATATAGAAATAACAAGCAGTAGCTTTACCATTAGCAACATTAGACATTGAGTTAATAAGTTCTTTCTTTGCTGTAACCCACTGAATCTTTGCTCCACAAAAACATAACACTGTACTTTAAGGGTGAAGCAGGCTAGGAATTTAAAAAGAAACACTTTAAGGGAAAATTATTGTTTTGGCTGACCAATCTTTATCAAAAAGAGGTCATAGAATATCAACAGGCCTCCGGGACAGAAGATGATGTACAAAAAATAAGACTCTTGCAGAAAAGAACCTGGTATTGATAAAAGTTAATACTGATGAAATGTTGAGCTGACTCTGCATTTTTCACCTTGCTGTATGTACAACTCAGGGTATAAAAGCCCCAAGAAAAGTAAAATAAAGGGGCCTGGCTCACTGAAGCCTGGTCACCCCGTGTCTCTTTCTTTATCCCTTCTCTATCTTTCTTCATTCCCCGACGTCGTCCATCCTGAGGATACCCCTGGACTCTGCTGAGGCTGGACCCTGGCAGTATTAACCACATCTACAAAATATATCTATGGCAACACCTAGATTTGCACTTGATTATAACTAGGTACAATAGCCTAGCCAGGCTGACACAAAAAACTAACCATCTCACCTGCTAAATGATATTGAATACATAGTTTTAAAAAAGATAACTTGTATGTACAGGTAATATATGTATTTCATTCAATTATCTAAGTAATTTACATATTTTAATCATTTTATCCTTGTAACAACTCTGTGAGATGATTATGATCCCCATTTTACATAAAAGAAAAATATAACTTAAAAATATTAAGGAATATCCTAATGAGAACTTAATTAATAGGCATAGGGTTGAGAGTCAAATTTAATGTGCGAGTTTTTTCACTGTTAGAGCCTCTTTACCACACACACACACACACACACACACACCACATCTGTTGACATACTGATTAATGAGGATTTTCTTTTACCAGAAGTTCTCCTCCAACTTGAGTCTGATCATTTTAGGACATTTTAGGACATTCTTTGGGTAAAAAATGCCTGGTATATAATAAGAGCTCCATAAAAATGTAGCAACTAATGCTTGCATAAACATGCCAGAAATGAATGAATGAATAACATCTGGCCCATTGTGCTATTTCCTTAATGAGAAACTGCAATTATTTTGGTTTAACAGTCATTTTTTTCAAGGAAACAGAGAAATGTTTTGCAACATAGAACAAGATAGGATTTCATCAGTTTGTGATTAACTGTCTATATATGCTAAAATTTAAAACTTAAGGAAATAGGTTAAATCTCTGTACCAACATTCTGTTATCCTAGAATACATTATTTCTTTGTGTAACAGAGACTTCCACAAAATTATCCTTCTTTCCACTTCCTATCTTAAATTACTTTGATAAATAAAGGCACATTTCATTTTATACTTTGAGATCAAAGTATTAAAATGCATATATGTAGTTGAAAAATAAGCACAAATTCCTTTTACCTAGAAGATGATGCTGCATCAGCAAGTCCTTATTTTTCAGAAGTGGTAGGTTAAAATGTTGAAAGTTAACATACAGCAATGGTTTACAATTCTACACAATCAAAACTAGAACATTGGGGAAAATCTGGATGGTGTCTTTGTATATATAATAAAATGCATTTTTAAGTAGTCCATGAAAAAAAAGTTGAAAATTATAGCAAGAAATAGGAGTGAATAAAGTAGATAAATAGGATGCATTGAAGATGAACTTCACTTTTATGGTAATGAATTTTTTCACAGTAGCTCTGTGTGCCCTATTTATAAGGCATCAGTCAGTTCAGTCACTCAGTCATGTCCGAGTCTTTGTGACCCCATGAATCTCAGCACGCCAGGCCTCCCTGTCCATCACCAACTCCCAGAGTTCACTCAAATTCACGTCCTTCTAGTCGGTGATGCCATCCAGCCATCTCATCCTCAGTCGTCCCCTTCTTCTCCTGCCCCCAATCCCTCCCTGCATCAGAGTCTTTTCCAATGAGTCAACTCTTCACATGAGGTGGCCAAAGTACTGGAGTTTCAGCTTTAGCATCATTCCTTCCGAAGAACACCCAGGGCTGATCTCCTTCAGAATGGACTGGTGGGATCTCCTTGCAGTCCAAGGGACTCTCAAGAGTCTTCTCCAGCACCACAGTTCAAAAGCATCAGTTCTTCGGTGCTCAGCTTTCTTCACAGTCCAATTCTCACGTCCATACATGACCACTGGAAAAACCATAGCCTAGACTAAATGGGGAGAAGGCAATGGCATCCCACTCCAGTACTCTTGCCTGGAAACTCCCATGGATGGAGGAGCCTGGTAGGCTGCAGTCCATGGGGTCGCTGAGTCGGACACGACTGAGTGACTTCACTTTCACTTTTCACTTTCATGCATTGGAGAAGGAAATGACAGCCCACTCCAGTGTTCTTGCCTGGAGAATCCCAAGGATGGCAGAGCCCAATGGGCTGCCATCTGTGGGGTCGCACAGAGTCGGACCTGACTGAAGCGACTTAGCAGCAGCAGCAGCAGCAGACTAAATGGACCTTTGTTGGCAAAGTAATGTCTCTGCTTTTCAAAATGCTATCTAGGTTGCATATGGGGCAGCTTTAAAGCATGTCCTTTGAGTTATTGAGCCCAGATAGAGATCTGAATAATACACATCAAGATAGCGCCGGGTCCTTGTAGGAGTGAAATTTTTTTCTTCATCAAAACTGGGATGAACATTTCTCCACAGTAACATCTTCATATTAGTTTTAAGTTTCAACATATAGGTCATCTGTTCTAGCATCTCCTCTTGGGACAGCTGGGAAGCTTGACTTCTTTCAAGTGGCATTTTTGTTTATAATAGATTAAACAAAACTACTTGAATATATCATATATATATATTTATCTATACATTCATCTGTCAGTCATATGTTGATCTATGTCCTTGTCATAGATATACTGAATTCACAGTAAATAATTTATTTCATTGAAGAATAAATACTATATGGATCTATATTTCTCATTTCCATTTTTTCCCAGCTTCAGTTAAGCTGTACATCTTCTGAATCACAAGAACAGAAATTCAGGAGCATGTATGTCTTCAGTTTGTAGGTGAAGCTTCTGCCAGGGTGGCTTCCTTTTTTTTTTTTTTAAAGTAAAAGGCCTGGTAGTTTTATTCTTAGTTTTTTAAGGAATCTCCACACTGTTCTCCATAGTGGCTGTATCAATTTGCATTCCCACCAACAGTGCAAGTGGATTCCCTTGTTCCCACACCCTCTCCAGTATTTATTGCTTGTAGATTTTTTGATGATGGCCACTCTGACTGGTGTGAGGTGATATCTCATTGTAATTTGCATTTCTCAATTAATAAGCAATATTGAGCATCTTTTCATGTATTTATTAGCCATCTGTATGCCTTTGGAGAAATGTCTGTTTAGGTCTTCTGCCCATTTTTTTAATTAGCTTTTTTGTTTTTTTGATATTGAGCTGAATGAGCTGCTTATATATTTTAGAGATTAATCCTTTGTCAGTTGTTTTGTTTGCTATTATTTTCTCCCATTCTGAGGTTGTCTTTTCACTTTCTTTATAGTTTTCTTCACTGTGCAAAAACTACTGGGCATATAACCTGAGGAAACCATAAATGAAGAAGATACATGTACCGCATTTTTCACTGCAGCATTATTTACTATAACCAGGACATGGAAGCAACCTAGATGTTCATGAACAGATGAATATATAAAGAGATTATGGTACATATATACAATAGAATATTACTCAGCCACAAAAAGAATGCATTTGGCTCAGTTCTAATAAGGTGGATGAAACTAGTATACAGAGTGAAGTAAGTTAGAAAGAGAAAGACAAACATCATTTATTAACACATATATATGGAATCCAGAAAGATGGAACTGATGAACCTATTTGCAGGGCAGCAATGGAGATGCAGAGGGCTTCCCTGGTGTCTCAGTTGGTAAAGAATCCACCAGCAGTGCAGGAGACCAGCTGGGAAATTCCATGAACAGAGGAGCCTGGTGGACTACAATCCATGGGGCCGCAAGAGTCAGATATAAACCATGAATGGAGATGAGCGACTAAACCATGAATGGAGATGCAGACATAGAGAACAGACTCCTGTATATTCTTCATGGGGAGTATGAAGACCATTTCACAGTTACCTTTTCTCTCCATAAAACTGGATCTGTTTTCTCTCATCTCCTTTATTGGAGCTCTGCAACACCATGGACTGCAGCCTGCTAGGCTCCTCTGTCCACGGGGATTCTCCAGGGAAGAATACTGGAGTGGGTTCCAGGGTGGGTTCTGATGAGCAGGAGTAGCTGACAAGATTGTTGCCCAGCCTGGAGCTCTTGCACAAGGACTGTAATGGTACAATCTATACTTTTAATAGTCCCTGCAGCTGTTGCTTCTAGATCCAACACCCTAGTGATTTTGTAAATAGTGTAATTGTTTCCTTAAAAAGAATGTCTGGTGAAGTGTGGTAGAAAATTTACAAATTTCCATATCTTGGAGGCAAAATTCTAGGCTAGGTTGTAGAAATTCTCTGTACTGAAGCTCAATATCTTATTTTTCAGAGTGCTTTAGGAAGTACAGCTGGTATTTCTGTTGCATTTATTTTCCTAAGCTAAACATGACTAGACAAGTAAACATTCTTGTTGACAACATTCTGAATACTTAAGTTTTATGTGCAATGGGGCCCTGGAATGGACAGCATCACTGGAAGAGAAAATGAGGTGTGAAAGTATTGTTGAGGTAAATGAGGTACTCAATCTGCTGGAAAATTCTTCCAAACTCGAACCACTTTCTGAGAATTTTCTAATCCTAGTTTAACCCCGAAGTGATTTTTTTTTTTTTTTTTTTTGAAACAGTCCAAGGTAATTATTTTCCTGAGTGCTTCTGCTTATCCAGTCTCTAAAAATGAGTGGTGATAAAAGTAAATAGACTTCACAAAATGTACTTTTTTCCCCCAGCTATTTAACCTGATGAAAAGACAGCAAGCAGCAGAGGTTTTGAACAGCACAGGTCAAGGAGTCAGTACATGGAAAAGCAATCAGAACTATCTGAGATTTCTCTTCTGGCCATGAAAACCTGTCCTATACTGATTATTTAAAAAACAAACAAAATGCTTCTCTAATATTTACTGAATGATTAAATGGAAGAAGTACAAGTTTTATTTCTTATAAACAAAACAAAATCTAATCAACTCTGCCATTCCAACTGGCCATATTGATAAAAAAAATTATTCTCAAGTACATAGATGAGATAATTAAGAAAAGAGCAATTGCAATGTTTTTTCTTTCCTTTTAACAAAATTGGGAGGATAAAAATATTTATTTACCTCCCATTCCCCTCATGAGTGCTATAGAAAGTGATAATTATTTTATTTGAATTTTCACCTAGTACATCATGGATGCCCTTGGTTTAATGTTAGAAAAACTAAAGTAAGAAGAACTGATTCTTTATCATCAGATTTTGCTACCCAAATGATACAATAAATTCTGTGCTTGATCCTTGAGTAAGCGTGGTTTTAATGAAGCTCTTCTGCATAAGGTGGAAAATTAGACTGCGTAAAAAATCATTCCCTAGTTATGTTGCTCCTGAAGTACTTTTAGCATGGTCAATACATTAAGCAATTTCATACATTTTATAATTTCATATTGTTTTGCCTTTGAAATGCAAATCTGCAATTCTCTATTTGTATTTCTAAAATTCAAAAAGTCACAAACATGTATTTTTCTCTGATAAATATTACTATGTTGTATTACATTTAGCTACCATAGACTCCAATGTATAGTAGTTGCATCATATTAGCTTTCTAAAACACAAAGAGCCTGCAAGTCCACAACATATCTAGTAGTAAAAGTTTTCTAGAAAAACTATAAATCGTATTTGCTTTTTCCAAATTTTTGTATAGTTTGCTTTGAGCCTAATGACCTAATTTTGGTTATTGTCTTTGAGAGACACTCAATGTTATTACTTAAATTTTTATTTATTAACACTGTGTCCATTTAAACACAAGTAGAGTACCTCTTTGTTTATGATTTGATTTGAAAAGGCCCACTAGTTCATCATTTTAAAAATGGGAAACCTTGAGGAAGCCATAGTTTATCTAGTACAAATGAATCTGAACCATGGCACTCAGATTTGACATGTAAGATCTGAATTTTTTTTAATATAAATTTATTTAATTGGAAGCTAATTACTTTACAATATTGTATTGGTTTTGCCATACATCTACATGAATCTGCCACGGGTGTACACATGTTCCCCATCCTGAACCCCCCTCCCACCTCTCTCCCCATAACATCCCTCTAGGTCATCCCAGTGCACCAGCCCCAAGCACCCTGTATCCTGCATTGAACCTAGACTGGCGATTCGTTTCACATATGATATTATACATCTTTCAAGGCCATTCTCCCAAATCATCCCTCCCTCTCCCTCTCCCACAGAATCCATAAGACTGTTCTATACATCTGTGTCTCTTTTGCTGTCTTGCATAAAGGGTTATCATCACCATCTTTCTAAATTCCACATATATGTGTTAACATACTGTATTGGTGTTTTTCTTTCTGGCTTACTTCACTCTGTATAATAGGCTCCAGTTTCATCCACCTCATTAGAACTGATCCAAATTTATTCTTTTTAATGGCTTAGTAATACTCCATTGTGTATATGTACCACAGCTTTCTTTTTCATTTGTCTGCTGATGGGCATCTAGGTTGCTTCCATGTCCTGGCTATTATAAACAGTGCTGCAATGAACATTGGGGTACACGTGTCTCTTTCAATTCTGGTTTCCTTGGTGTATATGGCCAGCAGTGGGATTGCTGAGTTGTATGGCAGTTCTATTTCCAGTTTTTTAAAGAATCTCCACACTGTTCTCCATAGTGGTTGTGCTAGTTTGCATTCCCACCAACAGTGTAAGAGGGTCTCCTTTTCTCCACACCCTCTCCAGCATTTATTGCTTGTAGACTTTTGGATCACAGCCATTCTGACTGGCGAGAAATGGTACCTCATTGTGGTTTTAATTTGCATTTCTCTGATAATGAGTGATGTTGAGCATCTTTTCATGTGTTTGTTAGCCATCTGTATGTCTTCTTCAGAGAAATGTCTGTTTAGTTCTTTGGCCCATTTTTTACTGCGTCATTTATTTTTCTGGAAATGAGCTGCAGGAGTTGCTTGTATATTTTTGAGATTAACTTTTTGTCAGTTGTTTCATTTGCTATTATTTTCTCCCATTCTGAAGGCTGTTTTTTCACCTTGCTTATAGTTTCCTTTGTTGTGCAGAAGCTTTTAATTTTAATTAGGTCCCATTTGTTTATTTTTGCTTTTATTTCCAATATTCTGGGAGGTGGGTCTTAGAGGATCCTGCTGTGATTTATTTCGGAGAGTGTTTTGCCTATGTACTCCTTTAGGAGTTTTATAGTTTCTGGTCTTATGTTTAGATCTTTAATCCAGTTTGAATTTATTTTTGTGTATGGTGTTAGAAAGTGTTCTAATTTCATTCTTTTATAAGTGGTTGACCAGTTTTCCCAGCACCACTTGTTAAAGAAATTGTCTTTAATCCATTGTATATTCTTGCCTCCTTTGTCAAAGATAAGGTGTCCATAGGTGCATAGATTTATCCCTGGGCTTTCTATTTTGTTACATTGAAGATCTGAATTTGTATTGTTGGCCTGAGGAGCATATATTTTGATGTTGAATTTCTGTAACATTTATATTTTATTACAAATGCAAAAACTAATTTTGCTTTTTGATTTGCTGTGTCTAAATTGTATTTAGTGCATTTGTCTCTGAGTGACTTTTCACCTCAACAGACTGAGTTCATTTTTAATGGAAAGAAATATGAAACTATTGAGTGTTTTCAAAGAATTCATTCATTCATGTAATGAATATTTATTGAACATTTTACTTCATTCAAGCACTGTTATATCATTGGAAATACAACCATGAACAAAACAAACCAAAAAAAAAAAACAAAAAAAACAGTCTTCAATGAAACTAATATTCCAGCAGGGCAAGACAGTTGATATACAAAATAAGTAAAGTAGATAAGAGGTCAGATAATCAAAAGCCTCAAAGAAGGTAAAAGAGAATGCCAAGGAAGGGGTCTGTAATTTTAAATGGAGTGGTTTGAATATCGTCAGTGATGGTATTACTGAAGGGTAACATATGAACAAATGCAAAAAGGAAGACAATGATGAGCCATGTTGGTAACTGGAGAAGAATATTTCAGTGAGAGCAATCAGCAGGTGCAAAGAGCCCAAAACAGGAGCCTGCCTTCTGTATCCAGGAAGAATATGGGAACCTTTGTCCACAATGCATGTTTGTTTTTTTCAGAAAAGTTTAAAATTTCAGTTTCTAAAGTGTTATTTAAATTGCTATTTATAATGAATGCATCTACAAAATCACATTATAGTGCATTCTCCCAAAGAAAATATTTTGGTATTTATTGTAGAAAATAAGATCTAGAACAAAGTGGAGTGAGAGTCCTATGCTGCCTCATACTGGTCAGTCTGCTGTGAAGTGTTTCATGAAATTTTATGTATTTTGTTTTAGAAAAGCCAAAACAAAAAGTAGCAACCCAAAGAAGAGGCTTATAGTGAGGGAATATAAAGCCATATCATGGGAGATGGGGAGAGAGGGTAAAGAGGGAAGGGACATATATATACCTATGGCTGATTCATGTTAACATATGGTAGAAACAAACACAATATTGTAAAGCAATTATTCTGCAATTAAAAACAAATACATTTTTTTAAAAAGTAATGAAAAGATTAAGAATGCTGGGTCTGCATGTGAAAAGACTTCCAGGAGGGAGAATAAATGAAGAAATGATAGCTTTCAACAATTTGATGTGTTGCTAGAGCCAGGAGGCTCTAGCTGTCAGGCTTCCCTGATAGCTCAGTTGGTAAAGAATCCACCAGCTATGTAGGAGACCCCAGTTAGATTCCTGGGTCAGGAAGATCCGCTGGAGAAGGGATAAGCTACCCACTCCAGTATTCTTGGGCTTCCCTTGTGGCTCAGCTGGTCAAGAATCTGCCTGCAATGAGGGAGACCTGGGCTCAGTCTCTGGGTTGGGAAGGACCCCTGGAGAAGGCAAAAGCTACACACTTCGGTATTCTGGCCTGGAGAATTCCATGGACTGCATATTCCATGGGGTCGCAAAGATTCGGACATGACTGAGCGACTTTCGCTAGTAGTCAGGAAACTTTAAATCTAGAAAGTATACTCGAAAAATAAATGTCACTTCAATTTTTGTAAAGGGATAAGTATTAGAGAATATTCTATTTTGAATCTTTGTTGATAGAAATTATAATTTTGTAACCAAGGTTAAAAAATCAGTTTATAAACTGATTCATGAAAATTTATTAGGACATTATCTGAGATTATGTTACTTTTTATTCAAATGCCTTCAATAACTTCCTTACTTATATTTCAAAGTGAAATAAAGTAAATGTAGATACAAATAACAATAATCTTCCATAAATCCTGTCCACCCTATAGGAATCTAATTATAATTTAGTTACAGAAGAGAAGATGAAGGTGAAGGTGAAGTCGCTCAGTCATGTCCAACTCTTTGCGACCCCGTGGACTGTAACCTACTAGGCTTCTCCGTCCGTGGGATTCTCCAGGCAAGAAAACTGGAGTGGATTGCCGTTTCCTTCTCCAGGGGATCTTCCCGACCCAGGGATCGAACCCGGGTCTCCCGCATTGGAGGCAGACGCTTTAACCTCTGAGCCACCAGGGAAGAGAAACATGTTAATAAAGAGTTGTGTTAACATAAAAATGTGACCTAATTCTAAACTATAAATTAAATATATGTAAATATACCAAAATTCAATTGATCTTTTCAAATAGGTAGAAATACTTTTCCTTGTTGGTTTTTGATTTTGGTGTCTGATTTTTTTTTTTTTGGTATTTGAGTAGAAGGAAATAAATGTCAAAGATGAATAGACTGAAAAAGAAAAGATGACAAATTCTCTTGCTATCTAAATCATGAAATAACACTAGATTAAAGGCATCTTTCCTTTCTTCAGGCCAACAATAACCATTTAGATCTTAAATATCAAATCTGAGTGCTTTGGTTCCGACCACTTGTTGAGGATTCATATATCCAGTAATGTATTTTTAAGATACCTCATAATAGTCTGCTTTGTTACTGTAAGTTGCATATATGTTGAGTCAAAATACTTTTTAGTGAAAACTTGTGAATAGTCTTGTTTGTATTCCACATACATTTTTGCATATATTTTATTTCTTTTTGATGTATTACACCATTAGCTTTTAGGCCTATTTTCCCAAATCAAAATTGATATGTTAGTTACAGAAAAAAAAAAAAAATCAAAGCTTGACACTTGGATATCTGTTTATTATTTTTGAGTAGTATCAGAACCTAAAGACATCTCATGGTGAGCATGCATCTTAACATGTAACAAAAGGGCCTTTTTTTTTTGATATTATCTAGTAGATTTGATTTAATCAAAATCTGCTACAAAATCTATTCCTTACATTTATCTCTTCACATGGTACATTCCTTAGGGATACAAGTGTGATGCTTAAGCTTTAGCAGAACAAAACACTTTGCTAAAATATTTTCCAATTATTTTTAATAAATAGAGGCTTTCTTTGTTATGTTAACTTGCAATTCCCTGTGTTTCTAAATGAACAGCGGCAGGAAACCTTAGCTGTTGCTTGGATTTACTCTAGAGAATAGAAACTTCAAAGACTTATGCTTTTAGGTTTGACATAAAAAGAAGACATAGGTATATATTTTATAAACAGCATTCAACACAGGCATGGAAGATTAGAATGTGATAGATGTAACATTCAAAGTGTCGTTGCTACTTCATTTTCTCAAACTACTGATTTCACAGAATGTTGACTTTCTATTTGCTCTAATTTTTCCAAGATGCTTAATTATCAAATAAGTGCTTCCATTTCCCAAATATATGTTTTTGTGTCCTTCCCTTATATAACCAAAACAACTTCTCAATAAAATAATACTCAATAACACTCATGTTGAACTTACTTTGTTCCAAGAATTACTTCTATTCAACTAGCTACTATTTTTGTCCCTTGCCTACTGGGACAAATTTTTGATGTGATCTACATTCTTTTGTAGAACTACAGAGATACATTCTTCAACTTGTTTCTGAAAGTACTCTTTCTCAGGTGGGTGAGCACTTCCTGCCCAAATGCCCAGTTCCTATTCAAAGGAGATGATGATGTTTTTGTGAACACCCGGGAACAAAGCCAAAGATTTGTTTATTGGTGACGTGATTCATAATGCTGGACCTCATCGGGATAAGAAACTCAAGTACTACATCCCGGAAGTTGTTTACACTGGCGTCTACCCGCCTTATGTAGGAGGAGGCAGATTTCTCTACTCTGGCCACTTGGCCCTGAGACTGTACAATGTAACTGACTGGGTTCTTCTCTACCTCATCGATGATGTTTATACTGGAATGTGCCTTCAGAAACTCAGCCTCACTCAAGAGAGACACAAAGGCTTCAGGATATTGGATATAGAAGAAAAAAGCAGGAGTAACATTTGTTCCTATGTAGATTTGATGTTGGTACATAGTAGAAAACCTCAAGAGATGATTGATATTTGGTTTTGGTTGCAGAGTGCTCATTTAAAATGCTGAATTATGTGCAAACTACATTTTACATAGAAATGTATCTCAAATAGTTCCCATTTGTGTTCTCTTCCATTAGAGGTCATTTCTATGTAAAACCATCAAAATTGCCTTTATAGGTCATGTCCATTTGATGGCCTCTAAACCCTTCAATTCAGACGGTAAAGCGTCTGCCTGCAATGCAGGAGACCTGGGTTCGATCCCTGGGTCGGGAAGGTCCCCTGGAGAAAGAAATAGCAACCCACTCCAGTATTCTTGCCTGGAGAATCCCATGGACGGAGGAGCCTAGGGGGCTACAGTCCATGGGGTCGCAAAGAGTCGGACACGACTGAGCGACTTCACTCACTCACATTTTTAAAGTGTAATCTTGTCACTAAGACTTCCCAGAACACTTTATCTAAAACTGCAACCCTTAACAATTACTATCCCCAATTCAGACCTCTTCCAAAGTTTCTGTTATTTCTGCTTTTCCCAGAGTACCCTTAGCCTCTGGGCTCCAGGCCACTATGTGCTGATTTAGTTTAGGATTTTTCCCACTAAGCTTATTTTTCTTTCCTGTTCCTATTATATCAGCCTAGATAAGAAGTCCTGCTTCTTTCCTTAATTATCCTTCCAATAATTGGTATATAGGAGGTTTCAGTGTGTTATTAGGAAAATAAGAATTTTTACTACATTAAGCAAATGCCATATAATGTCAACTTCTAGTTACCCCTGCCTCTAAAAGCTATGTGGATATTTAAGTTTCTGGGACTCTAGCTACCAACCATGTCACCAGCTCTCCTTGCTTTCAGTTCTTCTGGTTCTCCAATATTGCCCTTTCTGTTTCCTCTCCCTGAAATCAGTCCCTTCATAAAGCAATGGCATTCAGGTATTTATATACCTTTCTCTCTCCTTTTCTTATTTTTTGTTCCCAATTTCTAGTGCTTTCAGTTGACCAGACACCTAATGCTGTGTAGATAGGATTTTTGTTTGTTTCTACTTTAGTTATTATAAGTCATGCGATCACAAAAACTTTGTGCAGATGGCTCTCTTATAAAATTAAATGGAAGTAAATTTTTTCACCTTTATTTCTTTAGACATCTTAGTCCTTCTGAGGTAAGTTCCTCTTCCTGAAGTATGTCCTTTATAATTTATTGTAAAGAGAGCCTAGTGAACTCTTATTTTTAATATATCTGATAATCTGCTGACTTTCATTTTGAGATTTGCTTGGTTATGCAATTCCAGCTTGACAGTTATTTTCTCTTGGCACTTTCAGATATCTTACCATTTTTAGCTTCCAATTGTTGCTGTTGTTGTTGTTAACAAGTCAAAGCTCGGTTTATCTGTCCTAGTTCAGATGTTGAAATGTGATGTCATACATAACTAGAAAGGTAAGAATTTATTTATTACTTACATAATACAGATCTCTGGGGAGGTCAGGATAAGTATCTCAAGCTGGTCCAAAATGACTTGTGAAAGCAAAGAAGGGAGATTCACTTGGGGTTTTATTGTAGGTAGGGCATGGGGCTGAGATGGGAGTGTCTATGCACTGGCAGGAGATGGCATGGTTTAAGTCTTATGACAGCATCAAACGAGTGGACACCCAGGCTTTTTAAAACCATTTTGTCCAGATGTGAAGCAGTATTGAAGGCTGGGTTTAAAAATGGAGTCAGATTCCACATCACAGCAATGTAAGTACTCTGACCCCATTTATATAAAAGTTTCGCAAAGACAGATGTGACAATCATTCAGATTCTGCAGCAGAATTTGATTAATCTCCAAACCAGTGCCTGGAATCAAGACTGTTCAGGGATCAAGGTACAGATAATATCCTTAAAAGTTACAGGCTAGAGGGATTACTGCATTCTTATTGGCATCAGGGTCTAACACAGCTCTAAAATATTTTAGTTAATCAGCATTTCAGCAATGAAAAATATTTTTAATAACCACTATTTTAATTGTAAGCTGGGACCAAGATCATACCCAAATTTCTTTTATTACTGTTGAGATCCAACTGAGATTTTTGGAACACTTTGTAAGATGCTCAGCATAATGGAAAAGTAATTTAACAAGAGGATAACTTATAACGCTCTTCCTTGACTTCCTTATCCATCTCTGTGTTGGTGATTCTCAACTTTATTAAATTGAATGTTGTTTTTAATAACAAATATTTTCAAATATCTAGTTGGCATAATAAAGTAAAATTCAGGCAATGCAACATAAACACAAACCTTTCAAAATGTATTAAAAAATAAAAAGAAAATAATTAAAATAAAGCTTGTAATCTTAAGTAAGACTGGCAGCTACAGTATAGCTAACAATGAAAGCAACAGCTCCAAGGTATTATCTTTATATTATCCACTGTATTATTATACCTTAGCAGTGCTGTAACTAGTAAACAACTTGATTTTCTCAATGGTGGCATTACAAGAAAAAGCAAGTGAATGTTAAACTTATCAAAAACCACCTTGGTTTATATGTAAAATAGAGTTAGGTACTGAACACAGGGCATTTAAGCAGACTTTTGACTTCAGGGAATAGTTCTCAGTACTGTGTGTGTATAACAGAAAGACTAGGATCTTGGGTTTTTCCTTCTAATTACCAAGGTACTTAAATTAAATAGTAACTGAGAAATTGCCCTTTGTTCCTTTTCAAAATACCCACTAGAGCAGTAGGACTCCCAGTGAAAACCACCCCCACCAATAGGAGTGCACTGGGTGTCTTTGACGGGCCCTGAATACCAATACATACAGGGCAAGTCAAAACTCCCTCCCTTCCCCTACAGTGTGACTCATGTAATTCCCACTTTCTGCCTCAGAACCATGCCCTTCTCAGGACAACTGCCAGAGTGAATAATCCATCCTTCAGGGAAAATTCCAGCCCTGATACTGTGCTGTGGATTTGCCCTCTGGTCCTCTAGATAAATTGCACTCCTGATGCTCCTCACCATTACTCACTTACACACACACACACTCACACACAGTGCCACAGAAATTAGATAGAGATGACAGGTACATAGATGGGTAGATGGCAAATAACTAGGCAGACTGATTCCATGGGTTCACAAAGAGTCAGACATGACTGAGCAACTGACACTTTCACTTTTCAAGAGAACAATTAGCATTTCTGTTCTAACAGCTAGCTAACAGCCTAAAATATTTGCTTTTAGGTCATTTCAGTTTTCTCCAGAATAATGAGTATGTCCTTGATTTTAATTTGTGTAACTAAATGCTTAGTCAGAAGATTTGACCCAAATAAAGACAATCTAAATGGGAATTCAAATATCAATCTTTTCAGATATTAAAATCTGGATATGGCTTTTAAATGAAATATTTCTTTCAGCTGCAATCATTTAATATCTATAAGGCCTCAGTCTAGGAAAGAGTTCCTTTGTTTTGGGCTTCATCCATTGCACCCCATACATTATAATTTATATTATAAAAAAGGCCTTATCTAGATATAACATAGTAATATATTCTCATATTCATCTTTCTCTGATCATTACTGTTGATGTAATATTTCTGAAAGTTTTAAAGCAGTTCAGAATTGTAGGGCAGTAGAATCATTGCTTTTTACTTGATCATTCCATTGCCAAATCTTGGTCACATTCTCTGTTTCTTTATAGTGCTGTCAGGTCTTTATAGTGAGTCTTCAGGTTTATGGCCAACTGTTTGCCAAAGTTTTAACTCTAAGTAGGTTCTGGACTTTACACATGGCAGTAAAGTTTTATCATGCTATTAATTTCAATGCATTTGTCAATTCTGCTATTTATCCTCAGGTTTGCAGTATTCTTATTCAAGTTTGATTTTCTGAGGTTCATTATAAATTAAGTCCCAATTTCTCCTTAATATTTAAATTAGAAAACTAAGAAGAAAGATTTGTAGCTTCTTTCTTACTATCACTCTATATGTATTAGGCAACCATCGAAAATAAAATTCTAACAAAGTGAGTACTTTACAGTGTTATCAAAGAACTGTCCTAGAGAAAATGTAAGAATCAAAGTAAGGCTGAAATTTCCACTAGACTGTGACCCATTGCAGCTGTCACAGAAGAGGCCCAAAACAATGTGGTGTATAGACCATCATAATATTTTGTTCTTCATTAGTAGAATAAGTCAAAATTACAATAAAACACTTAAGCTAAAAACTTTATAACACACCGCCAATTATTGAGAATGTTTAAAGACATATTTGTCATGTCTGAACTGCCTGCTAGCATGACATGGGCCAGACCTGGGGGCTGCAGTGCATGGAAATTAGAAACCAAGCTAAACAAGCAAACGAAACTATTACCCATAATTGAACTACTTTGGTCTTTTGAAATCTAAAACCTGGGGGGCAGAATTGCCCTTTTGGAATATTTCATGAACCTAATAGTCATTTTAAGTAGTACATATATTTTAAAATAAAAATTATTTTATTTTAAAAGGTTATTCATGCTTTATTATTTATAATTAAGGGGTTATATAGAATATTTTTGAAACTATGCATAGGAAGAGATGTTATAGATAAATTTCAGTTCAGGAGGTTAAATGAATTTTATGCAATATTTATCTTTTAGAAAGAGAACATTTAATTTGATATGGTTGAAGATCATTGTACTACTTCAGACAACATATTTATCCTTTTCCAAGGTCAACTGCTATAAGCTTTTGAGTAAATTTCCAAAGCTATAATCTTATGTTTAAGATGAAATATCTGGAACAATTCCTAGCATACTGTAGTTTCTCCAGGTACATTTGTTGATTTGGATTAATTAAATTAATTGCCTGTTGCCTACTGATTAAGCCAAGCAAATGGAAACATTATGTAAATTACTGTTGGGCAGCTGTTTGCAGACAGAATCAATATATTACAGTACTAGTATGAAACAAATGCTTAAATTTGAGACTCCTGGATTCTTTACTGCCAATTTAAAATAAAAACATCAAGGCAAAAACCTCTTATTGGCCTTTATGTGAGTATCTCTGTTATCTTGAACCAATCAGATTGTTTTCTGAACCAATCATGATGATGGCCAGAAAATTAAGTAATAAAATTCTATTATGGACCTTTGTCAGAACTGAAAGGTAATATAATCGGAAGTCTGGCCAAAATCATATGATTTAGCAGGGGAATAGCAGTAATCCAAAGAAAGGTTGTAAAGGATTTTTAGATGAATAAACTATGATATACCTTTGAGAATTTGAAGAAGATTATGGAAACATTCCCAGAAAAATTTGCATGTACACATGCACAGAAACAAGCACACAAATTATGTTTTACTACATATCAAAAATGTTTGAAAACTCAGTTTCCCTTTCTCTTGACTAACTTAGGGCCTGCATGAGTGTGAAGGAACAGCTGGGGGTATTCAGCCTCTTTTCCATGTGAAAAAGTCTGACCAGCAAAGAAGACAAAGATGCTCACACAACACAGCAGAGCTGAGAGAGAGAGAGAGAACAAACCCACAAGTTGAGTGTTGGACCCAACTGTATTTAAGATTTGTTTTGTCCTACAATTTCCAGTTGTATGGGCCAATAAATTTGCTTTTGTTTATTTGGGCTGGTTCTGTCACTGGAAATCAAAGTCTATTCAATACTAATTAGTAACTCAATATATCAAGAACTGCATTATGATATTAACAAAATTATTTGGACACAAAATCAACACACAAAACTGCAAAACCCTTATCTTTTAGTAACTAATTTATTTTTATTTTTAGCCAAACAGAAAAAGAGAATTCATGTTGTAGGACATTAAAGTATCCAAATTCACCTTGAAATGATTATGGATCTCTTTTCTTGAATGCCAGTGGTCTGTAAGTTTTGTTATTAAATACATAAAACCTATTCCCAACAGGACATTAGAACATGGCTAGTAAAAATGATACAATATTTCAACTTATCCAGGTTATGGAGATGAAGTTTATTGAATGCTGGCATTTAGAAACATGGGAGCAATATCTGTGTCTGACTTGTTTAGTGGGAACTGTTGTCTTGATCATTGTTACAATATTATGGGTATATATTTTTATCTATTTAATTTAATGTTTATATGAAATGATTTTACTTATTACCATTAAAATATGTGATACTAGGCACAACAATTAAAACATGCTCTTTAATTTCTGAGCATCTGTGCTTTCTTTCTTTTTTTGGATTGGAAGTACTGGGAAAAAAGTGGCGTGGCTTAAAAACTGCAAACAAACCGTGAGCCTAAATGATTCAGCATTTCTGTGGCAGTAAATGTTCTCAGGCAGACCTTCACAGAAATAGTGAAGATTTTCTCTACTGGTTTCTTAAACTAACATATGGAAAAGACTTTCAGTTATAAGCTGGTTCACAGTTATTTTCTCTAAAGAGAAATAAAGCAATGATATTAAAGCGAAGAGAAGAAAATAAAAATGCAGAAGTTTGAAACTTTTGGTCTTATAATAAATTGAAATACATTAGAACTTTCGTTCTCTAGTTTTTACCACTACTTAGGATTCAGTTTCATGTTGAAGGAAGAAATTCACACCATGTGTATAATAGTGATCCTTACAGAAGACGATGGTTTCAATAGATTATTCATGAAATGGCAAGTTACCATAACTTTGATTAGAATTACAAAGTTATAGAATAGACATTCCTTCCATAAGAATTGCTAAGGCTTTAACATCTTTATTCTTTTCTTTCTGGCAGCTGTTTCAGGAGCATTTGAGTTAGAAATAGAGTCTTCCTTCAGATTTATGAAGACGTGTATTTTCTTCCAAACAATTTGACAGCATATGATGTAATCATTCAGGCACTGAGGTCAGACATGCAATAGCTGCTGTAGAGATGTCTAAAATCTACTGCTTCTCATACATTCCCTTATAGTCATTAAATTAAATGAACCACAAAGCAGCAAGCAAACATACAGAAAATTATGTTGCCTGTTTTTCTCCTATGGTAATTCCACCCCAAAGTCAATTTCTTTCCAATTTAAATTTAAAGGAAGACATTTTAAAGAATTTTGAAGATATTTCTTTTCTTCTATTGTATTTTCCCATACTGAAACATTTGGATAACATTTGGGTTTTTTTAAAAATATGAATCATATAGTTGATGATAAAACTAAGTGGTTTAAATTATGAATTTAGAAAGAAAATTTGACTAGTGTCAGCCTAACACTAGTCACCATTGCTTGCATGCTTGCTAAGCTGCTTCAGTCAGGTTTCTCTGTCCATGGGATTCTCCAGGAAAGAATATTGGAGTGGGTTGCCATGCCCTCCTCCAGGGGATCTTCTCCACCCAGGGACCAAACCTGTGTCTCTTTGTCTCTGGAATTGGCAGGTAGGTTCTTTACCACTAATGTCACCTGGAAAGCCAGTCTCCATTAAGTTCTTTAAATTAATTGAATAAGTCATACAAATCGGTCACCTAAATAACTAACTAAATTTTTATTGTCTTGGCTAATCAAATTGTTTGCTTTATTCTTTTTTTGAGACATAAAAGAAAGTTAAAAGTGTTGTAGGAAGTTGAGGGAAGTTGATAATACTTGAGTCCCAGACAAAATTTTTCATGTCAAAAAAATTAATTAATTAATATTTCTGGCCCAAGTCTACAGGCATGTTAGTTTTGATCATAAAGATGCTTAAATAAGTCAAATATTGCCCTCTTTTCTCTAAATTCCCAGATGTCTACCACACTTGACCAATTTTTGATTGTCTTAAGGGTCACAATGGTCAACTAATTTGTGCATGTTGCTCTGGTTACCAAGCATCTTTTCTTTGCCTGATTAAACTTGCAAAGTGGAAAAAAAAACCCTGAATTTCCACTGAATATCCATTATACACCCTGGAAGCTGAAGGTTAAAAATACCACCCATATTCTCATTACTAAACCACCGAGGGTAAATAATTTGAATATTTCAATGAGTGCTGATCTCATGGTTTCATTGGTCTCTATGTACACTGTGATATAGCCCTGCAGATGTTTAATATGTTTTATTCCATTTGGCCAGTACATTGAAGTGTTTGAGTATATGGATAATGTGGTAATGGATTTCTTATTTTAATCCAAATTAACTTCATTTATAATACCACAGTTAGTGTTATAAGAAGAACATTTTTATGTTGGGGAAAATTTTTTGACTGGAGACAAAAGGATAACATTAGCTAAAGGATATAATAGCTAATTAGTATTATACCACATTAGCTTATAACATTAGCTAATGTGGTATAATACTATAATTATGAATTTAAAATTTTCAAATTATAATCACCAAAACACCTCATTCTTTGAGAAAAGTTTTATTTTATTTACTTTTAGTTGTTTTCTGATGGAGAAAGAAAGTTTTTGGTGATACTTTCTTTTCATCATTTTCATGGGGAGAAAAGGAATATATTAATAGATAAATGATACTGAAAGTGATTATGAATATTTTAAACTGTTTGAGCTGAACATTTGTGAAAAGTTTGAAAGTAAAAAGCTCACCTCACATTTGTATCTATTTTCATATTGATATTGATATTCAGTCAGTTCAGTTCAGTTGCTCAGTCGTGTTCGGCTCTTTGCGACCCCGTGAATTGCAGCACGCCAGGACTCCCTATCTATCACCAACTCCCGGGGTTCACTCAAACTCATGTGCATAGAGTTGGTGATGCCATCCAGCCATCTCATCCTCTGTCGTCCCCTTCTCCTCCTGCCCCCAATCCCTCCCAGCATCAGGGTCTTTTCCAATGAGTCAGCTCTTTGCATCAGGTGGCCAAAGTATTGGAGTTTCAGCCTCAGCATCAGTCCTTCCAATGAACACCCAGGACTGATCTCCTTTAGAATGGACTGGTTGGATCTCATTGCAGTCCAAGGGACCCTCAAGAGTCTTCTCCAACACCATAGTTCAAAAGCATCAATTCTTCGGCACTCAGCTTTCTTCACAATCCAACTCTCACATCCATACATGACCACTGGAAAAACCA
>SJYT01076766.1:0-22644 GCA_006410635.1 Cephalophus harveyi
ATAGGATTAAAGAAAATGACATAACATATTCTTGAGCAAGATATTTAAAAAGAAAGCCATTAACCCTGCTAGGGGGGAGGCTGACTTTAGCTTCACATTACTTAGCAACGTAGTAAGTACGTAGAGTTCTGCAGAGCAATAGTGCCTAGCAGGGGACCTAGTTAGTACTGCTTATAAGTGTTGGTTTGAATGAATCAAATACATTGAGACCTCATTATGGAGACCTGAATGTATACATGCCTGGTTAAGCAAGACATTTGAATGTTGCTGAATGTTTAGCAAGAAGCCATTTCAGAATTTTGAATAGGTAAGTAATATAATCCATTGCCTGCCTTAGGCTAGAGGGAAATGTGCAAAAGGTTATACATGATGACAGGGCTGTGGTAAATTTCCTCTACTTTCCAAACGTTTCTAAGAACACACATCCTTTCCAGAGTTTCTAGAGCACTCTTGTGAAGGTGATGGTGGCTCTCTGTGTGGATGTTGGGAATGGAGGTGGGGGTAGTGTATTTGAATCTGGGAGGGGTAGTGTAAGTACTTTGAATGAGAGCCCCCAAGGAATGGTCCCTCAAGAAAATCTCCTTCAGGAAATCCGTGTCAGAATTGTAGATTATACAGCTAAATTTAACCTAGAGGCCCTCAGATCTAATCCTCATGTTAGGATGAGATCAAGTGAATTCCTCAAGGTTCTTAGTCCAGGTCTCTTGATTCCTATTCCTCTACTGTCTCAAATATATCATACAACACGTTAAAGGAGAGGCTCGCTTCTCAGGCTTTTGGCCAAGTTCAAGTGTAAAGTTATAGAGCAAACTGTAGGCAGACAGATTCTTAGGGAGGACTGGCCTACAATAGCTTCCTCTTCCCTGCTCCAACAAGCCTGAATGAAGTTTTCATGTCGTTTCACTATGTGTTTAAAATTACACCACTTAGATATTCGGGTAGGTTAGTAAGTATAGAGTGAAAATAAAGATCTCACTATCCCAGAGGCAAAAACTAAAACATTTTGTTGCATTTTCTCACCAGTCTCTTAGAAAAAAAAAATTACATATTTTTAAAATTAAGATTCTATTGTTTTACAGCTTGTTTTTTAAAATTTAATATATCCAGACATTTACATACATACTTCAACCTTGTGTGAATACATCATTTAAAATGCTTATGTGGTAATGGTTCATTGATGTGCCAGTATATGAGTAACTGACCCTTTGCTGTCAGATGGTAAGGTAGTTCTCAGTTTTTCAAACAAACTGGCTATTTTGTGAATGCAAATGGCTCTCAGGGGATTAGGAGACTTTTGGTCATTCACACAATAATTTGAGTTAGTTAAATATCTATGTTTTCTTCTTACCACCTAGCTGAGAGCAGCTGAGTTAGAGAATAGAGGTTGTCATTTGGTGGGTAGCACAACTGGGGGGGAAAGACTGAGGGGGCGCTAGTGTGGAGGGTGTAGTTGAACATAGGCCTTTGGCAACCCAGAATGGGGCAGGGATAAGGAAGAAGGTTGCTGCAGTGGAATAATTTCAGTATTCTGCATAGAAATGGCTCTTTTTCTGATGCCTGTGACCTTTACTTTAAAACTTAAAACTCAAGATGTATTACAAGTCTTTTTGATTTTGCAACATAGTCGATAGATAGTAGATTTGTTAAGTATCTGTTAAAAGACTGGGCGCCTGAGCACCTCTTCTACTTATTATTATTGTCCAGGTTCCAACCTAACTACTTACAAAGCTTTTTCAACATGATTATTGTGAGTTGTGGGCTACCTGCAGACAAATATCAAGCATGTTTTGTCAGTCTAATGGAAATGAAAGGGCAGATATATTCAGGCTTAGTGACCAGTTGGATCTTATTAGGAAAGGACAAGAAGACATCAAAACATGAGTTAGCTAAAAACCTCAAAAATGGTGAAATGAGGAGTTATTGTTGATTTGTGGAGAAACCTGAAAGATTACACCTGAAAACATTTCAGGAACTTGTGCTGGTGAGAGATAGGGATAACACAGATAAAGTTGTAATTTGGAGATATTCTAAAAGCCCTTATCTTAGCCAGTAGTTTCAGTTGTGGCTTAAAACACCATATCTGTCTGTACTTCTGAATAACAAATTTGCATTTCACATGCTCCTTCTTTAGTTGAAAACAATTGATTATATAGGAGAGGGGTGATACTATAAACTGGGTCTTAGTTCTGCTGCTGATTTACTGTATGACATTGGACAAGACATTTCATCTTTCTGGTTTCTGGTCTGTAACTCAAAGGATAATTAATACTGGTTTAGATAATTTTCGAAGTTCCTTCTGAAACCTAGAGTCTTTATTTCTAAAACAAAAAATGACCTCTGAGATAGAGTTGACTGTGTATTCTCAAATTTGAAGCAAAATGCTGATCTAGTAGATTCATGTAACTTTTAAGTATAGCATCTTGAAGGTGTCCCTCTATCAGCTAAAGAACAAATGTCTCAGTTTAATATATGACTGCATAGTAAAAAAATGCAACCACAGTAGGTGACCAAAGGGATAAGTAACTTTCAGGAATTTTGAAAGCCCAGTAGTATTTAGTATGTGCTCTCTCAGCATTAAAAAGGTCACCTTGCTAATACATGTTAATTTTGAGAGTTTAATTGACCTTTGGAATTTTAATATCAACCTTTTTTGGTGTGTTTAGAGGTTGGAGCAATCACGGAAGAAACTGAAGCCTGTGATTGGTGGAGTTTGGGTGCTGTCCTCTTTGAACTTCTCACTGGCAAGGTAAGCAGTGACCTGGAGGTCTAATAAGTTTATCCAGATGCTACCTTGATTTCAAATTGAGAATATTTAGCCTTTGCCTTTAGTTTTTAGGTTGGGGACTAAGTAAGAAAACCTTGATATCAAAAGGGATGGGACACCAGAAAAATGCAAGTTTATCAAGATTCCAGGTTTTTTAAAAAGTAGAATTGTATTACATTGAATAAATTGATAGTAAAACTCTGTTATGTCACAGTGTTAGTACATAGCGAGATAAAAGACTAGACATTCTTTCTCTTCTTTCTCTGTGATACAGTTTTAACAGAGTTAAACCTGTAAGGGTTGTGTAAGGATTTGTTAGACTTCTCTGTTTTAAACACCTGTCTGAAATCAGGAGGGGATTAACACTTTATAAAATTAATGTAGATATTAAAGGTAGCATCATTTTTTTTCTCAACACGGTAAATTTTTCCTCAGCATGGTAAATTTTTCCTCTCTGTTCTGGCTTAAGCACAGAATTCATACTCTTTCTGATCAATAACTTTTAAGTAAGATATTTGAGGTTAATAGATTCTAATAGAGCATTGTGCAAATTGCCTCCTGGGAGTAAAATAGAAGAAATGAACAGTCATACCTTTGTAAGCAGTCATCTACCTTAAATATGTAGTTAATACTGAGCTCCTAACATTGTTGTGAAATATACAAATCACCTATAGATAATAATACATTTGAGCCATAAGGTGCTATACATATAAAAAACATTATTATTATAAAATTCTTGACTTTGGACGTTTTTGAGAACATTAAAAAATTTCCGAGATATGGAATCCTGTTTTAGGTTTTGGCTGTAATGGAATCTTTCTATTATGGACCTTTTTCTATATATCTAAGGGAAAAGGGCAAGTGGCATAAGCTTATGATGTGATTTTGATGACTGCCTTTTTTCCAGTTAGAAGTTCTTTAGGCTCATAGCCTTTGTCCTAGACTGCTTAGAGGGCACTGCGGCGAAGGTGGTTGTTGAGCTGTCTGTATTTGCTGTCTGTAAACCCTGTGATGGAACAGAATATGATGTTATTTCGCATAAGAAGTGTATGTGATTGATTGTTTCAGACTCTGGTTGAGTGCCATCCAGCAGGAATAAATACTCACACCACTTTGAACATGCCAGAATGTGTCTCTGAAGAGGCTCGCTCACTCATTCAACAGGTAATTTAATTGACCTATTGGCCAAGTATATCAACCATACAAATTGGCAGAGCCCACAGTTCTAAAACCTTAAAGAAATTAGTTTTGGTCAAGAAGGACCCATTAGTAATTACACATTCAGAACTAGTACTGTGTATCTGTAGGCTTCTGTTATTATCTAAGTATTGGTGATGTCAGAGAGAACAGTTAAAAGTTGTATTACTTTTTTTTTATTTCTGAAATCCAGGGTAATGTTTAGTCAATTCCATATATCTTTGTAGGCGTGAGATATAAGTATTGCTTTTAAGCCAGTCTGTAGCTGCTTTATATTTCGTAACCATATATGAATGGTTCCTTTTTTCCTTTTTTTTTTTTTTTAAGTTATTGAAGCATTTATTCCTTAGAGCTAGTTTCGGCATTTCATAAATGGCTATTTTAAATCTTTAACTCATATTGATAAGCTTAAGAATTGGCTGGTTGGGAGAGAAGTGGTAGAAAATCCTGCCAAGTTAAATCACTTTCGAGCCATTCGTGGAACTGGAATATTGCTGTCAGTTAGTATATCTCTGGTGGCTTTGGAGAAAGAGACTATTGATAATTGAAGTTTGGTATCCCAGAGGTAGGCTCACTCTAGTGAGCTCCTTAAATTGATTCCCTACATTTAAAATGCTTGTCTAGCTTTATGGCAGACTCACCGCAGATCAGCAAGAGTTGTCAGAACTGTGATCCCTTTCACTTTTGGGAAAATATCAAAAAGAAAGATGAAAGATGAAGAACCAAAGTTTTTGTTTAATGAAACATAAATTATTTTTTAAATCAGGGAAAACAAAATTTGTAAAAAAAAAAAAAAAAAAAACTGAGAGAAAAAAAAAGATGAGGGGATAATATATTAAGAAAGATTTACCTAGTATATTCTTAGGCAGTGATTTTGGTTCCATTCAGCAAATATATATAAAGGCATGCTGTCATAAGCTGCAAACCTGAGACTCACAAATAGCTATGTCACAGATGGGTTTGATAAAGGCTATCAGAGAGGTTTAAAAGATACTTTGGCAAGTCAGGATAAAGAGGTGTTATAACTGATGCAGTGGTGGTGTTAGGGAAGGTTTTGTGTAACGAGTGTTATTTTTGTGGCGCCTTAGCCAGAAGGTTAGATGTGGGGGAATAGCTGGGAGGGATGAAAAGTTTGAATGAAGGTGAGGACTGAGTCAGAAAGACTCAATTTGGGAAATCAAAAGTTTGGTTTATCTAGAGTACAGGGAGAATATAGGGATGAGTAATAGTAGTAAATGAGTGTGGAAAGAGAAGCTGGGATTCTCTTATCATGAATACCAGGGGAGAATGGTAGTATTTAATTCAGTAAAAAATTGAGATTTCAAGTTTTTGTGCACAAAGAATGAAAGGATCAGAGTTGTGCTTCAGGAAGATTCATTTGTCCAGAGTATGTAAAATATAAAGAAGCATAATTAGGTTGAAAATAGTGAGATGAGAGTACCCTGAGCACTTTGTACAAGGATTAAGAGGTAATGTAAAGATTCATAAAACATTTTGTTCTAATGGAGAGAAAGGACATCTCCTCCTCTATTTTCCTCTTATTTGTTGTGGAAGAGCAAGGTAAATTCAAAGTTCTTTTTTGTCTATTAATTTAAGGAAGGCTAGCAACTGCTGTTGTTTGTTTCTCTTTAAGAGGTAGCCATCATGACAAATACTGAGAATAGAATTCCCCACATTAATTAATTAATAAAGGTCTGCTGCTCCTGCCTATCAGAATTTATATTGTAAGGAGTCTGAGCATAGGGTATGTTAAGTTCCCCTATGCAGATGTGTATATATCTTATAGAGCATACTTACATAGTAAAGCAGCATTCTGTCCCTGGCCTTCCTAAGGAAACTACCACTCACGTTAAGGAAACATCATCAGGAAAGGGAAAAGAGGTCTCTTGGCATGATTAGCAATCTGTCATTTTGACTTTTCCTCTTCCACTACCTCACAGTTCATAGAGGTTATTTTAAAAAATCATTAAACGATTTATATGGAAAGAATTATTCCACTTTGAGGAGATTTTCCTCTCTTTGGTCTTTTTAGCTGCTTGCTTTCTTCGTAGAGTTCATAATTCCCTGTACCCATGGTTTAATCATCTCAGTCCAAGTGAATGGTGCTGAAGTAAGCATAGTTACATTTTGAATGTAATTAAAAAATATATATTTACAATTTACAGATCCTCAGAGCATGTATGTTTGTACTTCACAGTGTACATTTAGTTCTTTATCATACAATTGCTTTGTCAGTTGAAAGATATTATATGAGAAAAAGACCATCAAAACAAACTTCTGTGCTTCCATTGCTCAGCTTTATTGTCTATTCTTTAAGAGAAAGGAAGTTGGCAGTGACTGTCTTGGTTTTGCCACTGGTCAACACATTCTCTTAGGAGAAGAATCTTTGTGAAATCTCTCAGAAGATCTGGGATAGTATTAATATTTTAAATGGCAGAATAAGCAAGACAGTTATGGGTAAAACAGTTATATTTTTGCCTATGGATTTATACTTACAAGTTTATAGGAGAGTTCACGAACTAAGGTAAATTGACTTTAGGAAAAGTCAGAATATGAACTTTCATTAGAATCTCATAATGAGGTCATGGTTTGGAGAGAATGGGGGTGGAAAACCAATTGTAACAAGAAAGAGAAAACTTAACATGTTTACATATTTGCTGAAATATTAAAAAACATGCTATAGTTATAGTTAATTCTTACCAATGTGTAGTATTTTAGTTTTATATTCAAGTGTTTGATGTCTCAATCAGTAGATACGAATTGTCTGATTTTGAAAATGGATTTGCTGTGTTAGAATATTCTTAGATGTTTGTTTTATAATAACAGCTTTTCTCTTAACACACTTTAGCAGCTTCTAATATAAAAATTCTTTGTACTCAATACACTTTAATAAAAATTCATTTTGAATGCTGGATACAATAATGTCAAGTGAAAAGACTGAGAGTACAGTCTTTTGAAGTATATACTTCACTGCCCTTGTGGATTTGGTAATATCAAAGTGAAGTAATAGATTCTTGGCATTTGCAGATCACACACTCATAAGGCAGTGTAATGTTGTGGGTAACAGCATGGCTTCTGGAGACTTAGTACCTGAATTCAGATTGTATCCTTGCTGTCTACTGCCTAATATGACCTTAAACAAGTTTCTATCTTCTCATCTATAAAACAGAGATAATTATAGTTACTATTCATAGAGTTGTTGTGAGTTCAATGAACTAATTTATACAAGGCAATTAGAATAATGCCTAGTACACAGTAAGTGTCACATAAATATTTTGTATTATTATTATTGATAGAGCAGCATTGAGAGCTCATGACATGTAGTAATTTATAATTTGATGAAATATGTAGTTGAACTATAGTGTAGGGTTGCCAGTGTAAGAGCGAGGCAGCTGCTGGTGATACATGTTGACAAGGTCTAGAAAAGTAGTGGATTGGCACCCCATAGGAAATCAACTGATATTTTTATATAAATAATTGAATTAATGATTAGTGAATGAAAGAAAAAAAATAGAAATAAAGGAAAAAGAAGAAACAAATGTGTAGGTTTAATTTGAGTAGTGGGATTTCCTACAGTTATGGAACCATTAATGTAATCATCCAGATATTTTATTGCAGTTGACTAAATTCTGAAGAAAAAACTATATGCTTTAGGGATATTCTCATATGTGAATAACTAGCCATATATGAGAAGGTTGGAAAGTTCTTTTCTCAAAAAAGGAAATTATAAAGTTGGACAGACTCGGCAACCCTTTTCAATCACTGGTTGACCCCTAAGCTATGTAGGCACAGGGGTGACCCTTAGGAAACCAAGCTTAAAAATGAAAATATAAAGCTTTTTTTTATTAAGAAAGAAAAAAAAATGAGCAGGTCTGTCAACCTCTGCTTATTATAGTTGGAGGTGGGGGTGGGGGAAAGCAGATTTACAAATCTAGCTGAAAAAGTTACCAAACAAAGAATAAACCAACAAACAGCAACGATAACCATCCTCATGGAAAGAATGGCTCTAGAGTCACTAAAATATATTGTCTAAGATGCCTCGTTTTTAGCAAAATATTGTAAGATATTCACAGAAACAAAATAGGCAGAGAAAAAAAGCAGTCAATAGAAGTTGCTCTTGGGTGTCCCCAGATTTTGGATATAGTGAAGACTTCAAAGCAGTTATTATAGTTATATTTAAAGAACTAAAGGAATCTGTGTATAAATAACTTAAAGGAGGACTTCCCTAGTGTTACAGTAGGAATCAGATTCAGATAGGAATCTGCCTACCAATGCAGGGGGCACAGATTCGATTCCTGGTCCAGAAAGATTCCACATGCCATGGAGCAGCTAAGCTTGTGCACCACAGCTGCCGAGCCTGCAGCCTAGAGCCTGCATGCCGCAACTACTGAAGCCCGTGTGCCTAGAACCTGTGCTCCACAAGAGAAGTCTCCGCAGTGAGAAGCTGGTGTACCACGACAGAGAGAGTAGCCCTGCTCGCTGCAGCTAGAGAAAGCCCGCACGCAGCAACAAAGACCCAGAGCAACTGAAAATAATTAATTAGAAAAGATTTAAAGGGAATTAAGACAATAATGAATCAATAAATAAAGATTCTCAGTGATATTGAAATCATATTTTTTTTTTTAAAAAAAAGAGCCAAATAGAAATTCTCAAGTTGAAAAGTACAATAATTGAAATAAAGAATTAAATAGGTGAAAAAATTCCCTGGAGCATCTCAACAGCAAATTTGAGACAGATGAAGGAAAAGTCAAAGAACTTGAAGACCAGGATGATAGTAATTATTCAGTCTGAAAAACAGATTAAAAATGTTTGAAGAAAAATGAACAGGGATATGGAGAGCTGTAAGATGATAGTTTAGTTTAGTTCAGTTGCTCAGTCGTGTCCAACTCTTTGCAACCCCATGAATTGCAGCACGCCAGGCCTCCCTGTCCGTCACCGACTCCCGAAACTCATGTGCATCGAGTCGGTGATGCCATCCAGCCATCTGATGCTCTGTCATCCCCTTCTCCTCCTGTCCCCAATCCCTCCCAGCATCAGGGTCTTTTCCAATGAGTCAACTCTTCGCATGAGGTGGCCAAAGTACTGGAGTTTCAGCCTCAGCATCAGTCCTTCCAATGAACATCCAGGACTAATCTCCTTTAGGATGGACTGGTTGGATCTCCTTGCAGTCCAAGGGACTGTCAAGAGTCTTCTTGAGCACCACAGTTCAAAAGCATTAATTCTTCACCGCTCAGCTTTCTTCACAGTTCAACTCTCACATCCAGTACACCAAAATACATATAATGGGAGTTCCGGAAAGAGAGGACATAGAGAAAAGGGCAGCAAAAAATGTTTAAGACATAATAGCTAAAAGTGTCACAAATTTGATGAAGAACATTAAAATGCATTCAAGAAGCTTAGTGGATATTAAGTTGGAAAATACAGAGAGATCCACATAGGGATATTTTGTCTTTCAATTGTTGAAAGACAAAAACAAAGATGAAAATTTTGAAAGCAGCCAAGAACAACTCGTATTCAAAGGAACATTGATGTCTAACTTCTTATCAGAAACAATGGAAGACAAGTTAGTGGAAAGGCATACTTAAATAAGTGTTGAAAGGAAGTAACTTTCAGCCAAGAATCCCTTATCCAGCAAAATTATCCTTCAAAAAATAAAAATGAAATAAAGAAATTTCCAAGTAAAGACAGAGCATTCATTCCTAGCAAACCTGTCTTATGAGGAATAATACAGGAAGTCCTTAGGCTGAAAGTTACCATATAGTGACTTGAATTCATAGAAATGAAGAGTGTTAGAAAGATAAATATGCATTAACAGAGAAGACTAAATATGTTTTTTTCTCATTTCTCTGCTCAACTTCTTTTAAAAACATAAGGTTGAACAAAGCAATATTTATAACATTATGCTAGTAGGTTTATAACATATATAATATACAATATTTAATGATTTTATATGTAGTATTTAATGACATATAGATATACAGTATTTAGGGCTTCTCTGGTGGCTCAGTGGTGAAGAATCTGCCTACCAATGCAGGAGACTTGGGTTCAGTCCTGGGGTTGGGAAGATCCCCTGGAGAAGGAAATGGCACCCCATTTCAGTATTCTTGCTTGGAAGATCCCATGGACAGGGGAGCTGGTGGACTACACTCCATGGGGTCACCAAAGAGTCACACATGACTTAGCGTCTAAACAGCAACAACAATACAACATTTAAGACAAAGGAAGGCAGAAGGAGTAGAACCGTAGTAGAGCAAAACTTCTTCATTTCACTGGAAGAAGTAAGTTAGTGTTAATCTGAAGTAGACTGTGCTAAATCAAGAAGCATGTTATAATCTTGATAGCAACCACTCAAAAAATAGTAAGTTAACAGAGGGACTGAAACAGTACAGTAAAAAGTATTTGGCACAAAACAAGGCAGTAAAGAGGAATAGAAACGGCAGTAACTGTAGAAGGCGTAGCAAAATGGCAAATGTGAACTCACCATGTTAATAACAATCAGTATGACTCTCTAAGCATGTGAAGCTAAAGACAAAGATTGTTCACGGGATAAAAAAGATCCAATTATCAGTGTATGAGAGGCATACTTAAATTAATAAACACAAATAGGTTGAAATAAAAAGGGTGGGAAAAGATAAACGATGCAAACAGTGACCACGAGAGAGATGAAGTGGTTTTATTAAATATCAGATAAAATAGACGTGAAGATGAGACTTAGCAGAGACTAAGATTTTTTATAATGATGAGAGGATCAATACAAAGAAAGATATAACAGTTATAAATATATATGCTCTAATAACAGTTTCAAAACGTATGAAGCCAAGTCCAATTGAGTTGAAGGAAAAATAGATATTCCAGTAATAAATGGAGGCTTCAGTACCCTATTCATGATCATTGATAGAAAATCAGCAACGATAGAGAGAAGACTTGAACAACACTGTCAACCAACTCGGACATGTATAGAACAGTGATTGTAGAATACATTCTTATCTCGGAATATTCTCTGTGGTGGATCATTTGCTATGCCATAAAACAAGTTTCAGTATTTGAAAGGCTTGAAATCACATAGCATACACTGACCATAACAATTTTTTGTTAGAAATCATCAACAGAAAGAGATCTGGTGAGTCCATAACAGATGTTTGGAAATTAAGCAACACGCTTCTAAATAGCCTGAGTCAAAGAAGAAATCCCAAGAAAGGCCATAAAATGTTTTTAATGGAATGAAAACAAATCTGCAATATATCAAAATTTACAGGATTGCAGGTACATCAGTTCTTGAGAAAAATATATGGCTTTAGAAATCTATATAGGAAAAGAATGGTCTCAAATGAAAATCTCACCTTGTAACTGAGGAAACTAGAAAGAAAAACTATAAAAAGCAAAATAAATCCAAAATAGGCAGAAGAAAGAAAGCAGAAATCAGTGAAGAGAAAATCTTCATTGGCTAGAAGATAAAAATAAGAGACAAATTAAATCTCAAGTTGGTTCTTTGAAAAGATTAGCAAAATTGGGAAATGTTTAGCTGACTTCAGAAATGAGTATTTTAAAAAGGCAAGGGAGGGGCTGCCATATGACCCAGCAATCCCACTGCTGGGCATACACACCAAGGAAAGCAGAATTGAAAGAGACACGTGTACCCCAATGTTCATCGCAGCACTGTTTACAATAGCCAGGACATGGAAGCAACCTAGATGTCCATTGGCAGACGAATGGATAAGAAAGTTGTGGTACATATACACAATGGAATATTATTCAGCTGCTAAAAAGAATGCATTTGAAATCAGTTCTAATGAGGTGGATGAACTGGAGCCTATTATACAGAGTGAAGTAAGTCAGAAAGAAAAACACCAATACAGTATATTAATGCATATTTATAGAATTTAGAAAGATGGTAATGATGACCCTATATGCGAGATAGCAAAAGAGACACAGAGATAAAGAACAGACTTTTGGACTCTGTGGGAGAAGGCAAGGGTGGGATGGTTTGAGAGAATAGCACTGAAACATGTATATTACCATATGTGAAATAGATTGCCAGTCCACATTCGATGCATGAGACAGGGCGCTCAGGGCTGGTGCACTGGGATGACCCTGAGGGATGGGATGGGGAGGGAGGTGGGAGAGGGGTTCAGGATGGGGGACACCTGTACACCCGTGGCTGATTTGTGTCAATGTATGGGGAAAGCCACTACAATATTGTAAAGTTGTTAGCCTCCAATTAAAATAAATAAATTAATTTAAAAAAAAGACAAGGAACCTAGAGTATCCGAAACAATTTTTTTTTCAATTGGAACTGAGCATTTATTTAGTACAGAGTATGTGCAGACTAGAGACTATAGAAATAACCTAACAGCTGATAGCAGATAAGAGATTGTATACTGTACTATCAATTAAAAGTCAGTGCTTAAAATGCTTAATAAAAATTTATAATGATAATTTTTTACTGAAATACTCATACTTCAAAAATTTGTTCTGTTATGATGATGTATGGCTTTGGCTGGAACTGAGTAGTATACTGTTTTGTTTTTTTGATCTGTAAATGTGTTTATTTCAGTCCTGGAAAGTTTTTAAAGTATTATTTATTTGACAGTTTCTTCACTCCTCCATGTATTTCTTTTTCCTGGAACACCTACTAGTTGGATGTTAGGCTTCCTGCATTAAATGTACTCGTTTTTAAATATTCTTTTTCCTTATTCATCTTTAAAAAATGTATTTATTTTAATTGGAGGATAATTACTTTACAATATTGTGGTGGTTTTTGCCATACATTGACATGAATAAGCCATGGGTGCACATGTGTACCCCCATCCTGAACCCCCCCCTCACATCCCTCTGCATCCCATGATTTTTCAATAAAAAATGCCAAGATAATTTGGTGAAAAATAGTCTTTTCAACAAATGATGTTGGGAAAATAAAATATTAACATGCTAAAACGAAAATGAACTAAGACTCTTAATTCATATCATATGCAAAAATTAACTCAAAGTAGCTCATAGACCTATATGTGGAGCTGAAACTATAAAATCATAGGGAAAAATAGGAGAAAATCTTCATGACCTTGGGTTAGGAAAAGAATTATTATATGTGACACCAAAATATGATCTATAAAAGAAAAAATGATAAAGTGGGCTTCATTAAAATTAAAAACATTTGCACTTCAAAAGATAACAGTAAAAAATTGAAAAGACAGGCCACAGACTGGAAGAAAATACATTCACATCCAGTAACTGATATGTTTTCAGAATGTATAAAGAAACCCTTTAACTCAATAAGCAGATAGCTCAGTATAAAAATGGGCAAAGATTCACCAGGGAGGCTATATAAATGACTAATAAGTATATGAAAAGATGCTCAGCATTATTAGTCATTAGGGAATATAAATTAAAACCAAAATAAGATATCATTAATACCCACTAGAAGGACTATAGTAAAGAAGATAATATCAAGTGTCAAGGAGAATATAAACTGAAACTCTCATACATTGCTGACAGGAATGTAAAATGGTGCAGATACTTTAGAAAAGTTTGGTAGTTTCTTAAAAAGCTAAACATAACACACAACTGACTGTTCCCACTCCTAGGAATGTCCTTAAAAGAAATGAAAATACATGTCTATAGGAAATCATATATGTAAATGTTAAGAGCAATATAATTAATTGTAGCCACAACCTGGGAAGTCCATATGTCCATTAACTGGTGAACAGATTCACAAACATGTTATTATCCAAATAGTAGTAGTGGTGTTAGTTGCTCAGTCGTGTTCAACTCTTTGCGACCCCATGGACTGTAGCCCACCAGGCTCTTCTGTCCATGGGATTCTCCAGGCAAGAATACTGGAGTGGGTTGCCATGCCCTTACTCCAGGGGATCTTCCTGACCTGGGGTTCAAACCTGGGTCTCCTGCATTGCAGGCAGATTCTTTACCATCTGAGCTACAGGGAAGCCCAAGTAGTTATATCCAAATAGTGGAATGCTCTTCAGAAACCAAAAGGAACAGACTGTTGACACCTTCTACAACACGGATGGACCTCAGAAACATTAATCTTAGTGAAAGAAGGCAGCTGTTTTATGATTTCATTTATATGAAATATCTTGAAGGGGCAAGTTTATAGAGATAGAAAGCAAATCAGTGGTTGCCTGGGGGTGGGGATGGCAATGTAGATTGACTGCAAACAACATGAAGAAACTTTTTAGGGTGATCAAAGCGATCTCCAACTAGATTGTGGCGATAGTTGCACAGCTCTTCAGATGTGCTGAGAATCATCAGGTTGTACGCTGGCAATAGATAAATTTTGTGGTATAGAAATTATTTCTCAGTAAAGTTGTTAAAACAAAAACTTGAGGATACATGAATGTCTTAAGCAACACATTCTTTCAGTATGACCAGCGTCATCTGTTATTGTGTATGACTACTTTTATTTTCCCACTCTTAACAAATCGTGTTGCAAATAACATTATTAACTTATTTTAGACCTGATTCCTATTAGTGAAGAAGCTGAAACACGTTTCGCTCATTGGATCAGATTGTTCCATGTGAGTCAGCTCTTTGAAAGAAAGCAATTTTGGAATATGAATTTGCTTATTCAGACCTTGGGCTTCCCAGGCGGCACTAGTGCTATGAACTCACCCCCCAGTGCAGGAGATGACAGACGCAGGTTCGTTCCCGGGTTGGGAAGATCCCCTGGAGGGGGGCATTCTTGCCTGGGAAATTCTGTGGACAGAGGAGCCTGATGGGCCCCAGCCCGTAGGGTCACAAAGAGTTGGACATGACTAAAGCGGCTAACACACACATTCAGACCTCAGGTAAAGTTTAGTCCCGGGGCATATATAATTCGCTAGAGGTTGAAGCACTTAGTGTGCCTTTCAGACTTTCTAACCATGAAAGGAGTAGCTGGATCGCTCAGAATTTGGTGCAATGTCTAACTAATGTCCTGATCATACTTTGGGTGTAGGAAATTGATAGGTGTGACTATCCTATAGTGTATAGATATATAGTATATATATATAGATAAATAGTATAGATATACTAGATATGTACTAGATATACTAGTAATATGGGCTTCCCTGGTGGCTCAGAGGTTAAAGCGTCTGCCTCCAATGAGGGAGACCCAGGTTCAATCCCTGGGTCGGGAAGATCCCCTGGAGAAGGAAATGGCAATCCACTCAATATAGATATATAGTATAGTATATATATAGATAAATAGTATAGATATACTAGATATGTACTAGATATACTAGTAATATACTAGAAATACATCTATATACTAGAAATACATCTATTTCTGCTTTATTGACTTTGCCAAAGCCTTTGACTGTGTGGATCACAAGAAACTGGAAAATTCTGAAAGAGATGGGAATACCAGACCACCTGACCTGCCTCTTGAGAAATCTGTATGCAGGATGATGCTGGGAGGGATTGGGGGCAGGAGGAGAACGGGACGACCGAGGATGAGATGGCTGGATGGCATCACGGACTCGATGGACGCGAGTCTGAGTGAACTCCGGGAGTTGGTGATGGACAGGGAGGCCTGGCATGCTGCATTTCATGAGGTCGCAAAGAGTTGGACACGACTGAGCGACTGAACTGAACTGAACTGATACTATAGCTATATAGTATATAGCAACAAAGTGAGTTACTCAAGGTGATATGATTTGAAAAGCCATAAACTCAGATATATTCCCCAGCACCCCATAGCTAGAGTGGTGTTACAGACACAACCCTTTTTCAAGGAAATATAGTTAGTTGGCTGTCATCAAGTCCATTTGTTATTGAGGTTGAATTTAGAAGTAGTTTCCTTTCATTCTGTTTTTATTTTCCTTTGATTCTTTAGTTAGCTTCCCACTACTCACTGAAATCCTTCCTTTTTAGCTCTTACAGTTCAACCCTGTGGAGCGGCTTGGTGCTGGAGTTGCTGGGGTTGAAGATATCAAATCTCATCCATTTTTTACCCCTGTGGATTGGGCCGAACTGATGAGATGAACAGAACACAGGGTTCTCTGCACACATTCTGGCCTTCTCTGCGACAGGCATCTCTAGCACGGAGGCAGCTCTGCTTCACACTCACTCACGGGACACCAAGCACTGGGATGAAGAGCTTTAGAGGAAGTGGAGAGAAAAGGCCTGAGAGAGAACAGTTCCTTTACAGTTACTGTCTGGACAAGATATTGGCTACCTTTGCAAGGGGCTGTTATATACAAGCCAAGGTGTGATCTTTATTTTATCTGCAGGTGAGTTGTAAACCCAACTAAAAGAGGAATGCCCTTTAAGAACTTCCTCTGAGATGAAGCTCCGAGTGTAGAATGAAGTGTTACTTGAAAGGACGACCTTTACATGGCAGCTGACTGTGCTTTTCGCTAACCAAGATATATATACTAAAAGTGCTTCCCACGTAATGTCATCTATGAAGCTTAAAAAATGAGGAAAAAAAGAAGATACACATCGTGTGTGATAGGAAACCTCAACCACAAGGCTATATAATTAATGTATATCAAACGTGGTCCCGTATTCATTCTTTCTGAAGTCCACGTAAGGAAAAAATACTTCCTGTTGTCAGCTCTGTACTTTCTTGGTTGGTATTGCTAACAGTAGGGTTCATATGAGCCCTCAGCTCACTCTCTCTATCTTTCCACTTTCTACACCCTTTGCCTATTGTCATATTCTGTTCTTCTACCGCTACTAATACATAGGCAGCAAAAAAGGGAAGGGAGTATTTATTTCCCCAAATTGTATCAACTTAATAAGAATTAAAGAATCATGATGTAAAATAAATGCTCTAAAAGTTGAAGTCTCTCTCTCTTTTAATTGCTTGCAATTTTTTTTCTATTCAAAGACCTCTCTTCCTTTCATTTTGAAAGGTTAGCAATTTCTGCTTCTTACTGTGTTTGACTTTGTTTTAGTTTTTTGGCTGAGTATCCTAAGAACCAAAGGATCTCATCTCAGTGGGATTGAACGGCAATCCTATTTTATTACGTATTGACAGGATTTCCAGATTTGACCTCCTCATCTACTTGACATTGTGTCAAAAGAACGTAAGTATTTATACATTTGTGTTTGTTATTTCTTTCTGTTGCTAATATCGTTCCTGTAGTCATACTGTGTTTACAACAGAATACAAACTTTTTAAGTTCATGCCTGTTTTTTTTTTAAACTTTATCCAAAGATGAAAGAATAAATCACCATTTCCAAATGGTGCCACAAGCATAATGAAAGTTTTCTGTATGTTTTAATTCTTTGTATTTTCAAGATCTGTGACAGAGCCTATCCCCACCCCAAGAGCCTCTGTGCAGCTTCCAGCTGCCATTGGCCAGGTCCACCCATCACATTAAATGGAAGCAGAAAATGCTTCAGTGGAACGAAGGAAATGTGCAAGCATTTTTCCTTGTTCTGTTATCCTGCTCCCCCATTTTCCTTTTTGGTCCCCTTATAACCTGAACCCCAGCTGAAGGGCTGCAACAACACCAGGATGGGGAGCAGGTCACCAGGATCACAGCTCAGTTGAGATGACATCACTCCCTGGAACTGGATTTCAACTCGCCAGCCCCCAGGTCTCAAAACAGGAACTCATGCAGGTGAGACACAAGAATGACTTCCTGTGTAGGACTAGTAGGAAATCTGCAAGTAGTCAGAGTTGGTCATCCCAGAGCTTCCTTCCAGAAGTGCCCTATGACATGAAAGCAGGACTTCACAGCCAAGGTGACGCTCCCAGCCCTACCACATGACTTTCATCCCTGGGTTCAAAGGACAGTGTTAACAGATGGAATTGTGTTGACATAAGTCCGTTGCTTCAGTTTCTCTATTTCTGTGTTTGGAACTTGTACTTAATGTAAATGCATCATTCATAATCATGGTGGACATGAATTATAGAGTAATAAACACACAGGGTAAATGACTTTGAGGTGGTGGACCCAAGTCTGTTTTTACTTGATGACATGTATTAGAAAAATCCAAATCAGAGAACTTACCATATACTATTTCTCATTTGATTTTTTTAATATATTTTTTCTCAATTAGTTTTTTATTGTATCAAAATTTACATAATAAAATTTACCATTTTAACTGTCTTAAAGTATACAATTCAATGCCATTAAGTATATTCACATTTTCCCCCAACCCTTACCACTGCATTTCAGAACTTTTAAATCTCTAAAACTGAATTTCTTAATCCATTAAACAAGAACTTTCCATTCCTCCTCCCTCTACCCCCTAGTAACCACTGTTCTACTTTCTGTATGAATCTTATTTTCTAGGTATCTCACAGAAGTGGAGTCATATAATATCTGTTCTTTTTTGTCTGATTTATTTTGCTTGATATAGTGTTTTCAAGGTTCATCCATGCTGTATCATATATCAGAGTTCCATTCCTTTTTAAGGCTGAATAATACTCCATTATATGTATATACACATTTTGTTGTCCATTCATCTGTCAGTGGGCATTTGGATATTTCTGCCTTCTGGCTGTTGTAAGCAGTGTCCCAACATTGATGTACAGACATCTGTTTGAGTCCTTACTCTGATTTGATTTTATATTTTTGTATGAAATTACCAATGCCATTGACTGTTATTTTACTACATTCTTTAAAAAGAGCTTTTCCAGCAGGTTGCCAGTAATTTGGCATAATGCCACCTATCTTCAGACATTGTATGAATATCTACCATTTCTGTTTCACAGAAGGGGTAAGTTAAGGTCCCTAAGAGTAACAAAGAATGCTGTGATTTTAACAGTTTGTTTTAACAATGGTATGAGTTAAGACTTTTGGGAGACATGTATGTCTTTAATTTACTTGTTATAATTACTGACCTCTTGTTAACATGATTAAACCTATATTTTAAGCCTTTCTGCTGCTGCTGCTACTAAGTTGCTTCAGTCGTGTCCGACTCTGTGTGACTCCATAGACGGCAGCCCAGCTATAATTTCTACTGTGTTTTGACCCTCAGGCTTTTCCCACCCTGTCTTATTTCAGAATCATTGTGAACCAAGATTAAGTTTAGCTTTCGTATAATGCGTGTAATGAAAACGATAAAATCTATAAATAATATTCATGCTCTGACCAGTAACACTATATTAGGACCTTGTACATAATGTATGCCTTAGGTGAATTCCACTTGCCCATAATCTATGACTCTAAATAGAAAAATACCTGATCGTAGCACTGAAAATTTCTTTGCCTCACAGTGAGCATTTTCTAGCATCTTTATTGGATTCACTTAGGGATTACTTCCCGGGTGGCAAACCCGCCTGCCAAAGCAGAAGACGTAAGAGACTTGGTTTCAATCCCTGGGTCAGGAAGATCCCCTGGAGGAGGTATGGCAACCCACTCCAATATTCTTGCCTGAAGAAGCCCATAGACAACAAAGCTTGGTGGGCTACCGTCCACGGGGTCATAAAGAGTCAGACATTAACTGAAGCAACTTAGCACACACAGGGATTACTTTATTTTATAGCAGAGGCCAAGGCATAAGATGGACCATCTTTCTTCTTAGAGTAGTGGATTTAACCTCTGGTATATCTAAATGCTCTGGGTAATGAAACCTGGTATCTCAGGTTCTTTCTCTAAGGATTGTGAAATATAATAGAAAGTCTTAGGGTGGTATCTGGTCCCACCTCTGACTAACTAGCCTTTTAACTTTAATAACAATATTCTAGATCTGTCCCCTTACCTATTGAATGAAAAGATAGTTGAGTTCTAAGCGTCACAAGTATATGGTGGACTTTTTCAGAGTAAACCAACATTGTAAAAATACAAAGTTTATGAAAATCTTAAATTGGTATTAACTGTTTTCTCGTAATTCTTTTTTTAGTAATCCCAGATACTTGGGTTACTGCCATGTATTCGCTCAAGTAGCACAGTGCTTAGTGGTTATGTGGCTATAAAAATGAAAAATAGATCGAAATATTAAAGGGCTGTTTCTCTGTCAGCTCAACGCTGGAAAAGGAGAGTTGAAAGTCTAGACAGAAGTGCATGGAGGTGAAAGGAGTTGGACACACCTCCCTTTGCTCACTTCTTAGACCTCTCTCCACAACTCTGGTGGTTTTCCTACCCCTGTTGCCCTCATCTATCGTGTTTCATATGCATATTTGACTCACTTCTTGGGCAGGCACAATCAGAGTACAAAATTGATACCTTCTGTTCCTATTTAATGCAGAACATTAACCTCTACCAGTCTAGGTAATTTGGACTTTTGAGTATTTGGTGTCTACTCAGCTCATTTTAAGGATTTCATATTAAGTCCATATTGAAGGGTTACTAAATGGCAAAAGCTGTGAAGTCAGTCATTTCTTAGTAAGACTGTAAACATAGCAGGGAAACGGGAAGCAACGTACTACAGGTTTTTATGATTCAGCAGCACTTACTCTCTGAAGAGCAGTACATAGGAAACCAGAGGACAAGCTTCCTTTTTTAGGAAGATTTATAATAGTGGTGATATGTAGTCAGATGGCAGAGCCCTGCATTTTTGTCCCTGCCATGTGACTTCTTCCCTCGATCCAGGGGTCTGGCACAGGGAGAAATAGCGACAGAGAAAATGTGAGGAGGTGTAGGAGAGAAAGTGACTTGAGTGTCCCTCTATGAGAGTGGAAGCAGGGCTGGTGAGGTGTGTTGGCCCACGTTTCTGGAACAATAGAGTGTGCTTTTTTGAGCTGAAGTGCTATTCTTTGTTCTTCCCCCAGCGAGAGTTAGGCAGAAACAGAAGCTATTCCTCTTCTTCCAGGAAAAGAGATGCTAAACTACCTTTTGGAAAGAATTGAGTGACTCACTTACCCAGAGTTGGTTCCAGCTCTGCTTTCTTGCAGAGGACAGCTGGTATGTCTGCAGTAAAGGAAGAGGCCAGGAGTGTCTCCAAAGAGCTGCTTTGACTTCTTTGGGCAAGAAAACCTCTCAATGAATAAGAAAGAATGGCCAGCAAACCAACTTCTGGTCACACTTCGAGATGTTGGCATCCTGCTTTTGTAAATCTCAAAAAAGTGTTCATATCAAAAAGGTAACTCTTCTGGGCATGTTGATCAAATTCCTTCTAAAGCTAAACCACAAGGTAGGGGTTTGACCCCCCCACCCAAAGAGGCAAATGTCAAAGGGGATTTGACACATGTAAAAAGACTTCAACCTGTATCATTATTCGAACCAAAATAACAGCTGCAGTGTGATGTTGCCCTTATCGCATGGGAGACAGACATAAAATAGTGACATCGAATAGACAGACTCAACAGTGACATATAAAGTAGGAAAAATTTAAAAAAGACGTGACGTGTTGGCAAAACGAAAATCTGTACAACTTTATAGTCTTGGTTGTTCTGGAAGGAAAATGTACTTTACCTATTTGAAGGATCTGTCTTGAGCAAAAGTCTAAGAAAACTCTAAAACTGAACACGCCCCCTCCCTGTGCTCGCCTTTTCTCATTCTTCTCCGTCTTCCTCCCTTCATCTTTTCTTCATCTGCCCACCATGCCTCCTGTGGGCTTCTCTGGTCATTGAACAAAAGACATGGTACTTGTCTTCAAGGACCTTATGAAACTCAGGGGGAAGAAAGCATAAATAATAAGTAGGGCAGGACGTGTTAGTGTTAGAAGGTACAAATAGAATATGGTGAGCCTACAAAGACGAGATCAGAGCAACTGCAGGAAGGCTGCCTATATTGGAATGGAACCTTGACCTTTGAATAGTATTTTTAAACATAAGGACTTCTCTTTTTCAAGATTTTGTTTGGGAAGAAGGAAAATCTCCAGGGGAACAAAAAACAGTTGTGTACAGAGGCCTGGGGCTAGGCTAGGAAAAGGTGAAACTGTGCCTAATTCTATTGGGGCTAGTGTGTAGACATATGCTTTTGAAAGGTAGGTTGGGGCCAGGTTAAATGCCACCTAGAGACATTTGGACTTCCTTCTCTAAGTGGTAGGGGGCTTCAGAGAGATGACATTATTGCAACCTGCTGTTAAAAGTGTAACTTCAGGGTTAGAATGGAGGATAAATTGGAGAGAGGGTGATAAGAGGTCAAGAGATCAGTTAGGAGTTAATGCAGACATCCAGGCAAGAGATAAAGTCCTGAGTTCAGGCAGTAGAATAGAGGGGTACATGGCTGTCCGCTCGTCCGTGTGTGTCTCTCAGGTGCAGAGTTTCCCTAGCAAGTGATTGCTTTTCTGTCTTTTCAAAGCCAGTTTATCCTAGTAGGTATGGATTTGTAGTTTGAATATTCAGAAAACTAAGATCATGGCATCTGGTCCCATCACTTCATGGGAAATAGATGGGGAAACAGTGGAAACCGTGTCAGACTTTATTTTGGGGGGCTCCAAAATCACTGCAGATGGTGACTGCAGCCATGAAATTAAAAGATGCTTACTCCTTGGAAGGAAAGTTATGACCAACCTAGATAGCATATTCAAAAGCAGAGACATTACTTTGCCAACAAAGGTCCGTCTAGTCAAGCCTATGGTTTTTCCTGTGGTCATGTATGGATGTGAGAGTTGGACTGTGAAGAAGGCTGAGCACCGAAGAACTGATGCTTTTGAACTGTGGTGTTGGAGAAGACTCTTGAGAGTCCTTGGACTGCAAGGAGATCCAACCAGTCCATTCTGAAGGAGATCAGCCCTGGGATTTCTTTGGAAGGACTGATGCTGAAGCTGAAACTCCAGTACTTTGGCCACCTCATGTGAAGAGTTGACTCATTGGAAAAGACTCTGATGCTGGGAGGGATTGG
>SJYT01076778.1:12647-23687 GCA_006410635.1 Cephalophus harveyi
ACTCCAGTACTTTGGCCACCTCATGCGAAGAGTTGACTCATTGGAAAAGACTCTGATGCTGGGAGGGATTGGGGGCAGGAGGAGAAGGGGACGACCGAGGATGAGATGGCTGGATGGCATCACTGACTCGATGGATGTGAGTCTGAGTGAACTCCGAGAGATGGTGATGAACAGGGAGGCCTGGCGTGCTGCGATTCATGGGGTCGCAAAGAGTCAGACACGACTGAGCGACTGAACTGAACTGAACTGAACTGATAGGGCACTTGGTGAAGTGCAGAGGTTGACAAGGGTGACATAATGGTAGATATCTCCATGAGACTTCTAAACTATTGGGAAGATGTAAATGTATATAGAAAGATAAGTTTTGTTTTTTTAGGTAGCACTTAGGAAGTATCAAGTGAATGGTGCGGGCAAGCGCCATAAAAGTTCAAAATAGGAAGTTATCACTGACTGGTGAGGGCTTAGAGCAGGTGTTTAGTTCAGGTCCTCCAAAAAACTGACACCCAGACACGATTGAATGTGTAAGAAATGTATTAAGGTAAATGCCTGTGAGAGAAAGGGCTTCCCTGGTGGCTCAGAGGGTAAAGACACTGGCAATGAGGGATACCTGGGTTTGATCCGTGGGCTGGGAAGATCCGGAGGAGAGCATGGCAACCCACTCCAGTATTCTTGCCTGGAGCATCCCCATGGACCGAGGAGCCTGGTGAGCTACAGGCTCACCACATGGTCGCATTACTCACATAGTCTCAAAGAGTTGGACACAACTGAGTGACTAAGCGCAGCACAGCAGTGAGAGAAAATGCAGCGGGAGCCAGGGGAGTCTGGGAGAGACTCTAGACTATGAGTATAAGGTAAACCTGACCCTGAGTGGAGGAGAATGTGGGAAGTGATATGAGTGGAAGCATCTTTTTGTTTTTGCCTGGGCTGCACATCATACGGGACCTTAGTTCCCTGACCAGGCACTGAAACTGCACCCCTGCAGTGGACGCTCAGAATCTTAACCGGTGGACCTCCAGAGAAGTCCTGCTGCTGCTGCTGCTGGTAAGTTGCTTCAGTCGTGTTCAACTCTGTGTGACCCCATAGACGGCAGCCCACCAGGCTCACCCGTCCCTGGGATTCTCCTGGCAAGAGTACTGGAGTGGGTTGCCATTTCCTTCTCCAATGCATGAAAATGAAAAGTGAAAGTGAAGTCATTCAGTTGTGTCTGACTGTTAGCGACCCCATGGACTGCAGCCTACCAGGCTCCTCCATCCATGGGATTCTCCAGGCAAGAGTACTGGAGTAGGGTGCCATTGCCTTTTCCGAGAGAAGTCCTAGGTGAAAGCATCTTAAACTGCAGAGTAGGTTAAGAAAAGTGGAGCCAGACCATCCAGGAGTCCTTGAGTAAAGTCACCCACCTGATAAGCCCCACATCTCCAAGGAAATTCATTTTCCCTGCCACCCTCAGTCATTGACTAGGAGCAGCCTACAGGATATACAGCTTCGGAGAAAATCCAGCCAGGGAATTCGGACAGCAGCAGCAAGGCCCTTGGTCAGTTATATTCCTTGAAGCTGGAGATCCGAAAGGTATATCCTCAGGGCCACCACAGTCTACCCTCCACCCCCACACAGATCTGCCTCTTCCCACAGGTTTAGCAAGCAGTTCCTCCCTCCTCCTGTGGGCCTTTCTTTCTGAGAGGAAACTCAAAAAAGGGCATTTAGTGGCACAAGCTATAGCCTCTGTAGCTGCAGTTCCTCTCAGAGCCACAACTGGTGCTCATCCTCTCCATCCATTCTCAAATCCCCTCACCCTCAGCAATCACCTTGGCAGGTCTTGTTGACTTAACTGCTGATGTGACCCAAACTTTCATCCTGGAAGAGTCTGAACCTTTCTCAGGCCACACTGCATTTATGGCTACAACAGAGAGTACCAGGAGGCACCTAAGTGGATCACTTGGCTTCCACATGTTTCCTCCTTATCCCCACTGTGTAAAAGCCATATCCCCACCCAGCTAAACAGAGTCAATTACCCTTACTGGATAGTGATTCCTCTCACCTGTGGTCCTGGACGCACAGAACTCAAAGAGCCGTGGCAGCAGCTGCAGCTTGTAGGTCAAAGGGGTCCTCATTATATCTTCTGGCAAAAGTGTGTCCTGTCTGGGGACTTGGATGGCTAACCTGCAGAGTTAAGAGTTGTGGGTCTAGGGACTTCCCTGGTGATCCAGTGTTAAGACTCTGCACGACCAATGCAAGGGGCCTTCGGTTCAATCCCTGGTCAGGGCAATAGATCCCACATGCTACAAAAAAGAGCCCACGTGCTAAAGATCCCATGTGCCACAACTAAGACCAGGCACAGCCAAGTAAATTTAAAAAAAAAAGTATGGTGGGTCCAGAAACCACAAAACTCCTTGGTGGGACATTGGGTATGATAGCAAGCGAGATCACTTCTGCTTCTATCTCTTGGTTCCTAGACCCATGTATCTTTTCTAATGAGGACATAGTACCATGTAGAGATCTCTGCTTCAACACATACACTGTGTCTTGTATGTGTTAAATCAGATGGGCACCCCGTCCACCAAACTCTACGCTGTAACTTGGTGCCTCTATCGAGTACTTCAGTGCCCTTGGAGGCCACTGCAGACCTGCCTTAGCTGAGCATTCCAACGTCTCTGGAGCTCTGCTACTCTAACAATTAGGTCTTCATCCTGCAACTCAGCTGTGTATTCCCTTCCCCTAATGGACATAAAGGTCTCTTTGTAAGCTATCCCAAAGGCCTATGGCTTCTTGCTTAAGTAAAAATTGCTTGTTGTTAATGGGCTTCCATCTCTCATGATTTCTCTGCAGGCATCAATACAACTTGGTAGTAACCACTCAGTTTTGCTTTGTAAGCATGATTTCTTCCCATGTTTTTATTTATTTATTTATTTATTATTATTAGTTTTGGCCATGCCACATGGCATGCAGGATCCTAGTTCCTCAACCAGGGATCAAATCTGTGTGCCTTGCATTGCAAGTGTGGTGTCAGCCACTGGACTGCCACGGAAGTACCCCCCAATCCCGCTCCCACGTTTTAAAATGCTTGTGTCATCACATCTGCCACAGCATTCCCATCCATTGGGCCATTTCCACGGGTTAACCCTGGTAGAATCTTTAGCAGTTGAGCTACTACCTATGTTCTGCCTACAAACCAGCTTGGTGAGCCTTTGAATAGACAGTAGATAATGTGAACGTGAAGTCACTCAGTCGTGTCCGACTCTTTGCGACCCCATGGACTGTAGCCTACCAGGCTCCTCTGCCCATGGGATTTTCCAGGCAAGAATACTGGAGTGGGTTGCCATTTCCTTCTCCAGGACATCTTCCTGACCCAGGGATTGAACCCGGGTTTCCCGCATTGTAGGCAGATGCTTTACCGTCTGAGCCACAGTAGATAAAGCCAGTCCAAATTCTTATCTTACCGTCTGTTTTATTGGAGCACTTCTGGTACCACTTGTGTAAGTCCAGGTCACTGAGAAATGATGCAAGACAAGACTAATCATGAAAGAAATGTATTAGAGGAAATGGCTGTAGAGAAAATAGGGAGTCAAAAAAGATGCTGAAAAAGCCATCAGATTACAAAACAAGTCTGACTCTGAGTGAAAGGATGAGGGAAGGAATATTGAATGTAAGCATCTTACACCCCAGTGTAGTTCTAAGTACAGTTGGACAAGGATTTTCAGTATTTCTCGAAGTCATCTATCAGAAGAGTCTGGCATCTCCCAAGAACAGGCCCGCTTTAGTGTCTGTCCTGTGTTCAGCCATTGTCCGGGAGCAGCCCATGGGAAGAAGAACCTTGGTGGAAACAGTGATGAATTTCAGAGGTCAGTAGCTAGTGCCCTCAGTCAATTATGCTCACTGCAATCAGAGATCTGAGAAGTATATTCTAATGACCTCCAGGGTCAGGGCCTAGAAAATAGGCAGTAATTAGATAAGTTCAGTTCAGTTCAGTCGCTCAGTCGTGTCCGACTCTTTGCGACCCCATGAATCGCAGCACACCAGGCCTCCCTGTTCATTACCATCTTTCGGAGTTCACTCAGACTCACATCCATCGAGTCAGTGTTGCCATCCAGCCATCTCATCCTCTGTCGTCCCCTTCTCCTCCTGCCCCCAATCCCTCCCAGCATCAGAGTCTTTTCCAGTGAGGCAACTCTTCACATGAGGTGGCCAAAGTACTGGAGTTTCAGCTTGAGCATCATTCCTTCCAAAGAAATCCCAGGGTTGATCTCCTTCAGAATGGACTGGTTGGATTGCCTTGCAGTCCAAGGGACTCTCAAGAGTCTTCTCCAACACCACAGTTCAAAAGCACCAATTTTACGGTGCTCACTTCTTCACAGTCCAACAATTAGATAAGTAGTGATGGGCAGAAGATATATCCAATGGTGATTGTTAGGCAGAGTATACTATCTGTTCTAGATTAAAAAGAAAATTGGGCACCTTATCTGAAGGGCAACTTATCTAAAAGGCTCATTTTAGCACTGTGATGGGAAAAATAATGGAAAGGTAGGTAAAGATATAATTGTTATGGGCCTTCTACCAGAGTGAGAAATTCAGGCTTTATCCCATCAGCATTTGGAAGTGATGGACATATTAAATCTACATTTTACTTTCAGTAGCTTTGAATACTAATGATCACTCTCTTCTTTACTTTCTCCTTCATGAAAAGTTCTCTTGGCTTCTTCAACATCGCATACTCCTAATTTTCCTCCTGCATCACTGACCACTTGTTTTCAGTCTCCTTTGTGCAGTTACTCATGACTTGAAAGTGGGTGGTTTGCCCAGAGGAGAATATAAATGGGGAAGAGCAGAAATCTAAAGGAAGAATTAGTTATTGAGTTAATCCATCCTTAAGCAACTATTTCAGGATTATGCCATTCTCAAACCTAAACACTTCAATGGATTCTCAGTGTTCATACGATAAAGACAAGCATTCTTAACACTGTCTATAAGACCCTGCGTGGCATAGATCCTACCAACCTCTATGACTCGTCTAGTACATCCCCCAATCTCTCCACTCCAGCCAAACTGGTCTTCTACCAACTCTTCAACGTCACCATGTTTCTCCTTCTGCAAGGTCTTTGCCTTCACTGGGTAAAGGTGCATCTCTTCTCTTTTCAGTGGTTGAAGTCTACTCATCCTTACATTTCAGTTTGACACTCTCAAAGAAGCCTTCCATGACTTCTTTAAGTCAAATTCTTCTGTTTTATCTCTTATACCATTTATTTTTATTTGTAATTATCAAAGTTGTTATTGTATATTTATTCTCTCCAACTCTACTGTAGAGGCATATGAGGGTTAAGGACTGTATCCATATTTTCATTTTTCTTCTATCACTTAGGACAGTGACTGAAGTATATTTAACATAATACCTTAATTAATTGGGCTTCCCAGGTAACTCAGTGGTAAAGAATCCTCTTGCCAATGGAAGAGACACAGGAGATTCCAGTTTAATCTCTGGGTCGGGGAGATCCCCTGGAAGAGGACATGGCAACCCGTTTCAGGTTGTGTGTTTATAGCAAGAGGCTTTTTGTTCTCCCAGGGAAGCAATGCGTTTCCTCTATTCTCACCACCAAGTGAGTTTGGAGTTGTGGTATGTGGGAAAGGGAAGCTGATTTCCTGTTGAATGTATTTTTGAGTAGGAGACTTGATGGAAGAAAAGAGAAAGGAACTGAAGAGAGATGTCAAATGGGCATTGGAAGTAGGCTATGGAGTCTTCCCAGGTGGCCACAGTGGTAAAGAATCCACCTGCAGTGCAGGAGACGTGAGACGTGGGTTTGATCCCTAGGTTGGGAAGATCCCCTGGAGTAGGAAATGGCAACCCCTTCCTTCCATGGTGTCGCAAAGAGTCGGACACTACTTTAATGACTTAGCAGGCTATGGAGTAGTCTGAATGTCCATCATTTTTCATAACAAGAATGAGTAATTCCAAAGAAGCAGAGGTAACTATAAGGGCAAGAACTGTGATCCTTCCCAGTTGGGCAGACACTCGTTGAGACCCACCCCAACCATTTGCAGGGCCCAGGACAAGTGTACAAATGGCAGCTTACATATCATAGGTCTAAATATTTACATGTTATAAATCAAACTAACAAACTTTTAAACAATATATGTTTTATCCTCCTACTTTGATGAACATATTTTCAAAACAACATATAAGATGGGGTCACAATTTAGAATTTTTGAAGTCTTTGGAGTTTCACAGCAGAATGTGGCAGCACCTCCTACTTTGATGAACATATTTTCAAAACAACATGTAAGATGGGTCACAATTTAGAATTTTTGAAGTCTTTGGAGTTTCATAGCAGAATGTGGCAGCACAGGCAGAGTTGGTCTTCCAACTATGGCTCCTGGCCCAGCTCCCTTCTCTTCTTACTCTGATTCTTCCTCATTCTTCAAAGTTCCTGACCTTGAGGTTTTTCACCTCAACTCAAACATCCAACCTCTATTACCAACTGCTGTCCCTTGGCCACTTCTTAGCCTCTTGGGCAAATCTCTATGGCTTTGTGGACCCCTCTACCTGAAAGGAGAGTCTTCCCCAGGGTGGCTCCTTCTAGTCTGGGTCTAATTGTGCTACTGCCCTAGTTCCTCTTCCTCTCCTATTTGTACCAATGCACCAGAAGAGCTAGATCTTGAGTGAAGGGAAAAGAGATGAGATTTTAAAATATTTTGAGATTATAGTTTGTGGTTGAAACTACTAGTTGCCATCCAAAGTCTACCTTTGCCTTCTTCCTTGATGTTAGGACTTCCGTTTTGCTTGGCAAGTCCATGCACCTACTAAAAGCCTGTTTTTCTAAGCTCTGTTCCCGTTGGGCATGGTAAAGTGATTAAGTTATGGCCAAAGAAATGTAAAAGAAGTGTTATGTGGGCTGCTTAAAACTGGAAATTTCTTAGAAGTTACTGATTCAGATGGAAGGTAGGCCCTTTTGTTTTCCCTTTCTCCTTACTGTTGTCTGAAATGGTGAAACTTCAGAAGCTGTCTGTACTATAAGACAGTCTTGAAGGTAGATGGTTTTGGATGATGGAGTATAAAGATAAAACCTGAGTCCCTGATGACAGTGGAACTACCATGCTAACTGTGCAAGTCCTACCTCTGAGCTTTTTCTTTAAAAAACATGAAAAATGTAGATACCTATGTTGTTTAAAAATTGTTATTTTAGATTTTCTGTGATTTCATCCAAACCTAAACTTAATTCAAAGCTTTAAACTAGACTAGGCTTATTTAACTTATATGCAGAGTACATCATGAGAAATGCTGGGCTGGAAGAAGCACAAGCTGGAATCAAGATTGCTGGGCTGCTGCTGCTGCTAAGTTGCTTCAGTTGTGTCCGACTCTGTGCGACTCCATAGACGGCAGCCCACCAGGCTCCCCTGTCCCTGGGATTCTCCAAGCAAGAACACTGGAGCGGGTTGCCATTTCCTTCTCCAGTGCATGAAAGTGAAAAGTGAAAGTGAAGTCGCTCAGTCATGTCTGACTTTTTGCGACCCCATGTCAATAACCTCAGATATGCAGATGACACCACCCTTATGGCAGAAAGTGAAGAGGAGCTAAAGAGCCTCTTGATGAAAGTGAAAGAGGAGAGTGAAAGGGTTGGCTTAAAGCTCAACATTCAGAAAACGAAGATCATGGCATCTGGTCCCATCACTTCATGGGAAGTAGAGGGGGAAACAGTGGAAGCAGTGTCAGACTTTATTTTTTCGGGCTCCAAAATCACTGCAGATGGTGACTGAAGCCATGAAAGAGACACGTGTACCCCATTGTTCATTGCACCACTGTTTGTAATAGCCAGGACATGGAAACAACCTAGATGTCCATCAGCAGATGAATGGATAAGAAAGCAGTGGTACATATACACAATGGAGCATTACTCAGCCATTAAAAAGAATTCATTTGAATCAGTTCTAATGAGATGGATGAAACTGGAACCTATTATACAGAGTGAAGTAAGCCAGAAAGAAAAGCACCGATACAGTATACTGACACATATATATGGAATTTAGAAAGATGACAATGATGACCCTGTATGCGAGACAGCAAAAGAGACACAGATGTATAGAATGGACTTTTGGACTCTGTGGGAGAGGGAGAGGGTGGGATGATTTGGGAGAATGGCACTGAAACATGTATACTATCATGTAAGAAACAAAACGCCAGCCTATGTTCGATACAGGATACAGGATGCTTGGGGCTGGTGGATGGGGATGATCCAGAGAGAGGATATGGGGTGGGAGGTGGGATGGGGATTCAGGATTGGGAGCTCATATACACCCGTGGTGGATTCATGTCAATGTATGGCAAAACCAATATGGTATTATAAAGTAAAATAAAGTAAAAATAAAATAAAATAAAAATAAAATTATTCATAAAAAAAAAAGACGCTTACTCCTTGGAAGGAAAGTTATGACCAACGTAGACAGTATATTAAAAAGCAGAGACATTACTTTGCCAACAAAGGTCTGTCTAGTCAAGACTATGGTTTTTCCAGTGGCCATGTATGGATGTGAGAGTTGGGCTGTGAAGAAGGCTGAATGCCGAAGAATTGATGCTTTTGAACTGTGGTGTTGGAGAAGACTCTTGAGAGTCCCATGGACTGCAAGGAGATCCAACCAGTTCATTCTAAAGGAGATCAGTCCTGGGTGTTCATTGGAAGAACTGATGCTAAAGCTGAAACTCCAGTACTTTGGCCATCTGATGCGAAGAAGTGGCTCATTGGAAAAGACTCTGATGCTGGGAGGGATTGGGGGCATGAGGAGAAGGGGACGACCGAGGATGAGATGGCTGGATGGCATCACCGACTCGACATACATGAGTTTGAGTAAACTCTGGGAGTTGGTTATGGACAGAGAGGCCTGGCATGCTGCAATTCATGGGGTTGCAAAGAGTTGGACACAACTGAGCGACTGAACTGAACTGAACTGAGGCTTTATTAACCAGAAAGTTATGGACTCTACGAACATGTAATACAAGGACAAGAAAGGCCAATTTAATATAGCATGGTTGAAAGTAGTGATTGGATAATAAATGAGTCAAACAGTAGGGGCCCTCTGTGGTTTTGAAGAATATAGCTTTAGTAGATGGTGGAGACAGAAATCTGATTTCAAGAGATGAAAAAAATTGAAATAAGGTTGAATTCCACCAAAAGTTTGACAGATCAAAGGAAGAGAGATGAAGTGGTCTGAAAGATGGTTTTTGAAACATATGCCCCAGTTAGACCTGAGGAACATAGCAATGAGGGATGGAAAGCTGAAGAAGTATTTAATAAGATTCGGGAAAACCGTGGAACAAATTCCTGGAGGAAGCCAGAAACAGAAGGCAAAGATAAAAGATGGGGAATTATGGACTATTTTGATGCAGACAAGCAAAAAACCTCAAATTTCTCCTTAAACTAGAGAGGTAAGGTCTGCTAAGAACTGCAAGGTGAGATGGGAGTTCAAAGACATGAGAATGTGGAAAAGATTTGGAACAGACAGCCCCATTCCACAGCTAAGAAAGAGCTGGCCCTTTCAAATAAGACTTCAGTAGTAAAAGGAGCTACCATTTGTGATAACTACGATATGCTGGTTAATATGCTAGACACTTACATACACCACTTCACTAAAAATGAAAATTTTTTCCAGTTTGCTGCTTACTCCATAGCTACTCCTTCTCAGTCTTTTTTTTGTGAGATGCTCTTCTCTGCTCTTTGTTTAAATATTGGTGGTCCTCAGGGTTTCATTCTTAGCCTTTTTCTTATTTCCCCTGGGTAATTTCTGTCTTTCCCATGATTGCTCTTGCCAGCTGACTGCCAGGTTTATATCTATAATCCAGATCCCTCCCTTCCATACCTGGAGCACCAGACTCATCTAACTGCCTACTGGACATTTCATTTGGATGTTTCATAGCAAATATAAATGTCCAAAACCTGCATTTATCATTTCCCTCCATACTCATTTTACCTACTAAGTTCCCTATTCTGAATTTATAGAACATTAAGAGTGGAGACTGTGGAACCAGACAACTGGGATTCAGTTCTCACCTCACGTTAATTGTGTGACCTTGAACAAATTACTGGACCTCTGTGCCTCAGCTTCCCCATAAGCAAAGTGGGGATGATAAAAATAGCAATTACCTCATAAGGATGTTGAACAGGTTAACAAGTTAAAATACTTAAATGACTTCTATCAGTGCCCGGCACATGATAAGGCCATGTAAGTGTTTGTCATTACTGTTGGCAAAATAAGAGAACTTGGACATCACCTGTGACTGTCCCTCATTCTCACATTTCATCTTTCATTAAGTTCTACTCATTCAGTTTCCTAATATCTCTCCTCCCTCATGACACCTCCTTAGCTTGATGCCCAAGATCAAGAGTCAGAAAATGTGTTAATGTAAGAGGCCAGCAGTTAGTAAATATTTCAGGCTTTGCAGGTCACAACTACTCAAATCTCCAGAAGTAATAAAAAAATTATATAAATTTATAAATGATTGAGTGTGGCTGTGTTCCAATAAGATTTATTTGTGAACACTGAGATTTGAATTTAATGTGCCATGAAATATTATTATTTTAAAAAGGCTTAAATGTAAAAAATTCTTATTTTGTATACCATACAAAAATAGGCCTTTGGTCTGTAATTGCCAATTACTGGGCAAGATCATTTTTTGATGAGATATTGCAATAACTTCTTAATAGGTCTCTGAGCTTCTGATCTTGTACCTGCTCCTTGCAAAATCTATTTTCTACAATGTCCCATTACTCTTCAGTTCAGTTCAGTTTAGTCGCTCAGTCGTGTCCGACTCTTTGCGACCCCATGAATTGCAGCACGCCAGGCCTCCCTGTCCATCACCAACTCCCAGAGTTCACTCAGACTCATGTCCATCGAGTCAGTGATGCCATCCAGCCATCTCATCCTTTGTTGTCCCCTTCTCCTCCTGCCCCCAGTCCCTCCCAACATCAAAGTCTTTTCCAATGAGTCAGCTCTTTGCATGAGGTGGCCAAAGTACTGGAGTTTCAGCTTTAGCATCATTCCTTCCAAAGAAATCCCAGGGCTGAT
>SJYT01076778.1:30002-103264 GCA_006410635.1 Cephalophus harveyi
AAGAATTGATGCTTTTGAACTGTGGTGTTGGAGAAGACTCTTGAGAGTCCCATGGACTGCAAGGAGATCCAACCAGTCCATTCTAAAGGAGATCAGCCCTGGGTGTTCTTTGGAAGGAATGATGCTAAAGCTGAAACTCCAGTACTGTGGCCACCTCATGCGAAGAGTTGACTCATTGGAAAAGACTCTGATGGTGGGAGGGATTGGGGGCAGGAGGAAAAGGGGATGACAGAAGATGAGATGGCTGGATGGCATCACCAACTTGATGGATGTAAGTTTGAGTGAACTCCGGGAGTTCGTGATGGACAGGGAGGCCTAGCGTGCTGCAATTCATGGGGTTGCAAAGAGATGGACACAACTGAGAGACTGAACTGAACGGAAGCAGTTCCCTCTCTCATTTCACATAGCAGCAATTCCAAACTCTCATCACTCTCTCGATGAAATTTTCTTGCTACCTTCCCTAATACTAAAATTCTGAACATTCAAATTTATGACTAAGGCTCTTTTAGTCCTACCTTATTGACTCAACCTGCTTGACTAGAGAACTGTCTCAGTCATGTAATGCTAAACCCTGTACAGTTAAGTTGGTGGCCCTGATACTAGCAAACTTCAGGTAGTACCATATGCCATATGGAACAGGTGGGAATTATAAAGAGATATAAATTATCCTAAGACAAACAGGGATCTTCGATAATGTCCACGTGAAAGCCCCCAGGGACAAATGGGCTGTGTTCCAAAAATTCAATTTTAAATTGACTGTTTGGAATGCAGAACACGTTTTCCCTTAGAAACAATGCTATGAATAATTGCAACTATTCTCTCAGGGAAGTCTACAGAAGCTTGTTTAACCCATAGTGTAACAGAAATATCTGCTAAGATATTTTAGATTTGCAACAAGTGCATCCCTAAATCCTTACCACTCTGAATTATAAATTAGCTGTTTACATAGCTGCCACCCCAAAGAGACTGTGAACTCTTTGAGGGCTGGAAACTGTTGAATTATTCATTTTTGTATTTTGAATGCCTGGCATATAACTGGCAATAAATGTTGGTTGCATAAATGAATGGACAAATTTAATAGGCATTTGAATAGTGTTAAAAGTGTCTTAAGGAATAAAAACAGTAACATTTAGTGGGTACCTTAATATGTGTCTGGCACTGTGCTAGTCAGATGACAGTAAAGCAGCTGCTTTGCTTAGGCTAGAGTTAGAGATGAAGAAACTGAAGGCACTTTTAATATTTGAGACATAAATAGGTGCTGGACTTGCTAAATAAATGTTTTGTATGAAGTGAATGGATATATGTATTGATTTAGAAAAAAATTTCATTGAAAAATAACAGAAATTGATATGAAAAGGGATATGTGTCTTTTGAAGGGCTACTTTTTTTTTTTTTTTTAATATTTATTTACTTGGTCATGCTGGGTCTTCAGCTGCATCACTCAGGATCTTTGGTTGTGGCATGTGGGATCTAGTTTCCTGACCAGTGACTGAACCCTAGACTCCCTGCATTGGGAGCATACATTCTTAGCCGCTGGACCACTAGGGAAGTCTCACTGAGGGGCTACTTTTGAGGAGGAGATAGGTATGACCACAGCTAAAGAGGAGCAGATGGAAGATGAAGTTTGGTAACAGAAAGTAGTGGATGGAAAGAGCACGATTGGTTTTGATTAAGCCCTGGGCTTAAGTTCATCTGGCTTACTGTTCCTCATAAAGTGATATTCGCTCTGGCCAATCTTCAAAGACTTCTTGTGAGTTATATTAAGCTATTATCACTTTCCATAGATGGAGGTTAATTGGATTGATATCTTTCCACAACAGTAGATGAAGCACTTGTTAAAATTTGGTAGGAATGATTTTTCAGTGAGCCTAGGCTGCTATCACACAAAACCATAAACTGAAACTTAGTGGCTTAGACAGTATTTATTTCTACAATTCTGGATGTTGAAAGTGTGAGATTAAGGTGCCAGCATGATCACCTGGCAAGGGCCCTCTTTTGGGTTGAAGATGGCTTATGTCCTTGTTGTATTCTCACATGACAGAATGAGAGAGTTCTTTGGGGTTCTTTTCATAAGGGCACTAATCCCATTCAAAAGGGCTCTATCCTCATGACCTAATTATCTCCCAAAGCTCTACCTTCTAATACTATCACACCATAGGTTAAGATTTATATATATAAATTTGAGTTGGGAACTCTGGTAGTGCAGTAGATAAGAATCTGCCTGCCAATGGCAGGGGACAGGGGTTTGACTCCTGGTCCAGGAAGATTTCACATGCTTCAGGGCAACTAAGCCCTGAGCCACAACTACTGTGCTCCAACTATCGAAGCTCATGTGCCTAGAACCTGGGTTTCACAACAAGAGAAGACACCCCAATGAGAAGCCCGTGCACGGGCTTGAGTAGCCCCCGCTTGCCACAACTAGAGAAGGCCCCGCATGCAGCGAAGACCCAGTGCAACCAAAAATAAAAATAAATAAATAAAATTATAAAAAAATAAATAAATTTGGGTTGGGGAAGGGGGACATAGACAACCGATGGTTACACGAGAGAAGGTACTGGAGCAGAGATACTAGGCAGTTAGGGAGAATGCATCCTGGGAAGGTGAGAGAGGGAATATCATCCCCAAATAGGTTTTGGTTTTGGAAGGAGAAGGCAGAGGGAGGAGGGTGAAACAGGAAGAGAAAAGAAGGCAAAAACTTTTAAACAATTTTGTAGAGGGCTTAACCCCTCAGAAAATCCCTTTGACTTATTGCCAGCTTGATCTTTGTTCACTGAAAGTATAACTACAACTACTTCTGCATTAATTTTATTGTCCTCAAAGTGCTAGATGACTATCAATAAATACTTGTTTGATTATTCCTAGTGTTTCAAATTAATCCACACTCTGGCTTTACTAAAGATCTTAGAATTGATGTTGATCGAGCTGAAGTAAGAGCTTCCTTTAAATTTATAAGACATTTTATGTTTTTCTCCAAGGAGAAGCAAACATTTGTCCATGCCTATTATTCACCACACACTGTACTGGGGTGTTTACTTACATTATCACATTTCTAGTAATTCATCATTATTTTAACAATTACTGAGTAGCCATTATATGTCAAACCCTGTGCTTGGCAATGATGATAAAGGCAGAGAGAGAAGAGCAGAAAACTGCTCTTCGAATGGTTCTAGCATAATAGGGAGAAAACAGGACTAAACCAACAACTGCCACTTAGTGTGATAAATGCAGTCAAAGAGGTAAGCCCTTGGAAATCTTGAAAGATAGAAAAGGGGAGCTTTAATTCAAAATGGATAGGAAAAACGATAATTAGGTAACAAGCATTTGTTGTTTGTATGAAATGAAAATTTAAGTGCCAAAAGTCTAAGGAGCCATGACTAAATGTGACGTGCTATCGTTGATGGCATCCCAGATCAAGAAAGGAACATTAGGGAAAAACTGAAGAAATATGAATAAAATATGGATTTTAATTAATAATAATGTATTACTATTGGTTCATTGATTGTGACAAATGTACAATACTAAGCTGTTACTAACAGAGGAAACTGAGGTGAAGTCGTTCAGTCGTGTCCGACTCTTTGCGACCCCGTGGACTGTAACCTACTAGGCTTCTCTGTCCATGGGATTCTCCAGGCAAGAATACTGGAGTGGATTGCCATTTTCTTCTCCAGGGGATCTTCCCGACCCAGGGATCGAACCCAGGTCTCCTGCATTGGAGGCAGACGCTTTAACCTCTGAGCCACCAGGGAAGCCCTAGGAGAACTGTCTGTACTATCTGTGCAATAATTCTGTAAATTCAAAACTTTTCAAATAAAAAGTTAAGTAATTTTTAAAACTGGCATTTTGTATTTTTGTCAGATCTGGCAACCCTAACAGTTTTACTTCCAAATAATAAACACAAAATATGAAAAAAGTTACCTTTTGTTGATAGTTTAAAATTTAAGTTAAATATGAATTCTAAATATTTGATCCAGGCACTTCTTTTAATATAAACAGTTCATTTTTCAGGCAAACCTCAAACAAGTAAATAGTTATTATACAAGGAATGTATTTCAGTGTAGAGATGCTTTGCCTCTGAGTGCCATAGCCTATCAGCATTTGCAACCAATTTCAAGAGCTAAAAAAGAACTGCCTCTTCTTTCTTTTTCACACACACACATGAATCATTAATAGAATTATTCTTAATCTGATGTGCACATCTCAAGAAATTTTTAAAAATCCGTTTATGCGAAAATCAGCAAGGTTAAGGCCCTGCAAGTAATCACTTGTCTAGGGTCACCGCTAACTTGTACTGTCTGAATGTAAACAGTGCTGATTATTTCATTCTCCGTGTTGGTACTCTGGGGAAGGACAACCTGTGTGTTGTAGAAGAACTTGAGTCTGGAATAAAAATAGAACTGTATATTAAAACAGTTTCATTTGAAGGTGAGCTTAGAAAAGATTTCTTATTTAAGAAAAAAGGAAGACCAGACTTTTAAAAGAGAGCGAATTTTATAAACTGTCGTTTTTTAGATAGATGACCAAATACATTTTGTACAGCTTTGTTTCACAAAATTAGGAAAATAGATTATTTTTAACACTTCGTACTAATAGTATGCTAGTGCTTCCAAAGAAAATGTACCTGTCCTCAAATGGTAATAGAATTTATCAGAGGTTATATGGGTTCTCTTGATATCTTAACTCTTCATTTCTACTCTAAGTGGCAAGCCTCAAACAAAAATGTTTTTGTCAGAAAATATTTACATACGTCTTAAGTCTTCGTTTGCATACATGTTTAGAGCATTTACTAAGCGCAAAAAGTTATGCTGAAGAGCTTTGGTGTATCCAGAGATAATGATTCCTACGCTGTTTCTATTTTTAAAGACGGTTTTGTTCTTTTGGAGGGGAGGGGAGTCAGACGTTAAATTAGAGTTTTGTTTTTATCTCAGTGACCTTGGTCTCCTGCAAAAACAGGAGGTCAAAACTTACTTTAAAAAACAGGCAATACTTTGAAGGATTTGGGTTCTAAAGCAGGACCATGGGTTCTTATCTATTCATACAGAGGGCGAGGTCTGTTTAAAGGACAGAAAAACAGATTCGTTTTGTTGTTTAATTGGATTTCTGTGGAGAGCTCAGTGCCCTGGAAGGCTGGGCTGCTCACGTCCGTCGTCCTCCAAGCACTAGAGAAAGAGCCCGCTCTGACGGGCAGAGGAGGGGTGCGGGCACCTCCGCTTCAGACGGCCTGCTCCGGCCTTAGAGGCCTTAGAGTGCCGTCGACGCCGGCCGCGGCCCCCAAAGAACCCACGCCGCCCGAGCGCCCGCTGGGCGCGCGGCCACGTCGCTCGCCACCTCCCTCTGAGCCGGGCGGGTGCAGGCGAGCGGCGGCAGCGCCCTTTTGGCCGTCTGGAAGCTCGGTTCCTGGAGAAAGGCCGCGAGGGCGGGGTTTGGGGCGGTGCGGCGCTTTCTCCTCACCTCGCGGTCAGCCCGGGCGAGGAGAAGCCGCATGGGGCCAGGGCGGAGCGTCACATGGCGCGACCCAGCCGGGGCTCCGCGTTGGCGGACACTGAGGAAGCCGTGTAGTGCGGGAAGCCTACAGCCCACACTGGGGAAGGATGGGTCAACTAACGAATGTTTCACCACAGCCCACACGCCTAAGAGGGAATCTGAGAGCGCATGGGGGAGGGGCGGGGAGCGCAGGCGGTTCAGCAGGAGCACGCTCTGTACAGAGAGCAGTAAAGAGGGGAGTCAGGCATGCGCAGTGAGCTCTGGGTGGGTTGGCAGCGGGGAGGGGCTGGTGTAAGCGGGCTGATGTGTTTATCCGGTTTTCTGGGTGGGTGCTCAAAGCGCACGCGTCAGGGCGAAAGGCGGCGGAGCCGGGTAGTGGAATGCGCATGCGCCGAGCGAGCCGGTAGCTCTGGGAGGGTGTGGAGGGGGCTCTGAGAGGAGAAGCAGGGGAAAAGGGAAGCGAAGGGAAAGGAAAGGGCGGGGGGAGGGGTGAGAATGTGGTCTGCGCATGCGTGCGAGCACTAGCGACGACGGCGGCGGGGGAGTCTCGGGGATGACAGTGGCTTTGCCCGTTGGGGTAACGGTCGTCGTCGCCGGCAGGGCCTGAGGCGCCGCACAGCCCGCGGGATCCATTAAGGCCGCAGCAGCCCGGACCCTACCGAGCTAGAGTGGCGCGTGGAGCCAGGGTGAGGGCGGCGAGGCACGGGGGGAGGGGCCTGCGGCGGGGCCTTGCCGTGTGCGCTGGGCGGCGGCGGGGCCTGTCGGTGTGAGCGCTCGCCTCAGCCGCGGCCGGCCGGGCGTCGTGGGCGGCGGCGGCCGTGGTGCTTGGCGGAGGAGCGTCCGTGTGTGTGGCGCGGAGAAGATGGCCGGGCAGTGAGGGGGCGGCGCTTGCGCCTGGTGACCTCGGAGTGAGCGACTGAGGAGCGAGGGGCGCCGCCGCGGCCCGGCCGGGCCTGCTCCCCGCCCCCTCCCGCCGCCGCCGGCCCGCGCACTTCCTCCCCGGCCCTCCCCTCTCGGGCGGGGGCCTCCCCTAGCCGCTTCGCCACCTCAGGGAACAGCCGGGCTCTAACCGCCGGGGCGGAGAGCCAGGCTCAGTCCGGGCCCCGCGTCCGATATGGAGAGAGCGGCGGCGGTCTCCGCCAGCCGCAGCAGCAACGTTCGCCGCCGCCGCGGCTCGGTGCACTAGATCCAGGAAGCCGACGCCCGCGCTGCCGTCCTTGCCGTCGCCGCTGCCTCCGCGCCGGGCGCTGTGATGGAGTAAGGGCCTCGCCACCTGCGAGAAGCGTGCCCGCCCCTCGGACCGGGCCGGGGCCTGCCGCCGCGCCCGCCAGCTCGACCACAGGAGGTGCCTGCGCGTCCAGGGATGCAGCTCGAGCCCAGGCCGCCCGCCGAGCCGTGGGGCTAGACTGAGCGCCGCCGCCGCCGCGTTCTGCGCCCCGCGGCCGCCCGGGACGAACTCGAACGCTGGTTTCTTCCTCGCTCTTTTTTTTTTTCCTACTCGGTCTGCAAGTCTCAGGGACGGAGGAGGGGCGCCAGGGCCCCATGTGTGGGAGGACTGCTTCAGCTCCACAAACTTGTACGGATTTTGGTTACTGCTTTGGCCAGTGGTTCTGCCTCGATTTCCTCCGAATTGTTACAAACTCGCCGTTGTTCCCTGGCTGCTTACAAAGTTGGATCCGGAATTTCTCTTCACCCGGGAGCCAACGGTGTCGAAGCGTCTGCAATGAACCCGGTGAATGCTACTGCTCTCTACATTTCCGCGAGCCGCCTAGTGCTCAACTACGACCCCGGAGACCCCAAGGCGTTTACAGAGATTAACAGGCTCTTGCCTTACTTCCGACAGTCCCTCTCGTGCTGCGTTTGCGGTGAGACGCTTTTTATTGTTCCCTTTTCAATGTTGGTTAAAAAAAACAAAACAAAACTCTGGGCAATGGTAACAGGAACGGTTTGACGGCCGGGTAGTTTGTATTAAGCTTTTGTTATTTGTGCGGTAGTGCAAGGTCTTTAGTTTTGAAACTCGCCAGAAGACTTTTGCCCGGCATTTGGGACAGAACCTTCTAAACCGCCCTGTACGGCGGCCTCAATGTTCAAAACTGTTTAATTCGCCTTAAGTCAGTTCTGTACAATTTCTGGTGGTGGGTTTCTGTTTTTTTTTTTTTCCTGAAAGAGAGGAAATCATGCATGCTGCTGCCTTAAAAAAGATTTTTTTTTTGACGCTTTCGATAACAGAACTGACAAAACACCTACCTTGGTTAAACCTGGTTTAAACTTGTACATGTGGCGTGTTTGCATTTCTCCAAACGTGTTAGGTGTGGACGATGGTATAGCGGGTGAACTCGGTGCGGAACTTTCCCCCCAGGTTCTTCTAATGCTTTGACAGCTTGACGGTAAGCGATGATCCAGGGCAGACTGATGGTAATAAGTGCTTTTTAGCTGGTGGGGTTTTTACAGGATTACGTTTTCTTTGGCTTTACTATATCTTGGCTTGGTAGAAAGTGATTGTAGGTGTTTTTGTTCAAGAAGTATTAGTTCGTGCTGGGCAGGATATTTTCCAAGTTATTTTTGAGAGATGAAGTTGTCTAACATTAGTGTTTCAAAAATGGTAATAAAGTAATTGAAACTTATTTTTCAAAACACACCTAGACTGAAAACTTTAAAGGAAAGGGCAACTGGCAAAACCAAAATAGTAATACTCCACATTCTTATTTCTCCAAAACTTCTGAGATTTTGTTGATCCACTTGTTTAGTCGGAATTTGAGAAATTCAGTCGTTTCAGACTTTCACTTAAAGAGAGGTTTTGCGACTGTGGTGGCTGAAGGGAGAAATAGTATTCATCTGAGATTCAACATTTTCTGTATAGCTCTGGGGCAAAGCACTGAGGAGGGTGCAGAAAAGGTGAAGAGGGTTTTTTTTTTTTTTTTTTTTTCTTTTTTTTTGCACGTCAGGTACTTAGTATAATCTCATAGACATTTAAGTAACAGTGTTCGAATGTGATTAAGTGCTACGCTGACAGGTAACGGAGACTTAACCTTTATAGAGAAGCAGTTGCCCTGGGTAAATCAGTTAACTGCCCCCGGACCTCAGTTTCTTAACGTATAAAATGAGAGCTTTGGGCTAGATTCACAGTTTCTTTTCTGCTCTTATTTTACAAATATAAGAATTTGCTTGTTTTCAGCGTTCTATCCCACCTCATTCTCCCTCTCTTTTTTGTATGGAGTACTTTATTTTATGCCTTCACAGCTTTAGATAGTTCGTGGAATGAGGAGATGGGGCTGCTGTAACAACTTTTTACACAAACTTTTCTGGGAGTGGGGATTGCTACTATGGTAATGTAGAGGGCATAAGCCAGCCCATCCTGGTCTGCTAGAACTGCAATAAAGAGTGATGTCATAATCCAGGTAACACTTGAATATCTGGTAGGTCTCCTTTTTACAAGATAGGGGGAACTTAGCTCTCTAAGAGGGAAATGGTAGTTTTGAAATAGTGTAGGTGCTTGGTTCTTATCAGTAGCTTCAGGACAGTTGTGATCTAACTGAACATATGAGAGCTTTGGGCTAGATTCACAGTTTCTTTTCTGCTCTTATTTTACAAATATAAGAATTTGCTTGATTTCAGCGTTCTATCCCACCTCATTCTCCCTCTCTTTTTTGTATGGAGTACTTTATTTTATGCCTTCACAGCTTTTGATAGTTCGTGGAATGAGGAGATGGGGCTGCTGTAACAACTTTTTACACAAACTTTTCTGGGAGTGGGGATTGCTACTATGGTAATGTAGAGGGCATAAGCCAGCCCATCCTGGCCTGCTAGAACTGCAATAAAGAGTGATGTCATAATCCAGGTAACACTTGAATATCTGGTAGGTCTCCTTTTTACAAGATAGGGGGAACTTAGCTCTCTAAGAGGGAAATGGTAGTTTTGAAATAGTGTAGGTGCTTGGTTCTTATCAGTAGCTTCAGGACAGTTGTGATCTAACTGAACATTTTCTAGAGTCTAACCTGGATTTTAAAAAATGTTATTAATGCTACATTAGAACCTTTTTTTAAAACCAGTTTGACAACTCAAAAAGAAAGTTTTCTGACATTGGGGCTTGGTAATAATTCGTTTTTCAAATGTCTCTTTCCCATCATTCTATGGGAGAGATTTGTGGATTCCACTTTGCCTTTATAATTAAGTAGCTGGCATAAAATTTCAGCATTATAGGTGTAGGTTCAGTTTTTTCCCCTTATCTCTTTGGATGTAAGTCTGTGGTTATCAAGAGATGGAAAAAAAAAAAAAATCTGTTATTTGAATTCAGATCCAACATTTTTCATTTTTGTACCAGATACTATCCTAGACCCTTTCTTCTTAGCTGAAAAGTAGTTATTTCAATTAACAGGGCATGTGCAGTCTTACTTAATAAGGATAAACAGATATGTAAAAATTAAGTTTAATTCTCTTGGTGCTTTAAATTGAAAGTTTGTTTCAATAGGTCCTTCAGTGTCTGACCCAGTCCTACCTTTTCAGCTTTGTATTCAACTGCCCTCATATATAATTTCAGTCAGTTTAGTATTTTTGTCTTTTCAAATGTACATACCTTATGACTTCCTCCTCTTTTCCCCACCTTTGCACTCTGAAGTTCCTTCTACCTAAAGTATATTTCTATTCTGTATGGTCTAACTCCCTCCTCAGTGAATTCTTTGTTCTAATCATAGGCCTTTTAACTCTTGTAGTGCAGTTTTTATATAAAATTATTCTATCTTAGGGTAAATACTAAGTTTTTGTACATTTTTGTGTTCCTTTTGCCTCATTCTTTCTTATCCAGTGACTTGAATGTAGATGTTTATGACAGACTCAGAGGAAGAAAGTGAGGAGGTGGGAGGTAAAAAAGATCTATGAACTTTGCAGTTAGGTACAAATCCTAACTTTGCTGCTTGCTGTCTAGGCACGTTATTTTAACTTTTTGCCTGAATTTCCTCTATGTACAAAACGGGATAGTTATGCCTTCTTTAAGTTTTGTTTCTCCAAATCTGTATTATATGTGTTTATTTTTAAGGGGGAAAAGCCTTTTGAACCCATGAGAACAAGTGTGTGGACTTGCTGTCTGGCTTAGTATCCTACTCTTGCAGAGAGGTAGAGAAAGGTAGGGGGAAGTGAGAGATTGAACTATCAGTTCAAATATTGTGAGTGAGTGAAAGTTGCTCAGTCGTGTCCTACTCTTTGCGACCCCATGGGCTATACAGTCCGTGGAATTCTCCAGGCCAGAATACTTGAGTGGGTAGCTTTTCCCTTCTCCAGGGGATCTTCCCAACCCAGGGATCGAGCCCAGGCCTCTGGCGTTGCAGGCGGATTTTTTTTTACCAGCTGAGCCACAAGGGAAGCCCTTGTGAATATTGTGAAACCTTGAGTATTCACTGGAACTACAGGTTTTGTTATCATTGTTCTTTGAAATGTTAATAAGCTGATTATCACTGCTTGTTTTTCAGTTGCTTTGAATGTTTAATCTTTCTGAAGCTTCTGGTGAATGGCAATGCTTCACAGCAGTGCTCCAGAGAGTTATTGTTGTTTCTAGGCCACAGAAACAGTGACCAGACAGTATTACTGCAGGTACTAATTTTGTGTCAGTTTTTTCCCCTTGTTATAAATGTTGAGCTTTATTATTTTGTCATTTATCTTGAAGTATGTAGAATTTACTTTTGATGGCATGAGACTTCATAAATTCTAAGGATTTTAAGTTTTTTGTTAAGCTTTTAAGCCCTCAAATGGTGTAATAAGTTTGATATGTTAGAATCAAATACTGTTAGAACTGAAAGGACAAGATAAGTGAGTGGAAAAATATTACTCTCTGACATATTTGGAGTCCTGTAAATTAATCATGGTCACATCTCTACTCGGGGACGTGAATATTTCCCTGATGTTTTAAATTCTAGAAACAAAATGGTTTTGGCTTTTGCTGAATAGTTGTGAAACTTTTGGATATCCAGTTTCTCCTTTATAAAATAGAAAGGGGCTGGAGAATAGTACCACTGACTTAGGCTGACCAACTTTTTGTTTTGAATGTGATAGTCTTAAAAACCAAGCCCCATTTTTTCTTTCTACTGTTACTCACACTGGATTACAAGGTAGATGGTTCCCTGAGGGTGAGAATCTTGCTGGTCTTGGTCACCTCTGTAGCCCTGCACCTGACAGCTACTGGCTCAATGGGTATTGTTAAATGGATGAAATTACTATTAAATAGAACAAGGTTCAAAGTAGGAAGGATGTGCTCTTGGAATAAAGTGTATGCCTTAAAATTAAATAGATTTAACTTTATGAAAGACAACTTTCATTTTCTTTGTCTCATTTTGGCATTGTTTGTGGGACCACGTTGGAATTAGTGCAGTAGATGATCTCAAAAATCTCTTTCAGTTCTGGAATTCTGATTCTTGAAGCAGAAACACTTTGTCTTTTGACTGAGTAAACAATTTATAAATAGCAAGAATCTTCTAAAATGAAGTTTGAACATGTAGCCTGGAGTGACTTATTTTAAATTATCGTTTAGACAGTGGCTGAATTAAAAGCCATTTGTATAATGTAAGCATTACACTAATTTTTAAAATTTTAATTAATTTATTTGGCTGTGCAGAGTCTTAATTGCAGCCCTTGGGCTCTTCCATGTTTGTTGAGACAGGCGAGATCTTTGGTTGTGGCCCTGTAGGATCTAGTTCCCTGACCAGGGATCGAACCTGGGCCTCCTGCATTGGGAGCACAGTTTGCCACTGGACTGCCAGGGAAGTCCCTATACTAATGTTTTATATTTATATTTGTTTCAAGTGTGAATTCATTTGGTACTGTTTTTTTTTGTACCTAAAATCACTGTAGTAAATTTTTTAAATTTTAAGCACACAATATAAATATAAAACTTAACCACCTTGACCTTTTTATTAAAAGTTAATTTTTGGCTGTGTTGGATCTTTGTTGCTTCTTGTGACTTTGTTTTTGGTGAGTAGGGGCTAGTCTTTATTGTAGTGTGCAGGCTTCTCATTGAGGTGTCTTCTCTTGTGGAGAATTGGCTATAGGTGAGTGGATTTCAGTAGTTGTGGCGTGTGGGCTTAGTTGCTCCAAGACATGTGGAATCTTCTCAGACTGGGGATCAAATTTGTGTCCTCTGCATTGGCAGGCGGTTTCTTAATGACTGGACCACCAGGGAAGACTGTTAACAATTTTTAAATGTATAGTTCAGTAGTGTTGAATATGTTTTGGAACAGGTTTCTACGACTTTTTTGGTCTTGCAAATCTATGCCTAACAAGCCAGCCACCATTTTCTTTCTTCCCCCCAACCCCTTGTAACCACCGCTATACTTTCTGTCTTTTGAATTTGACTGCTGTCACTGATTCCTCATATAAGTAGAATTATATAGTCTTATACTTGTCTTTTTTTTGACTGGTTTATTTCACTTAGCATAACATCTTCAAGGTTCAAGCATCAGATTTCTTTCCAGCTTTTGGCCACAGCACATGTGGGATGGTAGTTTTCCCACCAGGGATCAGACCCACACCCTTTGTGTTGGAAGCACAGAATCTTTACTACTGGGCAGCCAGGGAAGTCCCAGGATTTCTTTGCTTTTTAAGGCTTAATAATAATTCTCTTGTATGTATAGCACATGCTTTATTCATTCATCCACTGTTGAACGTTTGAGTTGCTTCTACTTCTTGACTGTTGTGAATAGTATTAAGAACATGGGTTTGTAAACAACTCTTTGAGACACTGCTTTCAGTTCTTTTTGATGTATATATATCCAGAAGTAGGATTGCTGAATTGTGTGATATTTCTGTTTTTATTTTTTGAGGCACTCCATACTGTTTTCCAAAGTGGTTGTACCGTTTTACAATTTTGCTGGCAAAACAGGGTTTCCAGTTAGTTTCTCCATGTCTTTGCCAACACTTGTATTTCCTGTTTTGTTGTTGATTTTTTTTTTTTTTTTTTTTAATAGTAGCCATCCTGATGGGTGTGAGATGATCTCTCATTGTGCTTTGTATTTCTCTGGAGGTTGGTGATTTTTGTGTATACTTGGAATTGTATATCGTCTTTGGAGAATCACCGTTTTTTTTAAATCTTGAAAATCTTTTATTTTGCTTATAAAGTCTTTATTAATTAGTTGTTATGTTCTCAGTGCTGGAATAAAAGATGAATTAAGACACATAGCCCCAACTATGTTACTCAGTGATATGGGGAAGACAGATAAGTAAACCAGCAATTATTGTGTGTTAGAGGCACTTATATCAAGTCTCAAGCATTATAATAATATATTCATATGTTAACTTTGTCACACATGTAAAAACCTCAGAAATTAATAGAGTGGTCCCCCCCACCTGCCTCGCCCCCAACTTGTTTTTGAATAGCTGTTTGGGTCAAAGTTTGGGCAACCCTGATTCGGGTTAAAGCAGAATTTGGTTTACCAGTTTTTTCTTGGAACTTAAGTTTGCCTCTGATCTGGGAAGAAATCTTTGCTCAGTCACCCATGTAACTCTTTGCGACTTTTTCGATTGTAGTCTGCCAGGCTCCTTTCTCCATGGGATTTTTCAGGCAAGAATACTGAAGCAGGTTGCAATTTCCTCCTCCAAGGGATCTTCCCAACCCGGAGATCGAACCCATGTGTTCTGTACTGCAGATAGATTCTTGACCACTGAGCCACTGGGGAAGCCAAAGGAAGAAAATTATTTAGTATTATGTTTTGGCAGATATTCTTACCTTAGATATATTTAACTGTTGGGTTCTTTTCCTAAGAAAAATCTCCTTTTTTACAGTTTACCATTTTAGTATTCTAAAATTATTTCTAAAATGTTAGTTCCTACTTGGTTATGTTTGAAAAGTGAAAGTCTCTCAGTTGTGTCCGACTCTTTACAACTCTATGGACTGTAATGTGCCAGGCTCCTCTGGTTCATGGAATTCTCCAGGCAAGAATACTGGAGTGGGTTGCCCTTCTTTTCTCCAGGGGATCTTCCTGACCCAGGGATTGAACCCAGGTCTCCCACATTGCAGGCGGATTATGTTTTTGGACAGTGAAATTGCCTTAGGGAAAGGATGCAATATGCATTTTTGTGGATGCTGAGTGAGAATAGCTTTGATCCACAGTCCTTTGTCATAAGATAAAACCTACTGAAAATGTAGTAACGGTTCAGGGCAGAAACAGTATGGTACTGTAAAATTAAGCAGCAGCAATTGTTTCAGTCTAGTGGGATCTAAGGGTTTCCCAGGTGTCTCAGTGGTAAAGAATTCACCTGCCAAGCAGGAGATGCAGGTTTCATCCCTGGGTCAGGAAGATGCCCTGGAGAAAAGTGAAAGTGTTAGTTGCTCAGTTGTGCGACTCTTTGCGACCCAAGGACTGTAGCCTTGGGCTTCTCAGTCCATGGAATTCTCTAGCAAGTTATACTGGAGTGGGTAGCCATCCCTTCTTCAGGGAAGATCCCTGGGTCAGGAAGATCAGCTGGAGAAGGAAATGGCAACCCACTTCATTATTCTTGCTTAGGAAATCCTATGGACAAAGGAACCTGGAGGGCTACAGTCCTTGGGGTCTCCAAAAGTTGGGGACATGACTTAGTAACTAAACAGCAGCAGTAGCAGTGAGATCTAGGAAGTTTGGGACTTGAGCTGGGCTAAGAGGAATGGTGAAAAGTGAACATTTTCAACAAGACTTAAGAGAGAGAACATTTAGCTTGTTCAGGATGCAGAAAATCAAGTTTATTTCTAATGAGTCCTTGTAGGAGAGCCCATCTGTGATCCATAGTGGTAACTCAGGGGCCTTTTGTGGGAGGGAACCTTGATGTCAGGCTAAGGAATTTGACATTTACCATATGACTTGTTCTTTTTCAGTGTGTTCTATAGGTCACCAAGTCAAACCCACTGAAAGAGATTGTTAAAATACAGATTCCTGGTTATCAGACTGATTGAATTGAAATCTCTGTGGGCAAGGCCTTGTAATCTGTATTTTCTCCCTCCCCCCGCAGTGTGGGGAGCAGAATTTGGAAATCCCTATTTGAGAAATATTTTTAAAGTAGAGTGATGTGATCGAAACTTTATTTTAGAAAAGATTAGTTTGGGGATGGAATTTAGGATTGATTATTGGAGTAAGGTGAAATTCAATTAGAAAGGATAATATGTATCCTTGTTATAGAGGCCTGAATAGTGATCAGAGTGAAGAGGCAACACTCTAAGATAATGCAAAGGGAAAATTTTGTCCTCTTTATGGTTATAACATTTTAATTCTTTGACATATACTGTAGTATACTTTGTTTTTGGCTAGGCGTATTTCACTGTGAATGGGCTAAATGAGATATTTCCTCCCGTTAAATTTATAAAAGTACTAAATTTTACAGATAAAACCTGGCTTGTCAGGTACTCGGGAGAGGTTTCAGTTAAGATAGGAATTAGTGGAGAAGGAAATGGCAACCCACTCCAGTACTTTTGCCTGAAGAATCCCTTGGACAGAGGAGCCTGGTGGGCTACAGTCCATGGGGTTGCAGTCGGACGCGACTGGGTGACTAACACACACAAAATCAAGGAGATACTTGATGGTGCAATACACTTTATGTACTCTCTCATCTCCTGCAGGAAGCAGGATGGGGCTGGCAGCACCTGGGAGGCAAGATGGCTCCTCCCCATCCCCCCTAAGTCCCTTCTGGAAGTCTTGGGGCCTCAGTGCCTGCAAGAGCTGCTGCTGCTAAGTTGCTCAGTTGTGTGTGACTCTGTGCGACCCCATAGATGGCAGCCCACCAGGCTCCCCTGTCCCTAGGATTCTCCAGGCAAGAACACTGGAGTGGGTTACCATTTCCTTCTCCAATGCATGATAGTGAAAAGTGAAAGTGAAGTCACTCAGTTGTGTCTGACTCTTCACGACCCCATGGACTGCAGCCCACCAGGCTCCTCCGTCTATGGGATTTTCCAGGCAAGAGTACTGGAGTGGGGTGCTGTCACCTTCTGCCTTGGGCAAATAAAAGACTAAGTTGGTTACTGGTTAAAAAAAAAAAAAAAAAGGAATTAGGACCAAGTGGGCCTGGGGAGAATTAAGAGAAGGATGAAACAGTAATGATTTGATGATGCCTGGGAGTTGGGACTAGTGAGGAAATATTATTGGAAATGTGTTTAGGAAAGGCTAAAATTGAAACACTTTAATTTTGTGCCCTTTCCTGGAAACCTTGATTTTAAAATGACCTTATATGCTTTTTGGTATAGTAAAACAAGCAATATAGCTGTTGACTCCTGGGGTTGTGGTTTTCATTCCCTCAAATTAATTTGAACATTCAGTCCTTTTTTTACACTCCTTGTTTTCATCACATTGATAGTATACCATCATTAATTGGTTAATGCCTTATTGTATTATCTTCTCTTGGAGTCCACCTGGCTATTTTAATGTATGATTTGATTTGTTTTTGTGAGTTCTGATTAAATTTTATCTTTTATTTTAAAAGATAGTGTTTCAGAATCCTTATTCTAATTTGTATTTTTTTCTGTGTCCCTCACCTTTGAGTTTTCTTCTTATCCATTTAGTTTATGTTATTGTCTTTTCTCTTTTAAAGATTACTTTTTGTTGTTTCCATGTCAGGAAGTTAATTCAGATAATTTTTTCACTTTAATTACTGTATGCCTGGCCATTTTCATCTTTTCCCTGTTCTGACTCCATAATATTTTAGCAGACTCTTTCTTGTTCATTGCCTTTCTGCTCAGAAACATCTGGCTTTGTCAAGCTATTTTTATCGAGTTTTATAGCCTGCATATTTTGCGTATGTTGACTTTAGTTTGTCTATTAATTAGCAGTTGCCCTTTAAAAAAAGTAATTATATTTCTGGCTGAGCTTGTTCTTCATTGTTGCAAGGGCTTTTTTCTAGTTGCAGCAAGCAGGGGCTACTCTTAATTGCAGTGCATGGGCTTCTCATATCTGTGACTTCTCTTGGGTTGTAGAGTGTGAACTCAGTAGTTTTGGAATGTGGGCTTACCCCACTGTATGTGGGATCTTAGTTCCCCAGCTAGGGATCGAACCCATGTTCTCTGCTTTGGAAGGCAAATTCTTAACTAACCACTGGACCACCAGACAAAACCACCTTGAAGTTTAAATTTCTGTCTCCTTTTCTCCCAGGTGGCACAGTGGTAAAGAATCTGCCTGCCAATGCAGAAGATGTGGGTTCAATCCTGGGTCAGGAAGATCGCTGTCATAGGAAATGCAACCCACTCCAGTATTCTTGCCTGAAAAATTCCATGGACAGAGGAGTCTGGCAGGCTACAGTCCATGGGGTTGCAAAGAGTCAGACATGACTGAGCTACAGAGCACGGCATATACTCCTGTTGTGAAATTTGGGACTCTGTCCATATGTAATATGGGATTATAAAATTAGAAGGGAGCATTCCAATATAGATATCCTTGTCATGGATTTCTGAATCCCCTCCACAGTTAATTAGTTGGTTGTCCAGCTTATGAGTCAGCTTTTTCAAGATATGACATGAGATATGACTGGCATATTCTTTCCACCAGACTGAGTGTCTCAGGGATCTTTTAATGATGTCATTGAGCTTGCCAGTTCAATTTTTACATAGATTTTACATGGAAGGTTATTCTTCCTAATGAGAATTTATAAAGCTTTAGACAGGAAGATAAATTGTAAAGCCATTTTCTTCACATCAAATAATCCTTTCTGTAATATTCTTGAAAATTCATCCAAGCCTTTTCCTGAATACCTCTGGGGTAGGGAGCTAAATTTTCCTCTCTGTTTTGAACCATAGAATTCTAATGTTGGGATCTTGAATTATTTTGTGAAACCATATCTGGATAAAGAATCAGTGTTGCTTTATTTTGTTTGGCATTTGGGATAGTTACTGGTTCACGATGTTTATGGTCAATTAAAGCATTTTCATAAGTTGAAATGGTGGTGTTTAGATCTTCTCTGTCATTACTGATTTTCTGTTTTGTAAATTGTTGAGAGATATTATCTCTCGCTGTGATTACGGATTTAGCAGTTTCTCTTTGGAGTTTCTGTCAGTTCTTGCTTCGTGTATTTTGAAGTTCTGTTTTTAGGTACATAAAATAATTCTGAACATATGGAATATAGATAAGATATATAATGTAATAGTTATAGAACATAGTTGATCAATATCAAGTTGATTTTTAATAGTCTGGTCTATTCCTGTCATCTATCATTTCTAGTTATGTTGCTGTTTGGTTTTTCTACTCTGCATGGGTTATATTTTTCTGCCTTTTTTGCATACCTAGTTAATTTTTTTAAAAATATATTTTTGGCCATGCTGTGGATGCAGGATGTGGGATCTTAGTTCCATCAGAGATTGAACCTTGTGCTCCTTTCGATGGAAGTGTGGATGGAATCTTAACTACAGGACTACCAGGCAAGTCTGTACCTGGTTAATTTTGATTGGATGCTAGATACTATGAATTGTACCTTGTAGGTAAAATTTTACCTTGTGGGTGGGTGTTTTTCTCCTATTCTTGAGCTTTGTTCTTGAGAATGAGGTTAAGTTACTTGGCTAGATAGTTTGACCTTTGATCCTTTTGAAGCTTGTTTTTTTTTTTTTTTTAAAATTAAGGGATAACCAAAGCAGCCTTTGGGGCTGATTTTCTGCACTACTGAGGCAAGAACCTTTTAACTACTCTGATGCCTCATGAATTATGTGGTTTCTCCCACTAGGTGGTGGGAATAAGAATTGTTCTGCTGCTTTGGAGTTACACATATTGTTCTTTTTTCTCCTTTCTGGAGGTTTTCTCTCCATCCTGGGGTGATTTCCTCATACACATGTACTAATCATTTTTTACTCAGCTGAAGATTTGAAAAGGGCCATGTATGAATCTTCATTCTTTCACTGTTCAGCGCTCTCATCTCTGGTGTGCTCTGCCCTGAGGCATACTAGCTGCCTTAGCACCCAGTTCTGTCTTCTCAGCCCAGGGAGACCCCTGGGCTTTGTTTTGGTTCTCTCTCCTTGTGCTGTGGCCTGAACATTATTTCCAGACAGTAAGCTGGGATGGCTTAAGTTGTTTGTTACTCCATCCAGGGATCTGTGGAATCTTTTGGACAATATATGTGGAAGCCATTGTTTTGTCCAGTTTCTGTTTCAGTTAGGAGAGTAAGTCTGATTATTCCAATTTGTCTGGAAGCAGAATCAGATTATATTTTGAACCTATGTTGTCCCATACAGTAGCCATTAGGTGCTGTGACAATTCTAAATATAGTTCTTTAGCTATACTTAGCTATATCTTAGGTGCTTGGTAGCCACATGTAGGTAACAACTACTTTATTGAATATGTAAAATATTTCCATCATTATGGATAAAACAGTTCTACTGGGACTTCCTTGGTGGTCCAGTGGTTCAGACACTGCACTTCCACTGCAGGGAGCACAGGTTCAGTCTCTGGTTGGGGAACTAAGATGCTGCATACTGTTAGTGGCCAAGAAATAGAAGGAAAAAAAATAACCTTAAAATAATAAAAAAAGTTCTACTGGACAGTGCTAACACAACTAAAGAAATTAGGTTTATTCCTGAAAGCTGTGGGAGCATTGAAAGATACCTTCAATGTTTTCATCCCAAGTTTTGATTTTTAAAACATTGAGTCCTTAAAACATGAACAGATCACTAGAGCTCACCACTGTAGATTTAAAAAACAGCTTTCCCAAATTAGTGTTAGTGAATTGGGTTCAAGCAGGTGTTTCACAGTATTCATATATAGTTATAGTAAAGTGAAGTGAAGTGAAAGTTGCTCAGTTGTGTCCAACTCTTTGCAATCCCTTCTCCAGGGGATCTTCCCAACCCAGGGTTCAGACCTAGGTCTCCTGATTGGCAGGCTGATTCTTTACCACTGAGCCACCTGGGAAGACCTCACACAGTAAAACGTTTCCATTATTTAAGAAAAGGGAAAATAACTATTTTTCTTCCTTTAAAATGAGGCAATTTGAGATGTCAAATGACTACTGGACCAAATTGTGTGCCATACTAGTGAATAATTTTTCCAAATCCTTCTGTTATGAGGGTTTTAAATGGTTCCGTTACTTCAGTTCAGTTTAGTTGCTCGGTCGTGTCTGACTCTCTGCGACCCCATAGACTGCAGCATGCCAGGCCTCCCTGTCCATCACCAACTCCTGGAGTTTACTCAAACTCATGTCCATTGAGTTGTTGATGCCATCCAGCCATCTCATCCTCTGTTATCCCCTTCTCCTTCTCCTGTCTTCAATCTTTCCCAACATCAGAGTCTTTTTCCAGTGAGTCAGTTCTTTGCATGAGGTAGCCAAAGTATTGGAGTTTCAGCTTCAGTGTCAGTCCTTCCAATGAATATTCAGGACTAATTTCCTTTAGGATGGACTCGTTGGATCTCCTTGCTGTCCAAGGGACTCTCAAGCGTCTTCTCCAACATCATAGTTCAAAAGCATCAATTCTTTGGTGCTCAGCTTTCTCTTTAGTCCAGCTCTTACATCCATACGTGACTACTGGAAGAACCATAGCCTTGACTTGATGGACCTTTGTTGGCAAAGTAATGTCTCTGCTTTTTAATATACTGTCTAGGTTGGTCATTATTTTTCTTCCCAGGAGCAAGCATCTTTTAATTTCATGGCTGCAATCAATATCTGCAGTGATTTTGGAGCCCAAGAAAATAAAGTCTGTCACTGTTTCCGCCGTTTCCCCATCTATTTGCCATGAAGGGATGGGACCAGATGCCATGATCTTAGTTTTCTGACTGTTGAGTTTTAAGCCAACTTTTTCACTCTCCTCTATCACTTTCATCAAGAGGCTCTTTAGTTCTTTGCTTTCTGCCATAAGGGTGGTGTCATCTGCCTATCTGAGGTTATTGATATTTCTCCTAACAATCTTGATTCCAGCTTGTGCTTCATCCAGCCCAGCATTTCTCATATTCTGCATATAAGTTAAATGAGCAGGATGACGATATACAGCTTTGATGCACTCTTTTTCCCTGTTTGGAACCAGTCTGTTCCATGTCCAGTTCTCACTTTTGCTTCCTGACCTGCATACAGATTTCTCAAGGGGCAGATCAGGTGGTCTGGTATTCCCATCTCTTTAAGAATTTTCCAGATTTTGTTGTGCTCCACACAATCAAAGGCTTTGGCATCGTCAATAAAGCAGAAGTAGATATTTTTCTGAAACTCTCTTGCTTTTTTGATGATCCAGTGGATATTGGATATTCTACTACTTAGTCATGTGTTAATGTCTTATTTATTCTTAGTAATATTGTTTTAGTTTTCTTAGTTCTTTGTATATCCACTCAATGGACCATTGGTTAGGGACAAGAAGCATTAAGAAAATTAAGTTGTTACTGAAATACTAGGTAACAAGGAACACAAAAACACTGATGATTTTAAATATCTGGCTCATGATTATTATTGCCCCTCTCTGTAAATTGTCTGTGTTCTGTTAATATCCTGTATATTAACAGAGTATAGGTAATTATCCAAAAAGAAATATTAGCAAGAAAAAATAGTGATATATACGTGTATATATTCTCAGTTGCTTCAGTTGTGTCCGACTCTTTGCAACACCATGGACTGTAGCCCACCAGACTCCTCTGTCCACGGGATTCTCCAGGCGAGAATACTGGAGTGGGTTGCCATTTCCTACTCCAGGATATATATATATATATTTGGCCTTTTATTTTTAGAGAATAAAGACTATACTTGCTGTGTTACTTGAAGTGTTTGTAAATACCAAACACTTTATCATTTAGTAACAGAACACTGAAAATTTTTCTTGTGAAAGATGAATTCCAAATACCAAGTCACATTTACAGTTTTGTCCTTGTATAATGTATTAAATTTTAGCCTGTTTTTTTTTTTTTTTTTTTTTAACATTTATGAGTCTACAAACAAGTCATTTAAAAATAGATATTGGGGGGATGTCCCTGGCAGTCCAGTGATTAGGACGCTGTGCTTCTATTAGGCTTCCACTGCAGGGTGCAGCTTGGGGAACTAAGAACCCACATGTTGTGTGGTATGGGCCAAAAATAAAAAAAGATACATTGCCAAAATGCATTTTCTTACATAATTTAAATAAAGCAAGATATAGTCCTTGTTAACGGGAAGTCAAAATTTGTATGTTTTATTAAAATGAACTCATAGTATAATCTTTGATAATACTCTAATTTTAAAATTTAATCACATTTCTTAACTGACTAGAAAATTGTCCAGGTTGAAAGATGGCATCAAGGCAAAAAAGGTAAAGTATCTTTAATCCTGGTTGTGGATCAGAATTTGTTAGGAAGCTTATTCAAAATAAATATTCCTGGGCAGTCTTGGAGTCAATCTGGAGAAGGCCATCTACATAATTCTAATACTAATCTCTGAATAAGAGTACTGCTGTCTTTGAATTCTCCTTATGTGAGGTTTTATAGGAATACTTTAAAAAATATGTGCCAATAAATTTAAGTAATGCCGAATTAAGCAAGGGCTTCCCTGGTGACTCAGTGGTAAAGAATCCACCTGCCAATGCAGGAGAAGCAGAAGATGTGGGTTCGATTCTTGGGTTGGGAAGATCCATTTCTTAGAGAAGGAAATGGCAACCCACTCCAGTATTCTTGTCAGGGAAATCCCATGGATTTCCAAGAGGAGCTTGGCAGGCTACAATCCACAGGGTCATAAAGAATTGGACGCGACTAAACAACAATATTAAGTGAGCAAGTTTCTTGACAGTTTTCAGTTTTAAGACACTACTGTAGATTTTGGGATACCTTTCCAGGAGGGTATTAAAGCAGACCTATTACTGCATTCTGGTATAATGAAACACCAGTTTGGGAAATTTGGATCTATCTTTATATTGATTTATTCAGTTAATGTTTGGTTGTTCAGCTATGAATCAATTGTGCCTGACTAGCCTGCTTTATCTTATTGCTAGTAATTTAATGAGAGATCATCATGGCTTTGCTAAAATATGAAAATAACAGAATATTACAGAAGTGCTCTATAACCACAAAACACTCTATAAAAGTCTCCCCTACATAATTATAAGATAAATGGTGTCTGGCTGCCTTTTAATTTCTTACTAGAATGTGAAATGAGGTATGACTTGAGTTTATGACTATGCTGTGGTTTATATATCATCCATTTAATAATTTATGGTGTTTGGTCTTTTAGTTGATAATGGCAGTTGACTGGGGAAGCCTACTTACCTTGTATCAACCACTGACATCACCAAGAGTATCAGGAAATATTTTTCAAAGTTTTACATTGACTAAAGGCATAAAAGTTAAAGAAGCTCTGAAGTTTAATTACTCAGATGTTCAGTAAACAGGTTGGCTTGAGTAACATTCATATTTCTAAAATTGCAGTATTTAACAGTTGATTTGCATTTTTCATTACTCAGCAGACTAGTTGTAATCCTTTTTTTCCAAAACTGGAAACAGATTTTGTGTCTTTTTTTTTTTTAACCACCCTCCCCCGACTTGCTACTCCCCTGGTGTACATGATTAGCTGTCACTGGTCTGTCCATAAAGTAGTGCTTAGTTATTTAAAGTGATGTAATGAACTTTAAAATAATTACTTGATCAGGCAGTCAAAATACATCTGTCTGTGTCACCATTTTTAGTGATTGATGTATATTTATCATCATACTCCCTGATTTTAAGATGCACCTTTTTTATCATACTGTGAAATTATGGATATTTGTGCTAGATGTTTTAAAGAAAAGTTTACAGGTCTGTAAAATCTAGATGATCAGGGGCTAATGGTGGTTTGGGACATAGCTGCTTGAATATTTAATTAATCAACTAATAATTTCCTTGAAATTTTAATTTGTTTGGATTTGTTGACTTTTTGAGGCATGTATTTGCTTTTTTTTTTAAATTTGTTTTTTGCTGCTGCTGCTGCTAAGTCGCTTCAGTCATGTCTGACTCTGTGCGACCCCATAGACAGCAGCCCACCAGGCTCCCCGTCCCTGGGATTCTCCAGGCAAGAACACTGGAGTGGGTTGCCATTTCCTTCTCCAGTGCATGAAAGTGAAAAGTGAAAGTGAAGTCACTCAGTCATGTCCGACTCTTAGCGACCCCATGGACTACAGCCCACCAGACTCCTCCGTCCATGGGATTTTCCAGGCAAGAGTACTGGAGTGGGGTGCCATTGCCTCCTCTGAATTTGCTTTTTAGTCAAAGAGAAATGAATGAGATTAGAGAACCCTCTTAAGACTGCTCCATTTTCGTCTTGGCAGAGCTTGCTTATCCAGGTCTGTTTTTCTTCTTTAAATTTTTGATTAAGCAGCGCTTAAAACCTGTAAGGAACATGTAAGGAACATGTAAGGAACATGTAAGGAACATGTAAGGAACATGTTTTAAGCGCTGCTTAATCAAAAATTTAAAGAAGAAAAACAGACCTGGATAAGCAAGCTCTGCCAAGACGAAAATGGAGCAGTCTTAAGAGAGTTCTCCAATCTCATTCATTTCTCTTTGATTTGTGCTTATTATTCTTCATAGTAGCACTCATGATTTTGCCTAATGAAAAGATTTGGAAGAGGTTTAGACTTCAACATGTGTTTGAAAAAGGTATATTGGGCACAGGTTTTATAAGACTAGTAACAAGTTTTAAAAACAACAGTTTAAATTGTCTAAAAATTAATTCATCTATGCCCATTTGCTAAGTGATACATAGGATCTTTTTATGGTATTGTAATTTTCGTTCTTAGTTGAATCCAGATTATTATTCCCATGTGTTATGTATCTAGGAGATCTCTTAATGTTGTTTCAAAACATACTTTATGTCTAATTTTGGGGTGTAATTTTGGTGCTGTAATTCAGTGATGTAGAAAGATCCAAGTATTCTTTATTAAATGCACAGTGCTTGGTACAGAGCTGGGCTTTAGAAGTTACTGTTTAAGTGATTAAGGAAAGAGGAATGTTTTTTTAATTGAAGATAGCCTAAACAATTCTTCATTTGGAAGAGGTGAAGAATGGGGATACTTAGATCAGTAGGTTGAATTATGCAAAGATTATTGACCTTTGATTGATTATGCAAAGGTTGTTGACATCAGTAGGAGAAGTATATTTTCCCAGTCTTTTTTTTTTCTCTTCAGCTGAGACAGTAAAAGAGATGATTTATTTTATACAAGTTACATCCAGCCACAACTGAATACAGAACTAGTTCAGAATGTCTCAGGTCCAGGGCAAAGGACCCAAAGGGACTGCTTTGTTACGAGCAAGGTGGGTCTCTGAAAGGTGCTGTAGGCGATTAGAATGGCCATAGTGTTCCAGATACATTGAGACAAGTTCTAGATAGTAGGCGTGCAGTCCAACAGTTGATCTGAGAGTCCTTGGCCCATTGTTTCCCTTGTTCTTGGCTTCTGTGGGTGTACAAGTTCACTTGGCCTCTGCCTCATCTTTCTTTTGTGCTTTAGCCTGCACATTTCTTCTTCCTCCACTTAACTTGCATGGTGTGGAGGTTTCTCAGGATGGTGCTAAGACTGAGAACTCTGCGAGTCTTTATATGTGCCTTGATACTGCTGTTGGAGATTGAATCTAGGCTGAATGGATATAACTCAAAAGTCAGCATAGTTATTCTCACACCACGGGAAGAATAGGGCGTTGTATATACTGGGGTCCATTAGCATCAATTTAATGCTACTACTAGCTTTACTTTTATAGATGAATTATAATACTTAAGAAAGTGACATTGCTTATAAAAACCAGCTCATACGAATCATAAGAGTTTAATATGTACATATTTACTTATTTTATATATTAGTGTTATGTACATAGAACATTTAATATATATATACATAGTCTTTAGTTAAGATTTCTCATGCTGAAAATTCATAGACTGATGTGTAGTCTGGGGTTTTTGTGTTGGGCTGTCTTCACAGAGGAGATAATATAATGCTTTATATTATCATGCATGTTCACTTAAAACATTTAAGATTAACTTTAAAAATAGAGCTTGGTGTATAAGAGAATCCAGGCAGGACTCTTGTAGCTCCAGTTTCTATGCAGTAAAGATTTCCTCACCCTCACAAAACTATTATTGGTCATCCATTCTCCTCTTTGTTTCACTTTTCCTGCCTCATTCACTGTTCTTACTGCCAGTACCCATTTCTGTCTTGTATCTCATTCCCTCAAAAGGTTTTATATCTTGTGGTTGTTGATTCTGCTATGGCCCAATTTCAGTAATTATTCTTTTTGATAAGTGAAAACAAAAATTGTCTCGGTGGTTGCCATGGACTTAATAGCAGATGTATGGATGCTACCTGTTAAGTAGAAAGAATACTAAGATTGGGAATCAATAGACTAAGCTTCTGTTTCTCTTTGCTAGTAACTAGCTATGTAATTGTATAGAAGTCCATCTTGGTTAAAATGAGACTGTGGAACAAGTTGATTTCCAAGGTCATTCCCAACTCTAATGTGCTTTTTATGATTCATTCATTGAACATTTGTTAGGTACTGGCTTATGTGCCAACACTGGCTTAAAGATACAGAGATAAGTTTCTGGCCTTGAGTGAGTGAGACCTAGTGAATGATGACAGTATAATGTGATAAGTGCTATAATAGGATGTCCAAACTCCTTTTTGAACCAACCGAGGGGCAGCAATTAAGGAAAGGTTCCTCTTGGAGGTCATAATCAAGTCATTTCCTTAAGAGTAAACAGTTTACCATGCAAGGAATGAAGAAGGTCTTTATAGGAAGAGCAAATCACAGAGGAATGAGTAAGCAAGCATTGCTTGTTTTGAAATGGCCAGGTGAGAATACAGTATGGAGTTTGTGGAGAAAGCTTAATGGTACAAAATTTTTGGGAAAAAGGTGAGTAGGGGCTAGATTCTGAAAGGCCATATGTCATTCCAAAGACTTTGGGTTTTAAAGGTTGCTTGAAGGTGTTTTTAGTTGTTCCTTTGTAAAGTATTTTGTAAAGAAGAATGATCATCAGATTTGTGTTTTAGAAACATCACTTGCTGGTAGTATGAAAAATGGACTGATGGAAGTAGGTGAAATTAAGTAAGGAAGATATGCTATAGAGAACCCTTGCAGTATTCAGGATGAGAAATGATGAAGGCCCAACTAAGGCAGTATGTTGTTTGGAGTGGGTGTTGGTAGGATGGGCAGTGGGGAGAGAAGGAGAATACTTAAATACGTAAAGCTGGTAAGTTTGAAATCATGAAAAAATTGGGGCAAGTGAAAAATATGCAAGCTTTCATTTTTATTTTGAAACTTTTATAGAAAATTTTATTATACAAAATAGAACTCTAATATCTCTATCCTTTCAACAGGGGTATTCAAATGTAAAACTTCAGATATACTATAAATCTTGCCGTAGAATCTTAGCATCATGAAATTTTGGAGTTAGATCTTAGATATTTAGTCACTTTATAACTTTAAGAAATGGGCTAGTCATTTTTAAAGGCAGAAATCATAAACTTTTTTTTTAAACTCAAAATTCATCAGATTGGGACAGCTAAAATTACTAATTGTAGTGGTTGTCATGTATATACCCTAATTCCCACTTTAGGACTGAAGGATTTCATTTTCTTTGTTACTGGGAGTGTTACTGGAGTTGTCAGACCTCCCTGGGAATTGCTGCTGGCTGAAGAGAGACACACCCACACTCACATTCCCTTCCTTGGAGTATCTTGCATCCAAAGACAGTATCTTGCCAGGAAAACCTTGAAGAGCCATCTCAGCTTGAGAGCTGTGGGGTCGGTCTGAGGCCTTTGCTGTGATAGATCCTGGCCTAATTTGTTCTTCTGCCCCTTTCTTCCTTGCCTGATAAAGTTTCCACACTCTTAACGTCTCACCCAAGAGTGTGAGTGTCTAGGAACTTGATTTCCAACACTGATGAACTTTAAAAACTTTTGATTTGTAACAGATTTGTCAACTTTGAAGGATTTAACATCTGTCGGTTTTTCATGTTTATGAGAAATATTCAGGTAAATGTTGTCACATAATAATATCATGAAAGGATGGAAAAAAATTATTAACTTGTGTGTGTGTGTTAGTTGCTCAGTTGTGTCCAACTCTTTGCGACCCCACGGACTATATATAGCCTGCCAGACTCCTCTGTAGAATTCTCCAGGCAAGAATACTGGAGTGGGTTGCCGTTCCCCTTTCCAGAGGATATTCCCTACCCAGGGATTGAACGTGGGATTGCAGGCAGATTCTTTACCATCTGAACCACCAGAAAAAAAAATTCTTTATTAGAACATGTTTTGGGATGGAACAAAAAGGAAAGTAACTTTTATAGTATGGTACACTTTTACCAATGGTGTTCTGAAGTGAATTAATTACCACTGGCTTTGTTCAAACTTGGTATCACTTACAAATTTAGAAGAGTTTGCTAAGACTAATCATACCTTGCTTGCTTATACTAAGTTGTGCCTATTCCTTGTACAGAGAAAGGGGCAAGCTGATTTGAGACCTAGTTGTATAGTTTGCTATATTTATTTTGGTGCTGTGGGCCTTTTTCTCAAACTTAGGCTGCTTTGTTACTCTTGATGCTGGCAGTAGTTCTTGGTAGAGGTAGGGCATGGCAACAGATCTTAGCTTTGGTATATTAATATTGCAGAAGTAGTGATTTGAATGATCTATGTTAAATCTGTTTAATAAAAGGAACATTTTATGACTACCCCAAAAGCCATAAATATGTTTACTGGGAAAATACAACTTCTGAAATTTTTTTTTAATGCCAGAATTAAAGCCCTCTTCTAGGTTTTTAAAATGTTTTCCCTTAAGTTAAACCTAAATTTGGTTTACATTTTATTTATTACATTTATTTAAATAATTAATTTTGTTAGGTGTGGTAATAACATTCTGATTACTTCAGGAAATGTACTTTGTAGTGATTTATACTGTTATATAGAGATGAGACTTGCTGAAATTTGCTCTGAAATACTTAAAGATCAAAAGATGTAGATGAACCAAATGTGGTATAATCTAGATAATTATTGAATCTGTGTGATAGGTATTTGAAGGCTGATTTTACTACTCTGCCTTTGGAACTACTATAATAAAGAGTTTCACAAATTTAAAAGCATTAAAAAATTCTGGTATTGAATATCTTAGTAAATTACCTGCCAATAGTTATGTATTCTCAGAAATTCCCAGAAGGACTATTATGGTAATCTAAAACTAAATCTTAAGTCTCAGATTACAAGTATCTTACTTGGGGATGGGAAAAGTTAAGGAGAGGGAGAGTAAAAAAGGAATTAGTTACTTTCATTACCGTGAGGAGTAAAAATGAAATTTAATCTTTATCATTTTTAGGGTAAATGTAGCATCATTTAGTATTAGGGCATGATATCAAATTCATTTAGTTACAGGACAACTTGCATTATGTAAAGGAAGGTAATTCCTATGATATATTGCTGATTAAGAATTCAAGTCAGTGCAGTGAGAAAATCTTTTGTCATGAACTATCAATTTTTAAGGTCTGAAGATGTGTAGTTTTGAGCAAGTCTTTTTGTGCATGAGTATGAAATTGGATGTAAGCTAAGCAAGTTAAACCTCTTCCCAAATACTTCCCAGTTTTTATGGTATGGTCTACCAGTAAGTGACACACTTCTTCTTAATGCACATTGCCCCTCCATTTTACTTTCTAGGGCAAGATGTATTTTTACCATTTAAAAAGTGTTATTTGATATTTATTAATTTTGCGGGGAGGAGTTTCCTTAGGGACATATAGTAAGTATATGGTTAACATTTGGTTCTAGGAAGCCCTTGAGCTTTTTCTTCCTTCCTTGTAACATTGGAGCTGCCTTCCTCGTGAAGTGTAAAGAGAACCCTCTGGGAAGCTTTTGAGTATTAGGATACTTAACTGAGTGCATGAAACAAGTTTGCCAATAGGCATCTTCAATAGTAGATTCAAATTTCAAATATCTTCGTTGAGGAATGGTTGGGCAATCCAATAGGTAATATGTGTTTACATGGCGGAAGTTCTTTAGAACTCGGTGGTGGTAGAATTATGAATTAATAAATGATAGTTTTTGTGTTTTCTAGCCCGTTTTCAGTTCTCAGGATTAGGCGTAGTCTAAAACCTCATCAAAGAACACAAATGATGTGTAGGGGATAAGTCCTTTAAAGGTGCTGGGTAGCTCATGATTAACATGACTGGTGAAAAGAAAATCAGTGATGGAATGAGGGCAAGAGATAATCCTTACTTTTTACTTAGCTTGTACAATTTGCAAATCATTGTTGAGTTGCTAAGTTGTGTCCGATTCTTGTGACCTCATAGACTGTAGCCTGCAGGCTTCTCTGTCCATGGGATTTTTCAGGCAGGAATACTGAAGTGGGTTGCCATTTCCTTTTCCAGGGGATCATTCCAACCCAGGGATTGAACCTGCATCTCCTGCATTAGCAAGTGGATTCTTTACCTCTGACCCACCAGGGGAGCCCTTAAAATGATACTCAAATTATGTCATTCTTCATTAGTTATATTATTCCTATAAAGTGAAACTTCTCATCTATGGTTTGGTTATTTAGTGGTTTAGCTCATATATAGGTAAGTCAGAATAAACTTGCTTCTTGGTCTTTGTTGTTGCTGTTGTTTAGCCCCCTTCTCTAGGGGATCTTCCCGACTCAGGGATCGAACCTGAGTCTCCTGTATTGTAGGCGGATTCTTGTACTGCGGAGCCGCTGGGGAAGCTCTTTCTCTTTATTTACCAGTTTCCAAACTTAATGAGCAGGTTCACTAGCATCCTGAAACTGATTTTCTCCCTTTTTTAAAAAAATGAACTCTAGAGATTTGAACTTTTTTAGGTGTGCTTCTATATTCCGTTGCATTTATGCATGCTCAGATTTTCTCATCTTTGGTCACTGGAAGTCTCTTCAGGTTTGCTCCTGAGCTCTTTAAACATTATCCTGATCTTTGATAGTTTCCTTGTGAAATTCCTAGCATAAGGTAATCAAAATTTACCTCTTCTAATATATGTCACAAATTTAGAATCCACCATTTGCCCTGATCCCTTTGAACAGAAAGTTGTTTTTCAGCATTATTAACTGAGTTCATTGCTGCTGTGGTTGGTTCCTGTTTCCATGCCTTTTCAGTGTATAGTGCTAGGAAATATGTATGTCTGAGATAAAAACTTAAGTTCATATTGATAAATCCAATTGAAATTCAGGACTACTGAATTTTTAATTTTAACTTTCATATCTTATGACATTTTCCTTCTTCTTACTAAAAAAATCAGGATTTTCAAGGACGTCAACATTTACTTTATCCCACAATTAGACACTATCACTTTATGGTAACTATCAACACTACCAGCAACAAATATAATTTCTGAAAACAAAACAAGGATATAAGGATTAGAGTCAAATTTTCTGTTTTAAAGTTTAATATTTGAAATAGTTAATTGAAATGGTTTATACCATCAATTTGATAAATTACAGTTACTTGTTTTGCTTTTGATTTGTAGGAGTTTCCTTTAAATTTATATAGTTATGTAAAATATTTACATGATTTGCAAGTTAAAAGTTACAAAACAGTTTAAACCCAGAATGCTGCTGCCGCCACGTCGCTTCAGCAGGCTCCCCCGTAGACTAGTGCTATCCCAGGTCATTTCACTTTGTTCAGTCCCCCCTTCTCAAGAGGGTAACATATTTTATTTTTTAGCTTTATGCTTTATCCTTTTAAGTGTGTACACATCTCTCTCTATTCATATTTTCTATACTTTTCCTTAGATTAAGTCAGGGTACCTTAAAGGATTCCTGCATTGGATGGAAAGCAGGTTGGACTCTTAACTACAGAGGCCTTGCATTAAGGTGTTTTTATTTATTTTTTAAAGTGCTGTTGCAGCCATCACCACGAAATGATGTTAGAACACTTTAATCACCCCACAATTCCATTGAACCTACTTAAAATTAACTCCTGCTTCTGCCCCTAGACCTGGGCAACCACTATTTCTGCTTTCCTGTCATTTCTAGACATTTTATATAATTGTTGTGCTTAGTTGCTCAGTCATGTCTGACTCTTTGCAACCCTTTGTAGCCCGCCAGGCTCCTCTGTCTGTGGGGTTTTCCAGGCAAGAATACTGGAGTGGGTTACTATTTCCTTCTCCAGGGGAATCTTCCTGACCTGGGGATCGAAGCAGCATCTCTCGTGTCTCCTGCATTGCAGGCAGATTCTTCACCCTTTGAGCCATCAGGGAAGCCCTTTGGGTCATCAGGGAAGCCATTATATAAAAGGGATAATACAACAATGTATGCTTTTTGCATCTGCCTTCTTTCACTTTAACGTAATGTTTCTGAAGTTCATCATGATGTGGCATGTACCAATAGTTCTCATAAATGCTAAGCATTATTCTTTTATAAGAATATATCACATTTTGTTTTTTCTCTAGTTGATGGACATTTGGATTGTTTTTGTCTGTTAAGAATAACGGGCTTTCCTGATAGCTCAGTTGGTAAAAAATCTGCCTGTGATGTCGGAGACCCCAGTTTGATTCCTGGGTCGGGAAGATCCCCTGGAGAAGGGATAGGTTACCCACTCCAGTATTCTTGGGCTTTCCTTGCGACTTAGCTGGTAAAGAATCTGCCTGCAGTGCGGGAGACCTGGGTTCAATCCTTTTCACAAACATCTCTTTATATGGATGTATGTCATTTGTTTTTGAGTAGGCTCCTAGGAGTGGAATTGCTGCTTTGTAAGTGTATGTTTAACTTTTAAAGAAACTACCAGACTGTTTCCCAGTGTGATTTATCATTTTATATTCTTACCAGTGATACAGAAGGGTTCTGATTTCTCCACATTTTGGTCAACTCTTGATATTATCTGTCATTTTTAGTTTATCCATACTAGTAGGTGTATAGCAGTATGTCATAGTTTTAATAATATATTTGGCATATTTTTATATGCTTATTAAATATTCATGTTTTATTTAGTGAGATGTTTATTCAAATTTTGTTTGATTTTTAAATTGAATTGTCTTATTGATGCATATGAAGTTTTTAAAATATCATGTTATAAGTTCTTTATCAGATATATGGTTTGCAAATATTTTTTTCTCTTTAATCTGTGGATTATCTTCTTGTTTCTTAATGGTGACTTCTGAAGCACAAGTATTTTTATTTTTTGCATATGTGTTCAAAAACTGTTCACAGTTCAGTTTTTTTCTTTTTGTGCATTTGATGACACATCTGACACTGCTCAACCCAAAGTCACAGTTTTTTTTCCCTCCATTTTCTTCTGCTTCTGACGTTCAGCATAGATTTATGTCTGAACTACTTCTAAGTTAGTATTTGTGTCCTGAATGAATCCTCTTCCATCTTAGTGGCTTCCTATTCTCACAGGGTAAACACCGATGGAGCTTTGGTTGGGCAGCCCCAGAGCATAACCCCACAGATCCCCACTGTCCTCACCTGAGATTGAGCAGGTTTCACACATAAATGCTTCTCAGATGGTTTTATGTCTTTGGTTGTGAAAATGACTCTCTGTCAAAAATTTTCAGGTTTATAGTTGCTTTTAAGGGATAGGGCTTGCTGATTTCACCATCTATAACCAGAAGTACCTTCTTTCTCAATCTTAAATTATAAAATGTGTGAAAGTGAAGTCCTGTCCGACTATTTGCGACCCATGGACTGTAGCCCACCAAGCCTCTCGTCCATGGAATTCTCTAGGCAAGAATAAATACTGGAGTGGGTTGCCATAAACAAATGCTGCTTTGAGTTCATTATTATTTGTCCTGAATTGGAAACCAGTGAACAGTTGTTTCTCTGGGGACTAAGGGTAGAGATAGGGACTGGATCTAGTTGTTTTCCCCTTTCTGATTCATTTTGTATAGGTCATTTATAATTTAGGAGTTATATCAAGTTGAGTAATCACTTTCACTTTTCCCCCCACTTTCACTTTTATATTATATTGGTGTACTTGGGATACTTGACCATGGTCATTTTCTATTCTGACAGAAAATTTTGAGCCCAATGTTAAATTTTTTAATTTTTTTAAGCTATATTTAAATGTAGTTCTTTTTTGTTGTTACTGTATTTTGATCTTCTGTAAAAGGATTTAGTAGTGTTTCTTTTTTTAAAATAAATGAATATAGTTCTTTTTCGTCGTAACTATATTTTGGTCATCTCTTTTCTAGTTTATGACTAGTATATACAGTAACATGGTTTGCAGTTATACTTTTTTCGTGAAGACACTTTTGTACTGACGATTAGTGAATATCCTCAAACAATGTCTGATGAGGCAAGGACTAACCTTTTTTGGGGGCCTTGTTTATCTATCCACAAGGCCTCAAAAAATTTTCAGGAAATAGTTGGCTTGTCATTACCTAACTGAATCTTTCGAATGAAACAAAACATTCAGTTTAAGGAAGAGAGATGAGTAAGAATAAGAATAGGGATTAACTCTTGCTCTTATCTTTTTCCATGTCTAGACAATTGTTGCAGTAGGTCCAGGTCCCAAGGGTTATAAGCCTGGTTTGTACTTTTAGTGACTGATCTCCACCTCTTTATAGCCTTTGGAGAAGAGAGTAGGAAAGTGAACCAGAATATACCATTTTGGGGGAGAAACAGACAGAGGAGGATTGTTTGAACTAAAGAAATGGGGAATATAGCATGGAAATGAAGTGAGCTACTGAGTAGTTTTCTGTTTCCTGTAAGATACCTTTTTTTGTATTGTTTGGTTATCTGGTCTGGTGAGTTTAATCCATCTTAATTTTAATAGATTACTTATAATCTCAACTTCAGTATATGAAATTATAAATTTATTTTACTAAAATCTTTGCTTTCCTCCTTTTTCCCTCTTAGGACATTTGCTACAAGATCCTATTGCACCCACCAACTCAACCTGCCAACACTATGTCTGCAAAAGTTGTAAAGGCAAGAAAATGATGATGAAACCTTCATGTAGCTGGTGCAAAGACTATGAGCAGTTTGAGGAAAACAAGCAGTTAAGCATCCTAGTGAACTGCTACAAAAAACTATGTGAATATATAACACAGACTGCATTGGCACGGGATATAATAGAAGCAGTCGACTGTTCTTCTGATATTTTGGCTTTGCTTAATGATGGATCCTTGTTTGGTGAGGAGACGGAAAAGCCCTCAGATTCATCCTTTACTTTGTGTTTGACACATTCCCCCTTACCTTCAACCTCAGAACCCACAACTGATCCTCAAGCTAGTTTATCTCCAATATCTGAAAGTACCCTCAGCATTGCTATTGGCAGTTCTGTTATCAATGGTTTGCCTACTTACAATGGGCTTTCAATAGATAGATTTGGTATAAATATTCCTTCACCTGAACATTCAAATACGATTGATGTATGTAACACTGTTGACATAAAAACTGAAGATCTATCTGACAGTTTGCCACCTGTCTGTGACACGGTAGCCTCTGACTTATGTTCCACAGGCATTGATATTTGCAGTTTCAGTGAAGATATAAAACCTGGTGATTCTCTGTTACTGAGTGTTGAGGAAGTACTCCGCAGCTTAGAAACTGTTTCAAACACAGAAGTTTGTTGCCCTAATTTGCAGCCCAACTTGGAAGCCACTGTATCCAATGGACCGTTTCTGCAGCTTTCTTCCCAATCTCTTAGCCATAATGTTTTTATGTCCACCAGTCCTGCACTTCATGGGTTATCGTGTACAGCAGCAACTCCGAAGGTAGCAAAACTGAATAGAAAACGATCCAGGTCAGAAAGCGACAGTGAGAAAGTTCAACCACTTCCAATTTCTACCATTATCCGAGGCCCAACATTGGGGGCATCTGCTCCTGTGACAGTGAAACGGGAGAGCAAAATTTCTCTTCAGCCTATAGCAACTGTTCCCAATGGAGGCACAACACCCAAAATCAGCAAAACTGTGCTTTTATCTACTAAAAGCATGAAAAAGAGTCATGAACATGGATCCAAGAAATCTCACTCTAAAACCAAGCCAGGTATTCTTAAAAAAGACAAAACAGTAAAGGAAAAGATTCCCAGTCATCATTTTATGCCAGGAAGTCCTACCAAGACTGTGTATAAAAAGCCCCAGGAAAAGAAAGGGTGTAAATGTGGGCGTGCTACTCAAAATCCAAGTGTTCTTACATGCCGCGGCCAACGCTGCCCTTGCTACTCTAACCGCAAAGCCTGCTTAGATTGTATATGTCGTGGCTGCCAAAACTCCTATATGGCCAATGGGGAGAAGAAGCTGGAGGCATTTGCTGTGCCAGAAAAGGCTTTGGAGCAGACCAGGCTAACTTTGGGCATTAATGTGACTAGCATTGCTGTGCGCAATGCTAGTACCAGCACCAGTGTAATTAATGTCACAGGGTCCCCAGTAACGACGTTTTTAGCTGCCAGTACACATGATGATAAAAGTTTGGATGAAGCTATAGACATGAGATTCGACTGTTAAATCAGTGGGTCTTTAAACCTACCTCTGGTAGGAAAATAGCTACAGTTTTACGGCAGCTATGGTTTTGTTGGTTTAACTTGCCAGAGCTCCTGCATATAGATCACTTGTATCAAGTGTTTTCATTGCTAAGTTATATGTGTTAGTGTCGGGGAAATAGTTTGCAGATAATGGAGGAGTAACCCTACAACTATATGTCCTTAGTTCTTACAGAACCTCATAGTTTGAGAACAAATGCTGATGCAACTGGTTTATACAAAATGAACTTTGGCAAGGAAAATAACATTAACCTCATTGTTTATGGTCATGCTTTGTGCATAATCAAAGTTTATGATTAAATGTAAGGAAGTGGTATCTAGTCAGTCCATAAGGATTGTGCTCTTATTTTGTGGAAAAGTAGCCATTAGTTTGTTCAGGAGACTCAGTGCTACATTCAGATGCCATTGATGTTTCTCCTGTTGAAAAGCTGATGTGTCCAGCTCAACCTTTGTACTGACGTAATACCATTTCTGATCATGAAAATTGGCTACTGGTGTATGTAGCAGTTTTTAAATCAGCAGTATTATGAAAGAAAATTTGCCCCTCATTAGAATGTTGAAAAAAATCTGTCTCTTAAAAGTGAACAAACTGAAATTCTGTCAGACTGTGGATGTTTAGCCGTTCATGCCACAAAACTCTTCTGAGTTGAATCCCATTTTTAGTTAAGTCTGACTCATTTCTAGGGGAAAAACTCTAAATCTTTCCTTCACTTTGAGCAATGTTCTGATTAGATAAATGAAGTGGAGAAGAGTAGTTTTAATCTGAAGGTAATTGAATTTAGACTATACTATGTGACAGAATTTTAAAAAATTATACAAATGTTTTATTTAGAAATTGGGATTTACTTAAAATAATTTTGGAATAATGCTCCAAAACTTACTCAGATTAATGCATTATACCTATTGCCACTGGCCACTTCAAAGTGATTTTTTGTTTCCTCTAATAGTTTGCCGCAGACTTTAGTTTGGAGATGCTTTTTCCTTTTTTTTTTTTAAATAGGGTGCTATTCGTTGTGGAGACTTCTTTATAGAGGCCTAATAAAAATGCCTTTTTATGAAGCCTGTGCATTTAGGTAGGTTTGAAGCTAGTTGAATTTTCTTTAGAATACTCTTTTTCATGTAAAGCACAAACTATGTTTCAGTTTAAATCCTTGTCTTCTCTGTAATTTTTATGGGGGAGATAAGTGAGTCACAAACATTCTGTTGAAGGGAAATCTAGTCAGTTGCTTGAAAGAGCACACACAGCCCAAATAAAACAAGGACTGACTAGGTTGTAAAGAAATGACCTTAAGATTTAAAAGAAGAGTTGCTGCTTTGACAGTGCTTATTTAAAGAAAAATACTGCTGGAAAAATTTCAGTTTCTACTACGTTCACCATCTTTTCTGAGGTCTGACATATGCTGAAGTTATGTTTTGATTTGGCACACAGCATGTTCAATGATGGTTACTCACCTAGTACAAGACATGGAGAAGAAACCTTTGGACACAGAGCAGATGACACCTCCTTCTGTTTTGTAGTGTATCCTGGTGTCATTTTCTGTGAATGTGGTCAGGTAGAGTTGTTTTTGTTGTTGTTGGGCTTTTTTTTTTTGTCTCTTTTGGTGGGGTGGGGGTGGGCTAAAGCCATAGGAAGAAAAATGTGATGTATGTGTCCAGTATGTACTATTTTGTTTTTGTTTTGCAAGAAGAGTTGAACTATTTTTGATAACAAGAGTAAATGGTGGAAAATGCTTCTTAGTTGTCTTGTCTTTATTTGCTTTCCAAGTTTTGGAATTTTATTTAATTCCTCTGAGTGTTAGCAGTGTCTTATGAAACATGTATTTGCCTAAAGTTTGTAACAGTTTTACGTTGGACACAGATGCCCTGCTATATAAACTTGTAAATCTGTTCTTTATTCACTAATGGTCACTGCAAAAATGACTAGAAATAATCAGATTGTACACATGGATGATTAGAATATATTTTGCAAATCTCCCAAACTTTCCTAATATTATGATCTTAAATATTCCTTGAGTACTTTATTGCTTCCCAAGTTTGATAATCTTAGTTTTGTGTTTTTTGATGCATGGGAGGTTGGCAATATAGACAAAGTGAAAATCATTAGTATGTGAGGGCCTTGATTGTTATGTAATATTGCCAATGATGAATTCAGGTTGTTTTTAGCACAAGTTTCTCTTTTTTATGCTGGTATTCTCACTGCCACACTTTTGGAAACCTGTATTACACCTTAAATCTATCAATAAATGTTAGTTTTCTAATTCGATGTTGTAGAATACTGAGGAATTTGGGATAGCATGCTTTGAATGGCCTGTATTATATACATTTGGGGAAGAGTAATTAATTACTGTGCCTTGATTTTTATGTTGTTTTTCTTTATATGGGGAATTACTTTTAGGAATGCTGACCAATGGCTAATGATGGATAATTGAGAAATTATTACTGAAGTAACTGGATTTACTCAATAGGATTTAAAACCACCAAAACAGTAACAGCATTTAATATGACTCATCTTCATTTTTTTTTTTTTTTTTGATTCCTTGTAATTACCATAAGTGATCCAATAATCTTTCCCCTTAGGCAGCATAAGTTTTACAGCTGACAGTTCTAGAACTAATCTTTTTAATTAATTTCCATAGGTCTACACCTTTAAACAGAGATGCAGTACAGTTCTAGGATACAGAATTTCTTCACTGTGTTCTTAGTTTTCTGAAAACAATTTGATGGTGACTAAAGCAAAGTAAAGGTTTCATAACAGATGAAAAATAAAATTTTCCCTGTATTATAGGCAAAAAATATACAATGTGTTAGAAAATACTAAGTTCACAGTTTAGAATTGGAATCTAAAGTGTGGATGGTATTTTTTCTCCCTCTTTGTTAAAAAAAATATAGGTATCCAAATAACAATTACACATTCTTTAAACAATATATAAGGCTAAATTCTCCTTTGATCTTGTGAACTTCTCATTCCCAAACCCAAATTCCCATCCCCGGAGGAAATGACTTCTTAGTATGAGGTGTTATCTTTCCGTATCTTTCTTTATAAAGTTTTCCCAGAGGTTCAAAGAGTTACTTTCTTTGAAACTCAAGCTTGTTTATAATGCTACTCTCTTCAAACATAAAAATGAGTTGCAAGTGTCATTAAAACCAAAAGTGTGTATTTGACAACTTTATTTAGTTTTGCAAAAAGGGAAAAACTTTAAATCATGCAGGCTTCTCCACCCAAACACACCATAACATTTCCAAAGTTGAGCAAATGACGTCTCTCATTTGATCAGTCTAGAGTTTTAGAAACACTTTGAACAGTACACAATGACATAGATAAGATGCAGGGAAAATACACATAATTTCATTAGTTTGATTACCTTGGCAGTTAATAATGTTAAGCTCTGAAACACATATCTCATTGACTAGCTTTAAGGTCATACCTTCAATTTAACTTTTATCAAGGAATCTTGGATATTGTAACAACTTGAAATTTCCAGTTGGGCAATAATGACTATATTCTGCATGATCTTTATCAGAAAGTAAAATATATTCTATTTTACTCACTCAGAATTCACATTTCTTATATTTAATACTAAGAGGGGAATACAGTGAAACACATTCTTGTTTCTGAAAATGTGTTACTTTGGATGACCTAAATTAAAAGCGCTTAAGTGGAATGATAACTGGTAGCTATACTTTTACAATAATTACAGGCTTTTGAAACCAAATATTGACCAAAATGAAAGCAAGATGACTTCAGTAAGGAGAAACAAGGTAAAGTACAGCCATGTAGTTAGAATCAAACGTGTGTTGAAAAACTGAATTTTTGCTGAGACTTAGGAATAGTTTAGGTCATTATGGCTAATAAAACCTATAAACCATATCCGACTTCTAAAAAAATTTACCATTTGAGTATTTTATCTGAAAAAAATTTGTTTCCTTGTAAAGGCTGGATGGGGTAGATGGTAAATTTTATGTACTACAAAAATACTTTTAATCCTAATTTCCAGTGTGTTTAGATTATTGCATGTAGTATTTCCTAAACATTTAGTCACTTTTAAGGTTTTATTTGTGAGCTATTAGAAACTAACTTTTTTCTCTAATAGTTAAATTGAACTTCAGTTCTGATCACGAAAGTAAAGTAACAGGAAACTGGGAGGATACTGACAAAAGGATTGCTAAATCTATTAATAACTGTACTAGTTGATGGTGCATTTCCTAGATTCTCCTTTTCTCCACTTTTTGCCAATGTTTGATTATTTCAAAAGTTTGGCCTTCACACCAGCAAGGGAACCAATGTGGGGTGGAAAGGGAGCTATTCTGATATTTAGGACTTGTGGTTAAAAAATCCAGGGAAAAACTTTAATGACTTTATACAGAGGTGGATATTAAAAAGTTTCTAGGAGGTTTCTTTTATACTAGCAGATATTTCCATCCTTTTTAATAGTTTGTTTTCAATTTGTCTTCAACAATATTGTGAGATTTGACTGCCTTGTGGTTTGCTGAAAAGTACAGTATTCTGTAATAACCACGTCTACTCTCTAGTAAACATGAAGTTGCTTTCTTTTATGGGTAGCATCTCTGTTTTCTCCCATTTTTGTGATAAATACTGAAGTGGATGCAGTATTTTGAATAAGTTATTTTTCAACATGAAGGAATAATGTTGAGATTGTGGCCTTTACTGTTAGCCTAGTCTAATATTCAGTGATGAATATGTCTAGTAAGAATTTTCATATATAATTATTTAAGCCTTCAAGTAGGCTTTCTGATATGAAGTACAGATGGGACACTAATTTTTAGATTAATAAATCACTTAATAATTTGCTACAAATGTTAGATGAGTTAAAAGGAAACTTTTTCCTCCCAACTAGGAGTCATATTCTATACTTGTCCTCAGTTTTTTCTTCAGGTTTTATATAAGATCCACAGTCAGGATGGGGGGAGGGTTTAGAGCTTGCTAGCAAGGTTGGAAGGCCCAGTGGTTACAATACCTGAGGATGTAAAGTGACTAGCAGTTTGGCAGGTCTTTGTGAAATTACATTAAGTTCAAGATCTTTGAACTCCAGTACACATACAATTAAAAGAAGTCTCTGAGATGTTTTGGCAGTGCTTTTATTACCAGGGCTAATTCAGTTCTGGAGGCCCTGACTGCTTTTTCAAGTTCCAGAATTTCTTGACTCAAGTTTTCTGCAAGTGAAGGTTTCTTCTGGGCTCCATAGGAGCCCTGATGGGCCTCAGGGATACTGGACAACAGAGGCAACTTCTGCTTTTGTGCAGAGAGCCGTGCTTGGCACTGTCCCCAAGAGATCCTTGGTACATTCAGGGTGAAGAGTGCTGATTTACAGACGTTGGAAGGTGGTGTATATATCATTTGCTTCTGAGGAAAAGCTCTGTAGGAGGTTTGAGGCAAACTGGAGGAGTCTCCCAAATTGGGTATGTGTATCCAGAGCTATTGCTCAAAAACGTTAAAAAGTTCCTAGTGCAGATACACACTTGCAGAAATCAAAGCTTTTAAAATGCAATATGCAAACTAGAGCATCTCTTCACAAAAAAAATTTTTTTTTGAAAAACGTATCTCCCTTTCATGTAGACACTGGCAACTATTCTTCATCCACTGACTGAAGCTTTCCACATTTCTCTGAAAGGCTTGAGGTCACTATTTTATTGCCTTTGTTTACACTTTCAGAGGGAGAGGGAGGCTCTTCTGTTTCATAATCTTCAAAGGAGCTGAAAGAACAAAAATGAGTTACTGATTTTTTAAAAGTTTTAATGTTTAGGTAGAAGTCAGTATAGCAAACTACACTGAAGATCAGCTAGCAAAAGTAACTGGAGTTGCTAAATGGCAGCTATAAACTGAAACACCCTGGAAGAAACGTGCCCTGGAACAGAAAACACATTCTCCCTGTTCTTTCAAGCTCAAGTTTATGTTAGAATATGTTGAAATGTGCTGAATCAAGCTTTCCCTAGAGGCTTTGATGGGAATGAAAGCATTATGGATTGAGGGTATGAGGTCTGGAAAGTATGAGCTTTTACATGAGTGCTTTCACTGAAGTGGCTTTGATGCAGAGTGGGGAACTTTCTCAACTCTAATTGCTTTATAGCTTCCATGGCTTCTAAGAAATCTGTGTACATAGAGCTGATTAAAGCTTACTCCTGGATTTCGTTTCATTCTTTTGCAGAATTCCACAGCATTTTCCATCTGCTCACCCCTCTTTAGAGTTCCATATCCTCCAGACTAACCCTCCTGGCTACTCCAGGCATGGATGACAAAATATTTTATCTCCTGGGAATGATGGCTGCTTCACCTGTGCAGGAATTTCTGGGTATATAATTGTTTTGTCAAAAAGGTACCAATACTAGCTTATGACCAAAAAAAAAAAAAAAAAATACTAGGTTAGGACTACCCAGTAGGTGGCACTTACTCTTTGAGGGTAGAGAATGTTACATTTTTGTTAAAATCATATCTGATGTTTGGAAAACTTTGCTCTGAGTACCCGTTGATGATGCTGTCAGAAATCATTTACAACTGTCATTTTGCAAAAACTGTCCATATTTAATTTGTTTTCACTCAGCCATCTCCTAGAGGCTGCACTATAACTGGTATATGATGAATAAGGAGGCAGTAAGAGTAATTTTGCTTTAATGGAATTGAAGCAGGGTTGATGGAAGATCCTCCATTTCTGGGGGGAAACACTCAAAAGAAAAGTTGATTCTACACATGCATCTACTTATTTCCCATCAGACTGAAAGACATTTTCTTCCTCTTTGTGATCTAATTTGCTGTTTGTGAGTGCTCTCAATGCAGATCTATGAATGAATTAGAGTTAAGTCTGAGCTGAGACTATTCAATAATCAATAAATATTTGAGCTTCTGTTGCTAAGCATGAGCCAAATGCTAGGTATACAATGGTGAAAGAGACTGACCAGCAAAGATCTGACCTTCCTCACAGAGCTTACAGCCTAATGGAGACCATCTGGAATAGTGGTTAAGTGGTTTAGCTTTAGAGCATGGACTTTGGAGTCAGACTCCAAAGTTGAGTTCTAATCTTAGTTTGGTCACTTAATGCTACTTTGGCCATGTAAGTTAACCACTCTGCCATCAGCTTCCTCAACTAATAGTTCCTACCCCATTATATATGGGCCTTCCTGATAGCTCAGTTTGTAAAGAATCCGCCTGCAATGCAGTAGACCCCGATTCGATTCCTGTGTTGGGGAGATCTGTAGGAGAAAGGATAGACTGCCCACTCCAGTATTCTTGGGCTTCCCTTGTGGCTTAGCTGGTAAAGAATCGGCCTGCAATGTGGGAGACCTGGGTTTGATCCCTGGATTGGGAAGATCCCCTGGAGAAAGGCATGGCAAGCCACTCCAGTATTCTGGCCTGGAGAATTTCATGGACTGAATAGTCCATGGGGTCGCAAGGACTCAGACATGGCTGAGTGACTCACTTCACTTCACCCCGTTATCAGGGTTGACTAGAGATTAGGTGAGAGAGAAAATACCACATTCTAATGGTGGAGCAGTACGGGGGCTTACTGAAGCAGAATGGTGATACCTAATCCTATACTGGGGGACAGGGTTTTGTGTAATTTTTTTTTTTTAAACAAAAGAGTATGTGTGTTTTCCCATTGTAGCCTCATGTAGAAATGGAATTTTTAACGGATTTGATTCAAGCTAATAGCTAAATGTATTCCAATGTGTTGTGGGTTGGATGTAGTGGAATGTCACCTGCATTTCTTCTGTACTTTCAAGGCACCAAAAACAGTAATACACATAAAGGCTTTGGAGGAATCTTGGGTCAAGGGAGCTCATTCAGAACCTCTTGTCAGTGTGCTGATGAATCTTTTTACCCTAACTCAGTAGTTCTCAGTTGGGGTTGATTCCCCCCACTTTGGGGGTCATTTGGTGATGTCTGGAGACATATTTGTCATTAACTGGGCAGGTCCCATTGGCATCTAGTGGATAGAGACCAGGGATGTTGCTAAACATCCTACAACAGAATCACCCAGCTTAAAATATCAGTGCTGTAGAGAAATCCTGCTCTAACTTGCCCTTGTAGTGTCAGTGCATCCCAGGGTTCTGGACTAAGCTCTTCTCACTTTGTACTTCCCTGAGCAATCAGTCTTTCTTATGGCTTTATCTACACTTGTGGTTTCTAAATGTACATGTCCAGCCTCAGCCTCTTTCTAAGCCGAAGACTGCCATGTATCCACCTGTCTAGTATGTGGCTCTTCCCATGTGGTAGTGTATACAAACCAGGACTCATCCTACCTACAGCCCTGGTTCTCCCTAGTGTAGCAAACAGTACCATGATCTACCCACTCAAAGCCATAAATCTCATTACTTCAAGCTCCTCTTCCCTCCCCTCTTCAAATCCAGCGACTCTCCTATGACTGCCAATAATACCACATAGATACAGTCTTGGTTCGTCCTCTGCATTGCCACTAATTGAGTAAAGGATGTTACATTTTCTTGCTTGGATTTCTGCAATAGTTTTCTAACAATTAGTCTTCCTGTTTTTGCTCCTATCAAAGACCCTTTGCTCTTGCCATACCAGACTGTTTACAGTGTCAGAATAGGTCTTGGGACCTAATGCCACAATAGATGTTTTTCAGGGGCCGGCAGTACTCTTCCTCCTTGGTTAACTTGTGCTCATATTTTAATCTGAGATATCATTTAAAAGGTTCTTGATTTCCAGTGCCTGAGCTTCCACCATCTCTTATTTAGATGTCTGTAATGGCTTCCTTATTTGTCTCCTTGCCTCTGTTCTTGCACCTCTCCAACCTAAAAGAGTACTACCTTGCTTAACTTTTTTCAATAGCTCCCCCAGGCCCTGCATGATCTGACCTTTGCTAATCTTTCCAGCTGTGATTCCCTCTGTTTCTCACTATACTCCAGCTATACTGGCTTTTTAAAATGTCCTCAGCACCATTTCCTGCCTCAGAGCCATTGCACACATTTACCCATCTGCCTAGAATATTTCTCCTCTCTGCTCTTTGCATAACTTTGCTTCTCAATTTTTAGGTTCTCATCACCTTAGAAAATTCTTCCCTCAGCTCCCTAAGTTGCAAGCCTCTCTCTATTACTGGTTTACCCTGTTTATTTTTCATAATTATATAATTAAATGTGTCATGCCCACTCAAGTGTGAAATGTCCATTTTGTAACTCACTAATTTCCTTGGGTTATAGTATAGTGACTGACCCTAGCTGCTTAAAATGTGCTGTTGAATGAAAAATAATGTCTTAGTGCTCTTTAAAATAATGTGTTGAGTTATTGAGGAAGGCTGGAGTTAGTAAAATGGTGAGGGTTCAGAAGTCATCTTGAAGTCACCAAAGTCTTTATCTTGCTCTCCAGGAATTCCTGAGGGAGAAAGAATGTTTACTGATTGTCTTCTAAATGACCACTTCCAGGCTTACTTGCAGGTCCCTTGAATTCCTCTGGGCTCAAATGAAATTATTTTATGATGTATTCCCTGTTCATTTAATTGGCCATTTAAAATTGAGTAGAGGGGTCCGAGAATTAAAGAACTCATAGGGTTCACAAGGAAATGGCAACCCACTCCAGTATTCTTGCCTGGAGAATCCCATGGACAGAGGAGTCTGGTGGGCTACAGTCCATGGGGTCGCAAAGAGTCGGACACGACTGAGCAACTTCACTTTCACTTTCTAGGGTTCACAAACAGTTCACAAAGAAACCCTAGGTATCAAATTGAGCAGATTCTTTAATTGAGTAGTAACATTATTGTTAGCATAAGGGAAAATAATGGTTCATGTATTTTGTTTTTAAACTTTATTTTGTATTTGGGGTGTAGCCAATTATTGATGCTTTTGAATTGTGTTGGAGAAGACTTTTGAGTCCCTTGGACTACAAGGAGATCAAACCAGTCAATCCTAAAGGAAGTCAGTCCGGAATATCCACTGGAAGAACTGATGCTGAAACTGAAACTTCAACACTTTGGCCACCTGATGCGAAGAACTGACTCATTTGAAAAGACCCTGACACTGGGAAAGATTGAAGGCGGGAGGAGAAGGGGATGACAGAGGATAAGATGGTTGGATGGCATCACTGACTCGATGGAGATGAGTTTGAGTAAGCTCCAGGAGTTGGTGATGGACAGGGAAGCCTGGTGTGTTGCAGTCCACGGGGTCTCAAAGAGTCGCACATGACAGAGCAACTGAACTGATAGCCAATTAACAATGTTGTGAGTTTCAGGTGAACACAGGAGGAACTCAGCTATACATATGTGTATATTCTCCCCACAAACCCCCTCACCCACGATGCCACATAACACTGAGCAGACTTCTGTGTACAACAGGTCCTTGTTGGTTATACATTTTAAACGTTGTGGTGTTTACAGGTTCATGTATTTTTGCTAGCAGTATGGTAGCCTTTAGAAACTCGGGTCCTTACGTTTCCCCTTTTAGAGACTGTGTCCCTAAGTAAGTTTCCCATTTCAGATGAGCAATATCTGGGCAAACGTATTAAGGCTAGTTCTGCAGATTCCTGGGATGGAAGTATAATAGCTGGAATGAACAGAAATAATGACTAGCACATATGTGGTCTGACAAAGGATTTGTATGCAGTTTTAGGATGTTGTCTGGGAGTTATGGTTTGATTCCAGTTTGGGGATTCTGACTTTATAGGGGCAAAGGGATAGAATATTCAGTTCAGGGCTTGTCTGAGGAAATCTAAGATACATGGTAGCTATAAGCATAGAATAAAAATGTTAACTCTTTGTCAGGTATTTATATCAATACTATGTGGCAGGTGTTTATAGTCCTCTTAATTTGAAGTCTATATTGCTGTAGAAATAGGAGTAGATGAATTTTACCCTTATACTTTTAAGAACAGATATCCTAAGATATCCCTGGTGGCTCAGACGGTAAAGCGTCTGCCTGCAGTGCGGGAGAGCCGGGTTTGATCCCTGGGTTGGGAAGATCCCCTGGAGAAGGGAACGGCTACCCACTCCAGTATTCTTGCCTGGAGAATCCCATGGATGGAGGAGCCTGATAGGCTATAGTCCATGGGGTCCCAAAGAGTTGGACACGACTGAGCGACTTCACTCACTCATCCTAAGCCATTTACATAAAATGAATTACAGGAAATACTTTAGAAGTTGGATATTTGGTTCAAAGAATTTCCTTACTGACCCATTCAATCACTAGAAAATCTTTTGTTTCAAATTTGTTAAAATTTCCTAATATGTACCATATATTTTTCTACCTTAGGAAGTTGATCCTATTTATTTTTTGATGGCTGAGGATCTCTTGCAGTTCCAGGTCATGAGCCATCAGTAATTATTATTTTGGCTGTAAATATTATAAAAATTTTGGATTAAATATATTCTAATTTTGAACAAAGGAAGGGACAGAGTTCAATTCATTTTTATTACCAGCCACAGTGCCTGGCATAAATTAGATACCAGTGCATATCGAAATAAATTAAAATTTATTTAATTTAAAAATTCTCTGGTCTTCTGACTAACCTTCTACAGTGTTATTTTCCAGTGCTAATTGAACTAAATGTACATCTCATATAAATAATAATTCAATATATGTTTAACATAAAGGAGAAAGTCACCTTTAAAAACATCCAGTGGAAAATAATTCTAAATTATCTAAATGTCTGAAGGTAGGGAATATGGGTGTGTTATTGCTTGAGAGGATACTCTGAAGCATTAAAAGTCATGTTTTTGAACACACTAGTAACATTAAGCATCAAAAAGAAATAGACCAAAGTATACATAATGGTTATCTCTGGATGACTGAACTGAGGATGATTTTAATCTTTTTATATTTTCCAATTTTTCTTCAGCAAAGCCTGTCTTTCTCTACTAATCAGATAAAGACTCAGAAAATTGTGTTTAATCTAGGTTAATCAAATGTAAAGCTGTTGGTGAAATACCAGAATATCCTGTAAGAACGTATTTTTAAGATAATGTAAAAGACTCAACTAAAAATCTGAAGTAATTAAGTTTTTGTCAGATTGGTAGAGAACTTTGTTTCTAATTATTACAGGTCCCCGTTTCTCAAGATAGCAACATGGAGGACCCTTTAGCCTACTTTTCACAATTCTGGTGGCATTTTAAACTTTATTGCAAAAACCATAAGAAAGTTAATTATAAATTAACTGGGTGTCATAACTTGTTATCTTCATATGTGTGACATGTTTAGTTGACCAGAGGTATGTTTCTGGCCAGAAGCCTGTTTCTGGCTTCCCCTATGACCTTGGCTGAATTTATACAAATGCTGCTGTTATCATGCTGTGTGCTAGTTGGGGTAATTCACAGTGTTTGACAATTCATACCTAAGGAGACCCTTGGCCCTCCTTCACCTCACTAAAATATGGGGTCATACTGCATTTCTCATTTTTTCATTACCAGGTTGCTTACTGGAGGTATTACCCAAGCAACAGCCTTGAGTCAGGGGGTACAGGCACTTGGCCCAGAGGTGGCCTGTGATGTGAAATGGTAAAGCAGATAGAGAATTTCAAGTTGTTTCTGGAAGGTCAAGTTGTCTAGGCTTCTGCAATTTTCCTTGTAGTGGAGGTGGCTGCCAGGTTAGTGCTACCTTCTGTGCCACTCGGTAAACGTTTGCTGAGGCTCGCCTACTTCCCAAAGCGCTTGCCCAGTGCTGGGGCTACAGGATGAATGAAACAGGTGCTCTGCCTTAAAGGAGCCTGTGTTCCAGTGGAAACACAAACAGGTCCATTTCCCCTAGCATTTATATGCCAGATACTGTTAGAAATCTCTAATTCTCATGCAACAGATGTTTACTGTGTGTCAACTGTGTGCCATGTTCTGGAAATGAAGGGGAAAGAGGCAGGCAGTTGAATGCTAGTGTACTGCTGCCGCTAAGTCGCTTCAGTCGTGTCCGACTCTGTGCGACCCCATAGATGGCAGCCCACCAGGCTCCCCCGTCCCTGGGATTCTCCAGGCAAGAACACTGGAGTGGTTGCCATTTCCTTCTCCAGGGGATCTTCCCCACCCAGGGATGGAACCCGGGTCTCCTGCACTGCAGACATTCTTTACTGTGGAGCCACTGGTGAAATCATGGTACTAATAATAGCCATTGCTTATTGATTACACGTTTCCCCAGTGGTTAAGAATCTGTCTGCGATGCTGGAGACTTGCAGGAGATGTCAATTTGATCCCTGGGAGTAGAAGAAAATGGCAATCGACTCCATGTTCTTACCTGAGGAATCCCATAGACAGAGGAGCCTAGTGAGCTCCTGTCCATGGGGTCGCAAACAAGAGGGACGTAACAGAGACTAACAACAACAACCAAATTGATTACATAGGCATTGTGCCTAAGAACATAACATCTTATCTATGTTGTCTTATTTAAAACAGTCTGGTGTGGCAGGTGGTATCCTCATTGTAGGGCTATGCTGAGGCTTAGATGACCAGTAAGTGACAGCAAGGATTTGAACTTAACTAAATTTGTCTAACTCCAAATTCTGTGGTTTTAAGCATGATGTTATAGAATATCTCTTTCTCTTCAGGGAGTAGTAGTAATAGCTACTCTTTGTCAGGTATTTATATCAATACTATGTGGCAGGTGTTTATAGAAATAATTTATCTTTCATTCTCACAATCACCTTGGAAGGTAGTTGAAACTGAGCCGCAAGGAGTCAGATAACCTGCCCAGCTGGTGAGTAAGAAGGCAGAATCAGATCTGTCTGGCTCTTTCCATGGTACTACCATTCTTCCTCCCTTTCTAATAGTTGATTCTGGTAATTTCTGTTTGACGAACTCACCCTGACTTATTTGTAATTCCTTTTGAGATGAAGCCCAACATACCCTTGGAATTCTGGATCCGGCCTTGCTTTTGAACTATGTCAGTCAGTTATTAACAACTGTAAACAGGCCTTTTCTTGTGGTGACATTCCAGTGCTCACTCTACAGGCTGCAGCTGTTAAGGCTTCTCTTCTCCCCCTGAGACCTCATCACCCACATGGGCTCTGTGCAGGGCTTATCTTATCTCCCATAACATGAGAAGAGGGGTGTCCAGCAGAAGCCTCTCACATGCACCGGTCGAGTTTCACTACAGCTGGTCTCTGCATCTCCTCTCGTGACCCCTCCTCACCTGTGTTTCTGTCCACATCCCTTTTTCTCCTCTGTCTCTCCTCCACACATACACTGGGACCTTCTTTGAGCACTACCACAGCTCAAAAAAATTTTTACTTGACACACAATAATTCTCTCTAGCTGCCATCATTTTCTTGTCTCTTTAGACTAATAAACTTCTAAGTGTTAGATCTGCTATCTCTTTTCTCCTTCCTCTAAAGCAGGTTACAAAACAGTATGTTATATCAAATTCCATTTTTGTAAAACAAATTACTTATCTATTAATATTTGCAAAGAAGTATCTAGAAGCATACTCCTAAATGATGTCAGGCTATCTCTGGGTGGTCGATTTTAGGTGAAGATTTTTATCTTTATTTCTACTCTTCTGTAGTCAATACATATTACCTATGTAAGCAGATAAAGGAGAAAAATAACATTTCCTATTTATTAAAATAGTACGTTCATTATATAAAAATTATAAAACAGAATAAAAAACCAAATTACTTGCAATTCTATAGCTCAGAGTTAATCACTGTTAATATTTTGGAGTCTTACCATTTAGCTCATGTATATATAGATATACATTTGTAATACTGGGATTATATCACAATTTGGTAAACTTGATTTGTCCGTGTTATGTTTTTGTGCAACACGTAGTTTAGATGTCCGCATAATATGACATAGATATTAATACCATGACTTATTTAACTATTGTACATTTGTGTTGTTTTCAATTTTTTAATTTTACAATTTAGTTAGAAGAGTTCTATCTAAACTTCTGATTATTTACAGTAGATACCCAGGATTGGGAGTTAAAGGGTATGAATTCAGGCTTTTGCAGCATATTGTCAAATTAATTTCCAGGGAGGTTGGGCCAATTTGCTTCTACCAGCAATATCTGTTAACTACAGTGTGTTGCTTCTGTGAGAGAGTGGTAACTACACTTTAATTGCATCTGCCTGTTTCTCCTGCTAAGGCAGGGATCCTGCATTCATCAATATCCAATAATGCTTCGTGTATAGAAGGAATGCAAACACTTATTGAATTAATATTGTCTTTTAAAAAATTCCGGCCAGTTGATCTCAACTTTTTTCGGTGCTTGCTTTTTACAAAAATTTTCAGTTTAATTTACATATCACAGAATTCACTCAGTCTTAAGTGGAACTCACTGCAGTATTCTTGCCTGGAGAATCCCATGGACGGAGAAGCCTGGCAGGCTACAATCCATGGGGTTGCAAAAAGTTGGACATGACTGAAGTGACTGAGGACACACAGAAAATTTTTCCAGTTGTGCAGTCATTACCACAATTTAAATTTAGAATACTTTCATCTCTCCATCTGCCCCTCCTCTCCCTGTGCTTGTTTGTATTCATTTTCTACTTTTTCCTGGAACCTAGGCAACCACTGATCTGTTTCATGGCTCTATAATTTTGCCTTTTCTAGAAATTTCATCTAATGGAATTATGTAGTCTTTGGTGTCTGGCTTCTTTCATGTAAAATGGTATTTTTTTTGATTCCTCTCTGTTGCTGCATGTATTAATAGTTCTTTTGTTTACTGAGGTATAACTGACAGAATAAATTGCTTATATATAAAGTGTATGATTAATAAGTTCTGACTTCTGTATACACCTATAAAACCTCATATCGAGATCATGAAAATATCCATCCCTCCCATGAAAGTTTCCTCCTGCCCCTTCATAATTACTTTTGCCTTACCAAGGTAACCACTGATTTGTCATTATAGATTAGAATGCATTTTCTAGAATTTTCCATAAATGGAATCATACAAGATTGGAATATATTATTGTCTAGCTTCTTTCACTCACTTGCAATTCATCCATGTTGTGTTAGTCAGTAGTTCATTCTTTCTATTGCTGAAGAGCATTCCATTATATGGATACACTGTATTTTGGTTATTAATTTACCAGTTTAGTGGATATCTGGATTATTTTCAGTTTGGGGCTACTATGAATAGTGCGGCTATAAACATTCATGTAAAAGTCTTTGGGTGAACATTTTTCTTGGGTAGATTCCTAGGAGCGGAATTGCTGATTCATATGACAAATGTTTGTTTAACTTTTTAAGAAATTGCCAAACATTTCCAAAGAGGCTACATAATTTTATATACACATCAATCCAATATATGAGGGTTCCAGCTTCTTCACATCATTGCCAACTGGTGGTTTCAGTTGTTCTAGTGGCTGTGTATGTATCTCATTGTGGTTTTAATTTACATTTTCCTAATGACTAGTGATATAGAGCATCTTTTCATGTATCTATTTGCTGTTGGAACCTCTAATTTAGTTATTGTTTAACCAAATTTTTGTGCATTTAAAAAATTAGGTTGCCTTTTTTATTAGTGAGTTGTAAGTTCTTTATATATTCTGGATGGAGTCCTTAACAGGATGTTTTGGAAATATTTCCCCCCAGTGTGTCTTTTTCATTTTCTTAATGGTGTCTTTGAAGAGCAATACTTTTTAATTTTGAAGGAAGTCCAATGTATCAGTATTTTATTGCTCTTGCATAACTCAGGGACACAAAGATTTTCTCCTGTGTTTTATTGTAAAAACTTTAGGATTTCAACTCTTACATTTATTGACATTATTATTATTATTTTGGCTGCACTACGCAGCTCGAAGGATCTCAGTACTTTGACCAAGGATTGAACCTAGGCCATGGCAGTGAAAGCAACAAATCCTAACTACTAGACAACCAGGGAACTTGAGATACTTATTTTTGTATATAGCGTGAGATATGGAATGAGGTTTTTTTCTTTTTTTTTCTTTGCAGAAGGACGTCCAATTATTTCAGGTTCATTTCTGAAAAGACTACCCTTTCTCCTTTGGTTGAAAATTAATTGGTTGTATGTATGAGCATCTATTTCTGGAGTGTTTCATTGATTGTGTATACTTACCAATTCTGGGACTTCCCTCATGGCTTAGATGGTAAAGAAACTGCCCGCAATGCAGGAGACCAAGGTTTGATCCCTAAGTTGTGAAGATCCCCTGGAGAAGGGAATGGCTATAGACTCCAGTATTCTTGCCTGGAGAATTCCATAGAGGAGCCTGGTGGGCTACAGTCCGTGGAGCTTACAAAGAATTGAACGTGACTGAGTGACTAACACACACATACTTACCAATTCTACAGTGCCTTCCTTGATGGTTGTTTGCTTTCTAATAAGTTTTGAAATCAGGTAGCCTAAGTCCTTCAACTTTGTTCTTTTAAAAAAGTGTTTGGCTATTCTAGGTATTTTGCATTTCCATATAAATTTTAGGATCAGTTTGCCAGTTTTAACGAAAGCCTGTAGGGATTTTGATAGGGAGTGGGTTAAATCTTTATATCAATTTGGGGAGAACTGACATTTTAAAAATACTGAGGTGAGGTGAGGTGAAGTCGCTCAGTCGTGTCCGACTCTTTGCGATCCATCCATGGGATTCTCCAGGCAAGAATACTGGAGTGGATTGCCATTTCCTTCTCCAGGGGATCTTCCCGACCCAGGGATCGAACCCGGGTCTCCCGCATTGGAGGCAGATGCTTTAACCTCTGAGCCACCAGGGAAGCCCAAAAGCTTTCTATTATTATAATATTATTTGGATCTTCCTTAATTTTTCTCAACACTACTTTGCAGTTTTCAGTGTGCAAGTATGTTCTTTTGTTATATTTGTGTGTTCTTTTGTTACATTTATTATACATATATAAAAGTGTGTTTTTTGTTATATTTATTCCTAAGTATTTTTCTTTTTGATGCTATTATGAATAATTATTTTTATTTGAATTTCTCTATTTGATTGTTCATTACTAGTACATGGAAATACAACTGACTTTTATATTCTGATTTTGTATTCTGAAGAAAAATCGAAGTGTTAGTTGCTCAGTCGTGTCCGACTCTTTGCGACCTCATGGACTGTATCCCACCAGGCTCCTCTGTCCATGGAATTCTCCAGGCAAGAATACTGGGATTGGTTGCCATTCCCTTCTCCAGGGGATCTTCCTGACCCAGGGATCGAACCCATGTCTCCCACATTTCAGGCAAATTCTTTACCATCTGAGCCACCAGGGAAGCTGAGGCCTTGCTAATGAATTTATTAGTTCTGGTAGCTTTTATGCAGATTTCTTCATATTTTCTACTTAAAGTATATATAACCTAGGGATAGATTACTTCTTTCTTTCCAGTCTGAATACTTTTAATGTTTTTTTTTTTTTTCCTTGTCTTAATGCACAGGATAGGACCCTCAGTTATAATACTGATTAGAAATGGGGAGGAACAGAAGCATATTTGCCTTGCTCTGAATCTTAATGGGAAGGCATTCAGTTTTTCACCATAAGTATAATGTAAATAATGTAATTATAGATGTCTTCTATCAGGTTAAGAAAGTTCCTTTCTATCCTTACTTGGGTAAGAGATATTTTGAATGGAGGTTGGATTTTGTCAAATGGCTTTTTTGTGTCTATGGAAATGATCATGTGCTTTTTGTCCTGTGTTGTATTAATATGGTTTATTATATTAGTAGATTTTCAGATGTTAAGATGGCCTTCCATTCCTGGGATAAACCTACTTATAGTGCATCATCTTTTTTACATGTTGCTGGATTTGATATTTTTAGTATTTTGTAAAAAGTTTTATATTGATTTCATAAGGGATATTGGTCTCTTTGTCTGGCTTTGGTATCAGGGTAATACCAGCTTACTAAAATTAGTTTTGAAGTGTTCCCTCCTACTATTATTTTCTGAAAATATTAATGAAAGATTGGTATTATTTTTTTCCCTTAAATATATGACAGAAATTGCCACTGGAACCATTTGGACCTAGACTTTTCTTTTAGGGAGAACTTAATAACTTATTTAGTGTCTTGATATGGCCTATCCTGATTTTCCATTTCTTCTTGAGCTGTTTTCTTTTTAAATAGATATAATTAAATTTATTTTAGTTGATTTTGGTAATTTGAGTTTTTAGATGATTTTGTCCCATGTCATTTAAGATGTGAAACTTACTGAGATAAAGCTGTTTATAATACTCCTTCATAAGTATGTTCTATAGTATCTATAGTGATGTTTCCTCCTTTATTCTGATTTTAATTTATTCCTTTCTCTCTTTTTCTAAAGCTTTCTATTTTGAAATATTTTCAAAGAACCAACTTTTGATTTCATGAATTCTTTCATAGTATTTTCCTATTTTCTATTTCATGGATTTCTACTCTGATCTTTATTAGATCCCTCTTCCTACTTATATTGGGTCTGACTGGTTCTTACTTGCTAGCTTAAGATGGAAGCTTATCTTACTGATGTTAGAACTTTCTGGGTCATAAATATTCCTCTAAAGGTGAAGTCGCTCAGTCGTGTCCGACTCTTTGCGACCCCGTGGACTGTAACCTACTAGGCTTCTCCGTCCATGGGATTCTCCAGGCAAGAATACTGGAGTGGATTGCCATTTCCTTCTCCAGGGGATCTTCCCAACCCAGGGATCAAACCTGGGTCTCCTGCATTCCAGGCAGATGCTTTAACCTCTGAGCCACCAGGGAGGAGCTTAAAATATTCCTCTAAGCACTGTTTTAATTGCACCCCACACATGGATTTTCATATCATCTTTTATTTTCATTTGTTTCAAGACAACATCAAATTTCCCTGCAGTGTCTCCTTTGACCCATGTGTCTTTAGAAATGTGTTATTTAATCTCTAAACATTTTGGGGTTCCTAGATTTCCTTCTGTTATTAATCTGTAATTTTATCCTATTATGATCAGACTACATACTTTATTTGAATTTACTGAATCTTTTTTTTTCACCTAACATATGGTCTTTCCTAAAGAAGTTCCATGTGCATTTGAGAAAAATGTATATTTTGCTATTGTTTTGTAGAGTATATATGCTGGTTAGATCAATACAGTGACTGTGTTGTTCAAGTCTTCTGTGTCTTTAGTGATTGTCTCTACTAGCATCAATTACTACTGTAAGAGAAGAGTTGAAATCTTCAACCATTAATTGTTGAATTGTTTGACAATTTTTGTTTTATGTATTTTGAGGCTGTTGTTAGGTAAAAATAACATTTAAAATAGTTATATCTGGCTACTACATTTTACCTGTTGGTGAAGTGGGAATATTCATTGTTATTTCCTGGTGAAATTTCTATCTTTTGATGTTTTAGAACTGGTTAATAGTCACGTTCTTAACTATTGATTCTGAAGATTCCAATAATGAAAGAATATTATTGATCATATGATTCAGCCCTATGCCTTTTGACTGTGATAGAGAATTTGTCACTTTTAAAATATACTTGAATCTATAAATAATTCCCTTATAAATTTCTCCCATCATTTTTTTGCTTTTAAAGTCTTTATTTATATGCAGGTATTAGCTTAACATGTACTTTTTTCAGTCTGCAGAGAGTCAACATTTTACTGACTAGACATAGTATCATATACTATATTGACATAGTATCATATACTATATTGGTTTGCATAAATCTTCAGTTTTGGCATGGATCCTGTAAGGAGTTTAATTACTATAGCTTTGGATTATGCATCCCCCTGTGCCCTACCATACCTTTGATTCTTTTCAGAACTTACTTCAGTTCTTTTGTATTTATTGTTCAATATGAGTTTCAGAATTAGTTGGATCAAGTTCTATAACATATTTGGGGGGGTTATATACAATTTTAACATGGAGAATGATCTTTGTAATTTTTAGTGAAATTTTATATTTTCGTCATATATATTTTCAAGTCACTTTTTTTGTTGCTATCACAAATAGGATTTTCTCCCTATTATATTTTTAGCTAGTTATTTCTGGGGTATGGGATTAATACTCTTTACCCATTAAGGAGGTGTTCTTTTTAAGTTTGGTTAGTTTCATTTTTTCCAAATTAGAAAATATATTAAAGATACGAATTTTATGATTAAAATGAATTAAAATATTCAGAATAGTGCTTGGCACAGTATGCTTTCTGGTTGTGTATGTATAAATTAATAGATTTATTTTTTGTTTGAAATACAGTTGTTTAACTTCTTTTCATGTACTTTATTTGGGTCTATTTTGTCATCCTTTTTCATGCCTATTGAGATGACGGCCTAATTTATTTCTTTCTACAGATTATAACTTTTCCCGTGTTTATATCCCACATATTTTAATAAATATAATGCTTTTATTGCCTGGTTCTAAAAAAACCTGTAATTGTTTTTTTGATCTTCTCTGTAGCTTAACGGTTATTTTAAGATATTTAATTTCAAAAATTTTTTTTAACTTTCCAGATATGTGCGTTTTTGTTGTTGTTGCTAATTTCATAAGTAACAAATATGGCCTTTATGTTAGCAGTTTTTTAAAATGTGATATCCTTCATGCCTTAATAAATAGGCACTGTATTGTGATGGTTCCATATTTGTTGGGTACCAAATCTATTTTTGAGTACCTCTATCATGGGGTCACAAAGAGTCGGACATGATTGAGTGACTGAACTGAACTGATGAATGTTTACTAATTCTATATTATGAATTTTTTGTCCTATTTGATTTGTTGGGTTTTATATGACTATGGGATTATCAACTTTTCTTTTGTATTTCTATCAGATTTGCTTTTTGTATTGCATAAAGTTGGTGACTTATTTTCACGGCCAACTGCTGAAATACTGATGTTTCTTTTAAAGCTTTCAATTCTATTTGTCTCATAAACCTTACTATACCTGATTTCCTCTTATTTACTATTTATTTGACTGTTGCCTCTGTGTTAGGTATGAATCTAAAGAATAGTGTACAGTTGGATTTAGGTATGAATCTAAAGAATAGTGTACAGTTGGATTTTTAATCCCTTCTGAGTTTTGTGATTCATACTATATCTGGACTTATTTTGTCTATTTATTTTGTACTGTCTTTGTCTTTTTGTCTCCTTTTTACTGTAGTGAACATCTGCTGTTCCTTTACCAGCACGGAGCTTCTCCTTTTTTGACCATATATTCAAATTTACCAAATTTTCCTTGAGAAAACACGTGGTTTGGATGAACTTGAACTTCTGTCCAAGCTAATTTCTAGGTCTGACTTCTAGAGCTGGTTCAGGGACTAGACCCAAAATAAGCCAGTTACAGCCAAACAAGTCCTGGGCTTTTGTAGAATCTGGTGGGAAAGGGACTTGCTCTTTATTTGAATATAAAGCTATCATTTTGCCACCACATACTAAAAACTTGCTGAAGAGTGAAAGAATGAAAGAAAAGCATTACCTAAGAGATTAAAGAGATACAATCTAAGTCTCTGAAGTCAGTATTAGCCCTAGATTTTTCAGTTCTTTAAGCCCACAATTTCCTTTTTGCTAAGGCTTTGCTTTTCCTTTATGCCAATGTGAGTTAAAGTCACTTCTTACCAAAAGAATACTGGTTAAACACACTTGTCTTTTAGTAGACTGAGTTTTCTATATACAGATTTTTTTTTTCCAGTTAATAGTCTACTGTCTTTTTCTGAAAATGATTGGAAAATTTTTCCATTTAATATTTACTTTTAGTGATTTTCCTTAAAAAATTTAACAGACATTTTAACTCTAGTTATCATTAGAAAAATATAAATTTATCAGTGTCTGTATTCTCCACTTTAATAAAGATTCACCCTGACCTTCTTTTACTATCGGTTAATGGTATCTATAATAAATACTTACCCAATTCTAAGGATAAATTTTGCTAATTTTATTGTTTCATATATCCCACTATTCCTCTAGGATATATTTACCTTGTTGCTGAAGAAAACCCTTTAATATTTCTTTCAAAGACTGTCTGTGGGTGGTAAACATTTTGGCATCTCTTGATGTCTAAAAATGTCTTCATCTGTCCCTTACATTTAAATAGGAACAGAATTCAAGGTTCAAAGTTATTTTTTTAAAAAAATGCTGTTTCTTTTTGTGTTTATATTGTGGGTATTTTTTTTTTCTTCTCTCTTTTCAGTTCTATCTTTTTATGTTCTGAGATTTTACTCTAGTACAGGAATTGGGAAACTGCAATCTGTGGTCCATATCTGTCTCACCACCTGTTTTGGTATAATAGCCCATAGATTGTTTTACCTTTTTAAATTAAAAAAAAAAAAAATCAAAGAATACTTCATGACGTTAAAATGATCTGAACTTAAGTATCTCAGTGTCTGTTAAAATTTTATTGGAACACAGCCACAGTCATTTGCTTACATATTAGAGCTACTTTCACGCCACAGTGGAAGAGCCAAGTAATTGTGACAGAGATTGCAAAGCCTAAAATATTTATTACCTGGCCAGAAAAAGTTAGCTGACTTTTGTTTCTGTTTATATTTTTATTTAATAGCTAAAATTCTGGGAATTATCTGGCTATTATGTCTACTGGTTTCTACAAGAATTTCTTACTCCCGTATTACAATCAATATTATAGATAAAAAATTTTCAGATGTGTCCATTCTGTTATCATATCACCCAATGATTGTGTTTTCTTTCATTTAAAATTTTATCTGTCTAAAAATAGACTTCTCCGGTGGTCTAGTAGTTGAGACTCTGAGTTTGATCCCTGGTTGGGGAACTAAGATCCTGCATGCCACACAGTGGAGCAAAAAAAAAACAAATAGTAAAAATACCTATCTTGATGTCTTATTCTGATTGCTGTAGTGAGTCCAGGGTTAAAGTTCTTCATTTGCTGAGTATTTTGTTGGTTGATATTTGTCTGCTTTACTGTGTACTGTTGCCCCTGCACGGGTTGCTCAGGAGAGAGCAGTGTGGACCTGCTGGTACTTTAAATGGGAATAGGGGAAGGGTGGGCCATGCATGTCTGAGGTTATTGATACTTCTCCTGGCAATCTTGATTCCAGCTTGTGCTTCATCCAGCCTGGGATTTTACATGATGTACTCTGCATATAAGTTAAATAAACAGGGTGACAGTATACAGCCTTGATGTACTTTTCAGATGTGTCCAGGAGAAATATCAATAACCTCAGATATGCAGATGACACCACCCTTATGGCAGAAAGCCAAGAGGAACTAAAGAGTCTCTTGATGAAAGTGAAAGAGGAGAGTGAAAAAGTTGGCTTAAAATTCAACATTCAAAAAATGAAGATCATGGCATCCGGTCCCATCACTTCATGGCAAATAGATGGGGAAACAGTGGAGACAGTGACAGACTTTATTTTCTTGGGCTCCAAAATCTTTGCAGATGGTGACTGCAGCCATGAAATTAAAAGACGCTTGCTTGGAAGAAAAGCTATGACCAACCTAGACAGCATATTAAAAAGCAGAGACATTACTTTGCCAACAGAGGTGTGTACAGTCAAAGCTATGATTTTTCCAGTAGTCATGTATGGATGTGAGAGTTGGACCATAAGGAAAGCTGAGCACCAAAGAATTGATGCTTTTGAACTGTGGTGTTGGAGAAGACTCTTGAGAGTCCCTTGGACTGCAAGGAGATCAAACCAGTCAATCCTAAAGAATATCAGTTGTGAATATTCATTGGAAGGACTGATGCTAAAGCTCAAACTCCAATACTTTGGCCACCTGATGAGAAGAACTGACTCACTGGAAAAGACCCTGATGCTGGGAAAGATTGAAGGCAGGAGGAGAAGGGGACGATAGAGGATGAGATGGTGGGATGGCATCACCAACTCAATGGATATGAGTTTGAGCACGCTCTGGGAGTTGGTGATGGACAGGGAAGCCTTGCGTGCTGCAGTCCATGGGGTTGAAAAGAGTCAGACATGACTGAGTGGCTGAACTGAATGGGGCCATGCTGCTCCAAGATTCCATTTTAACTGCTTTTGTCTTTCCTTTAAGAGTAGGATGGGATGCATAGGGTTCAACCTACCTGGACTGAACCTCCCGTTTGCTCTTGTTTTCAGTCATATTAAGGTATGGATTATTAAGTACTGCTCCCTTATCTGTGGCAATTATCTTTCTCATCTTCTGGCAGAGAACCTAAGTTCTGGCTTCCTCTTCAATCTGATTCCATCTGCTGTCCTGTTCAGTTCAGTTGCTTAGTCATGTCCGACTCTTTGTGACCCCACGAACCGCAGCACACCAGGCCTCCCTGTTCATCACCATCTCCCAGAGTTCACTCAGACTCACATCCATCGAGTCCGTGATGCCATCCAGCCATCTCATCCTCGGTCGTCCCCTTCTCCTCCTGCCCCCAATCCCTCCCAGCATCAGAGTCTTTTCCAATGAGTCAACTCTTCGCATGAGGTGGCCAAGATACTGGAGTTTCAGCTTTAGCATCATTCCTATGCTTCCTGACCTGCATACAGATTTCTCAAGAGGCAGGTTAGGTGGTCTGGTATTCCCATCTCTTTCAGAATTTTCCACAGTTTATTGTGATCCACACAGTCAAAGGCTTTGGCATAGTCAATAAAGCAGAAGTAGATGTTTTTCTGGAACTCTCTTGCTTTTTCCATGATCCAGCGGATGTTGGCAATTTGATCTCTAGTTCCTCTGCCTTTTCTAAAGCCAGCTTGAACATCAGGGAGTTCACAGTTCACATATTGCTGAAGCCTGGCTTGGAGGATTTTGAGCATTACTTTACTAGCATGTGACGTGTTAATCCACTGAAAGCTTCTCTTCTTACTTCAGATGATGCTCTGTATTTCTTGTTTTTATATGGCATGAGATACTGAAAACTACAGGATGCTTTGTTTACCACCTTGAAATGAGAAGCTACTCTATGTTATTGTAATACTTTTGGGAAGTCTACTGAAATTTTGTTTGTGGCCTAATATTTATTTTGTAAATAGTCTCTGGACAATACACCACAAAAATATTTTCAGGGAATAATTCCCTATGGAAGCAAATAACAGGCTTCAAGTTCTCCTTTTTTGTTTTCCTTTTGGAGTTTCTGCTTCAAAAATTTGATGTTATCAGGACAGCTTTTGGGGGGTGGTTAGTTTTTTTTTTTTTAAGTAATTTGGCTGCTATGGGCCTTAGTTGCAGCACGTGGGATCTTTAGTTGCAAGAACTTTTTTATTTTCAGTTGTGGCACAGTGGCTCTTAGTTGCAGCATGCAGGATCTAGTTCCCAGACCAGGAATTGAACCCAGGCCCCTGGCACTGCGATTGTGGAGTGTTAACCATTGGACCCCCAGGGAGGTCACTGTTTAGTCTTTTTAAATTCAGCTTTTGTTACCATTCTATAATGGAATTGTTTTATTTTTATAAGTGAGTTTGTTTCACTTACATTCACTGATCAAAAAGTATTTATTTTAGTTCTGTCATCTTTATGCTGCATGGTGTGTGTTTTTCTTTTTTGTGCACATGTTTTCTGATTGAATTAGAATACTTAGAGTCTGGCTTTGGTTTTTCAAGTGTTTACTTTAATTAATAGTCTTAAACCTCAACTTGACTTACCAGCTTCAGAGGGGAGCCATTGAGGACCTGCTAATGAAACTTACATACATGTTTCTTCTTCCTCTCTACATCCCACTTTGAATTATATTATTTTTTCCAGAATGCCATGTTCTGATGCTATGCTTTATGTTTAAATGGACTGAACACTCACTGTTATTTCTTTTCCACCATGGTCGCTCCATTTCTGGGCTCCTTATTTTGGCTCATCTCTGTTTTATGATTATGCCCTTTTTAAACACGAGCTGATGAGTGCTTTATTCCTTTCAGTTTTTAGAAAATTCCCATTTGCGTTTTCATGCTTGAATGTCATCTTGGGTTAGTATAAAACTTTAGGGTATAGAATTTCTTTCTCTGAGAGAGTTATAAATATTTCTTCATGATCTTTTCTGGTATTCATTTTTACTGTGGCAGTCTCTGAGGCAAGGTTGATATTTTTTCCCCTCTTACCTGGTGACTTACATTTTTAAAAAGCTGAAAAAGTCCCCCAAATAATCTTTGAATTCTGTTAACTTCACCACACATTTGCGGGGCCAGTCATTATCATACGGTGTGACTTCTGACCTTTCAGACTTAGGTCTTCTTTTATTAAAAAAAAAAAAAAAACTTTTTATTATCTTTGAATTTTTTTTCTACTTCATTTGTTCGATTGTCTAGTATGTATAAGTTAGAGACCTTTTGTTTTCCTTACATATACCTAATTTTCTTTGATACTTTTATTTTGTTCTTTTCTGTTTTACTAGATCTTTAAAGGCCTTTTTTCTTATTCCTATTTTTTCCTTGATGGTCAATAATTATACACCCACAAAATGATTTTTTAATGGTTAAATGGGACTGAACTGTGTATATGTATGATAATTTTATTAATCTTATTATTTAGATTGTCTCTGGTTTTCACTATTATAAACATCTGCACATGTTCTTGACGGTAGTGATATTGCTTCATAAGATCAGTAAACTTACCCCATTTCCTAACTAATGAAGCTCACTGACAAAGAATTAAATCATGCCTGTGAATAGAGCTGCTCCTTTGGGTTTTGATGATGTTGTCACCTCCTGGTCCTTTTAGGCCTAGGGATGATACGGCTCCCCACCATTGCTAATTCTGGGTATCTATGTCATTTCTTATTTGCTTTAAATCCTCCTATGTATTTGTAAGTTTGCTATCTGTTTGCTGTATGTGTTTGTGTGTGCTCAGTTGTGTCAGACTCTTTGCGATCCCATGGATTGCAGCCTGCCAAGCTCCTCTGTTCTTAAGTTTCCAGGCAAGAATACTGGAGTGGGTTGCCATTTCCTACTCCAGGAGATATTCCTGACCCAGGAATCAAACCCGCATCTCTGTGTCTCCTGTACCAGCAGGCAGATTCTTTACCACTGTGCCACTTGGGAAGCCCTATCTGTTAGCTACACCCTAGAAATTTATCCCACATATGTATAAAATGACATATATAAAAGATTATTCACTGCAACCTTATATCTCTCAATATTTTACTATTTTCACTATAATGTCTGTGAACAGAGGAATATAAGATAATGGTGTAACTATACAGTGGAATATTATGCAGTTATAAAAAACTTAGCACATTCACTGAATATATTTATGGAATAATCTCCAATTTATTGATTTGTTTTTCCTCCAATCTTCAGTTCTTCTTTTAATTTTTTCATACACTCAGGGATCCCCAGATATTTTATGATCATTTATACCTCAGTGATCATAAAATGCAAGTATTTAGTTCAACATGCTGTTCTCCCAAGCTTTGTTGTTACTGTTTTAAGATTTATTGAAGTGAAGTGAAGTAGCTCAGTCGTGTCTGACTCTTTGCTACCCCGTGGACTGTAGCCTACCAGGCTCTTCCCTCCATGGGATTCTCCAGGCAAGAGTACTGGAGTGGGTTGCCATTTCCTTCTCCAGGGGATCTTCCCAACCCAGGAATCGAACCTGGGTCTCCTGCATTGCAGGCAGATACTTTAACCTCTGAGCCACCAGGGAAGCTCTGGCAATTTATTGAAGTTTGATAGAAAAAACTGGACACATTTAGTGAATATATCTTGATTTTGGAATATGCATATATCTGTCATATCATCACTACAGTCAAGGCACTAAATATATCCATTACTTCCAGACATTTCCTTGTGTTCTTTTTTTATCTTTTGTAGGAACACTTAACATAAGATCTATCTTCTTAATATATTTTAAACCACACAATACCATATTTTAACTATAGATACTGTGTTGTACAGCAGGTCTCCAGAACTTATCTTATGTAACAGAAACTTTATAAAAAGTGTGGGAAAAGCTGAGAACCAAATAGTGAGTATGCTACCATATGTGTAAGAGAAAAAAAGAAAAAATATATATATATGTATTTGGTTTTATACACATACACAAATGTATAAAGAGAGTGTGTGAGAATGGGAGGGAACAGGATGGAGCATCCTTGGAAAGGCACATAAAGTGATAATAGTGGTTGCTTCTGGGGAGAACTGAGTAGCAGGAAACTTACTATTCTTTAATTTGAATATTAAATGAATATACTGCCTATTCAAAAAAGTATTACATTAATAATAAGGATGGATTGAGAGCCTTACAGAAACAGTGACTATAAAGGAACTGCTAAAGAAATCACTCGAAGATGAAAACAGCCAACAAAGTATAGTTACAGAAATGTTCTAAGTAGTAAAAGTCTTGGATAATTTAATTTCTTACCATGGTCCCTTTGTAGAAGTTAACTTCTTATTCAGAGTTGAACGCACAAAACCATGTCTGATAAAGGTTTGTTTTGATGATCATAATGGTCTTTATTATTTAAAAGAGTTTCAGTTCTCCTTTGTTTATAGGGTTTACTAACATCCCTAACAAAGCAGTATGACTGCACAGTGATCTCCGTTTTCAGTGGAAGGTACAACTTCATTAAAGGAAATGGCACATGGGAAGCCTTTTCATAAAATCAGTGAAGGGAAGAGAAGACTGCTGGGGGAATATTCACTCAATTAAAATTGGGTTAAAATCACTCATTTTTATGATATGACAAAAATAGGAAAGGACTACTAGCTTGATTTTTTAAAGGTGATCCTAACGTGGTTACCCCTGTTAAAAAAGACACAGGGAAACTTACCCTTCCTGGAACTGTGCTTGGGCAGACTCCTCTGCTACAAGGGTCTCATACTCTTCAGCAGCAAACCTGTCCCAGTCGGAGGGCTCAGGACTGTCATTCTCAACATCCTGATTGGGAAGGGGATGGCCACAGGAAATAGAATCAAAAACAAAAATTGGAGATAGGTCATCACAGATTTTTACATCCTGAAAAAACCTATGTGATAAATGTTTTATTTGACCCCATGGACTATACAGTTCATGGAATTCTCCAGGCAAGAATATTGGAATGGGTAGCCTTTCTCTTCTCCAGGGGATCTTCCCAACCCAGGGATTAAACCCAGGTTTCCTGCATTGCGGGTGGATTCTTTACCAGCTGAGCCACCAGGGAAGTCCAAGAATACTGGAGTGGGTAGCCTATCTCTTCTCCAGTGGATCTTCCTAACCCAGGAATTGAATTGGGGTTTCCTACATTACAGGCTGATTCTTTACCAACCGAGCTATCAGAGAAGCTCTAAACATGTTACAAAGAGGCACTAAAGTTACACTCCTAAACTGATTTTCTACACCTTGAATCACAAAATTATTAAGTACTCTTCATTAGCTAGACTGTTCGGGTCTAGATTCTTCAGCCTTGTAATCAGAGACTTTTCTCCAGCGCCTTCTCCTCTCGCACTTGGCGTAGCAGCCATCTGGGGTGACCTGTGGTTTGCATATGCCCACCTGAAATGTGGCTTCCCTGGTGGCTCACATGGTGATGAATCTGCCTACAATGCAGGCAACCTGGGTTTGACCTCTGGGTTGGGAAAATCCTCTGGAGAAAGAAATGGCAACCTACTCCAGTATTTTTTTTTTTTTTAATTGAAGGATAATTGCTTTACAGAATTTTGTTGTTTTCTGTCAAACCTCAACTTGAATCAGCCATATACCGCTCCACTAATCTTGCCTGGAGAATTCCATGGACAGAGGCTACAGTCCATGGGGTCACAAAGAGTCAGACACGACTGAGCGGCTTAAACTTAACCTGAAATATACCATCCCTTCCTCTAGTGAATTTTTATTGCTTCCTTCACAGCCAGCTTGGATACCCTGCCATCTGAGTTACCTTCTTAGAAGCAGCCCTTCTCCTCCTAGTCATTTCCTTCATTGTACTATGTGGGCTCGGCTGCCACCTTCTGTTCTCCTGTCTTTGTCATCTCTATACACCCGTTCTTCTTATATACTGAGTTATCTCTATATGGGGCTTCCCTGGTGGCTCAGAGGTTAAAGCGTCTGCCTCTGATGCGGGAGACCCGGGTTCGATCCCTGGGTCGGGAAGATCCCCTGGAGAAGGAAATGGCAATCCACTCCAGTATTCTTGCCTGGAGAATCCCATGGGCGGAGAAGCCTAGTAGGTTACAGTCCATGGGGTCGCAAAGAGTCGGACACGACTGAGCGACTTCACCTATCTCTATATAACCCCCAGTGTCTCTTCAATGCAGTACCTGGAATTTACTGAGCACTTACTAATAGCATTCTTTACAGATCAGAATGTTGATAATTACTACCTCTCAGAAAAAAGAGGAAAATTTAAAGTAAAATTTGTAAAACAAAAAATGAAGGGGGAAGAAAGTATATATTTTCTTTTCCTTCTACAATACAGACTGCATCTTAGATTATATGTTCTAGGTAAAATGATGTTTTTCCATAATGAAATTGGGTTAACATTGCCCTAGGATGTAAGGTTAGTAATGCTAGAAGAACGTAAGTACCTTAATACTGACTATACAATGTGTTAATTACTGTAATCCATTTGAAGAACTTTTAAACATGTCTGAAATTGCTATGCATCTTAGATTTATAATTGCTGTTTCTTGCTTAAAGGTATATAAAATGGGACATTTTAAAGTCAATTAAATATAATAGTGACTTCAGGCTAGTGATAATGTACCTTGATATGCTCCAAGTTCTGGTGCAGAGTATTTGTTTTTAGAAGCTGGTCCTTGTATTCTTAACTATTAATATTTAGGTCAAACAGTTATGCAACATATGGAAGATAAAAGACTGAGGAAGTTTCCTGTAGTGTACTCAATCAGTTCTTTTCCATCAATATAGTTTTTACTCTTTAAACAGGGGAATAGAAGGAGAAGTGGTGATATTCTGCTTTTTGTTTGTTTGGTTTTTTCCTGGATGTGGGTTTTCTGAGTGTCCACAGGTTTTTGTGTATGGGGAAGGCAGTTCACGGCTCTTCAGCTGTAGAATAACTTCAAACTGATTTCATGTACAGTCATCGTTACTGCTTGAAAAAGTGTTACATTTATCTGAAGGTTGTCTATCTTGGAGGGCATCTAGTTTTCATTACCATGCCATCCCGAAAATGAATGGTACCGTTAAATCAAGCCCAGTATGCTCTGTAACAGAGATGTATCTATTGATGTAGTTTTGAAAGTGAGAAAGACAATTATTTCAAAATTTTCTGTAACCAGTTTCTATGTATATGGAAGTACACAAAACCCACAATTCATTCAATGAAAGGCAGGTGCAGGTTATTACCTACACTTGACAATTAGCTGTGGGAAGAGATGGGCTCTGAGTCCTTTATTCTTTCAGTATGTTATGGAATGTTTTAAATGTAAGCCTTTTTAAATACCAATGTTCCTGCAGAAAGAGGCCACTTTTGTCTGAAGCATAGAACCCCTGATATTGCATCCCTCTAACAGAAGTTAAACCTGTATTGGTACCTTCTGGACTGCAAAGGGATCTCTCTGTTCATGGTCTAAGTATTTCTCCAGATTAAAGAAAGTGTCATAAAAGATGTGAGCCATTCTGCATCTCTTCAGGTCTCGTAGAGTTATTTTGCCTGTGTAAGAACAGATTTGGTAAATTTCAAAGGCTTCTTTCGAAGTGAAAAAAAAAAAAACTTTTAGAAGTTTAAAAGGATATATGCATATGCTTATTTGATTATAAAAATTTGATGTTTTTTGAGGTAAAGCTCACATAAAACTCACCATTTTAATCATTCTAATGGTTTTTCATACATTCACAGTGTTGCACAAGCATCAGCACTATCACATTCCGTAGCATTTTCTTCACCTCCGAAGGAAACTGTACCAGTCAAACAGTCTCACTCCCCTCCCCTCTGCAATCCTCCCCAACTGGCTACCACTAATCTGCTTTCTGAATTTGCCATTAATTGTTAGTTCTATGCCAACAATAAAGGAGAAACTTAAATATTTCTGTATTTGGAAAGCCTGTATGGAAGACTGGGAAGTTAAATAATTTAGAACAATCCAGAATTACAACCCCCACTCTGTTATGTAGATGGACAATGCAACTTGGCTCCTTATTCAATCTTACCATCACTGGCTGGCTTTACCAGGTCAAGCATCTGGCACAACAAATCATGGAATGGCAAGGGCTCAATGCCCATGGCTTCCATCCGTTCACACTGCTCCTCGTAGAAGTATTCCAGCTCGTACATGGAGAGCACTCCATCCCCATCTACATCCATACAGCGGAACCAGTACTCAATGCTAGGAGGTAAGGATACTCATTAGCAATGGCCTGTTAAAGCGCTTTTATTCGTTCAGATTTATTACTGCTTGTTTCTTTTAAAAGTTGTATATGGGTATACTTTAGACTTAGACATAGTTTTACCAAATTTATTAGAAAAAATGGCAGTCATCTTTTAAAATTTTCTCTTCCCCAGATCCAAGCATTTTCAACACTTGCTTATTTTGGTTTTTATCTTTACATTGCAGTTAAGATGTCTACATTGTTCCTTTCTTGTATTTCTGATTTAAGGACTGTGGTTTAATTTTGCACTATGAAAGATGAGGTTTCAGCTCTTTGCTACTCATTCCACCTTACCCACATGCCCTTTCTAACTGCAGCATAGATAAATTATTCAGCATTCAGAGTTTATAACTTTACATTTTCCTTTTATCTCTTTTATTTGTTTAGTTTTGGGATATAGTACATGTTACTAATTCAACTAATTCAAAGGCTTCTGCCAGTTTTCTATGTCCATAATCAGCCCCATGGGGTATTCTAGCAATTGCATTTCCTTGAAATCGTTTTCAGTTCCCTCTGACCTACTCCAGTCTGGGCTGGTTGATCTCTAGGCCTGATTTACAGTTTCACCCTGGGGATTCCTTTCACCTTTCTCCTGTTTCTTATATCTCACATTTTCCTCATTCTTGGTTTGCTTCCTTGTTTGGTATAACACATTCTTCAGTATCTTCCTAAACAAGGGAGCATAGCAGGTACAATTTTTAGATGTTAGATCATTGAAAATACCCTTTATCTACCCCTTAATGTGGTTGGTATTTATAGAATTATGGCTTGATGGTTCTTTCCTTCAGAATGTTAAAGGCACTGACTCATTGTCCTCCATTTATCCACTGTTGTTGAGAAGTCTAAAGCCACTGATCCTTTGACTGCAACCTGTTTTTGTTGTTTTTTTTCCCCCTTTGAAGCCTACAGAGGTTTCTGAGTTCCTGGTGTTTTAAAATAAAACTGATGAAGTGCCTTGGTCTGGATCTAATTCACTTTTGCTGGGCTCAGAGCCTCCTCAGTTTGGAAACTAGTATTCTTAAGTTCTTGGACATTTTCTTAAAATTGTTTTGTTTCTTCTCTGCTTCTCTTTCCCCTTATCCACTCTCTTTCTGGAACTCTTGTTATTCAAATCAGCATGGTCCAATATGGTGATCACTAACCATATGTAGATAACCCAATTTGAGATGTCTTAAAAAAAAAAATTGTTTTCTGTTAATTTTTATTCATTTATTTGGCTGTGCCAGATATTAGTTGCAGCATATGGGATCTAGTTCCCTGGCCAGGGACTGAACCCGGTCCTCCTGCATTGGGAATGCAGAATCTTAGCCACTGGACCACCAGGAAAACCCCTGGGATGTCTTTAAGTGTAAATACAGATTTTGAAGACTTTGTAAGAAAAAAAACAGTAAAACATCTTATCAATACTTTTATACTGATTACATGTTGGAAAAATATTTTAGATATATGGTATTAAATAAGAGATGTAAGTAAAATTAATCCTGTGTTTCTTTTTACTTTCTTACTGTGGATGCTACTGCTGCTGCTAAGTTGCTTCAGTCATGTCCGACTCTGTGCGACCCCATAGACGGCAGCCCACCAGGCTCCCCTGTCCCAGGGATTCTCCAGGCAAGAATACTAGAGTGGGTTGCCATTTCCTTCTCCATCTTACTGTGCTTAATTTTACTTGAAAATTTAAAAAAAACATTTAAAGTAAAAATTGTATGTATTTAAGATATATAACAAAATAATGTGATATAGACAGTGAAACAATTACTACGGTGAAGCTGCTTAACATAGCATCTCCCCACAGTATTACTATTTTGCAGGATAGTAGGGATGTAAAGGACCTGAAATCTACCCTTTTAAGTGAATTTTCAGCATTTAAAACAATATTATATTAAATGTATAGTGATTATATTGTACATTAGATCTCTAGATTTATTCATCCTGTATGACTGCAACTTTGTACATTGGGTCAGCATCTCTTTTCCCTCACACCCCCAGCCCCTGGTAACCACCATTCTACTTTCTGCTTCTATTAAGTCTGCTGCTGCTGCTGCTGCTAAGTCACTTCAGTCGTGTCCGATTCTGTTCGACTCCATAGACGGCAGCCCACCAGGCTCCCCCGTCCCTGAGATTCTCCAGACTTTTTTTTTGATTCCCATATAAGAGATCATGTACTATTTGACTTCCTGCACCTGGCTTATTCCACTGAGCATAATATCCTCCAGGTTAATCCATGTTGCAAATGACAGGATTTCCTCTTTTTTGAAGGCTGAATAATATTCCATTCTGTGTGTATACATACATCACATTTTATTTATCCATTCTGTGAGAGACATTTAGCTTGATTTCATATAATGCTGTAATAAACAAGGGAGTTCAGATATCTCTTCAAGAGACTGATTTCAGAGTTCTGGTTCAAGATGGTCAAATAGGAACTTGCCTTCTCCCACGGATGCACCTATCTAGCTACATATGGACCGATTTCTTCTGAAAAAACTCTAAAAACTAGCTGAGTGACTTCTACATTATTGGAAAGAGAAAAAACTCATATTTAGTGGATAGGAGATGCTAAGACACAATCTTGCTGTAAACTCCAGCACACTGACCCACAATTAGGAGAAACTGGAAATCCAGAGCTTTTCCCCGAGGAGCAGAGAGTTTGAATCCCATGTTGTGAACCCAACTTTTAAGACCTACAACTGAGACAACTACCCTCAAATCTAGCTTTTTTCCTTCCTTTGAAAAAACTGAAGTATCAGTTCAGTTCAGCCGCTCAGTTGTGTCCAACTCTTTGCGACCCCATGAATCGCAGCACGCCAGGCCTCCCTGTTCATCACCATCTCCCGAGTTCACTCAGACTCACATCCATCGAGTCCGTGATGCCATCCAGCCATCTCATCCTCGGTCGTCCCCTTCTCCTCCTGCCCCCAATCCCTCCCAGCATCAGAGTCTTTTCCAATGAGTCAACTCTTTGCATGAGGTGGCCAAAGTACTGGAGTTTCAGCTTTAGCATCATTCCTTCCAAAGAAATCCCAGGGTTGATCTTCAGAATGGACTGGTTGGATCTCCTTGCAGTCCAAGGGACTCTCAAGAGTCTTCTCCAACACCACAGTTCAAAAGCATCAATTCTTCGGCGCTCAGCCTTCTTCACAGTCCAGCTCTCACATCCATACATGACCACAGGAAAAACCATAGCCTTGACTAGACGGCCCTTAGTCGGCAAAGTAATGTCTCTGCTTTTGAAAATACTATCTGGGTTGGTCATAACTTTTCTTTGAAGGAGTAAGCATCTTTTAATTTCATGGCTGCAGTCACCATCTGCAGTGATTTTGGAGCCCCCCAAAATAAAGTCTGGCACTGTTTCCACTGTTTCCCCATCTATTTCCCATGAAGTGATGGGACCAGATGCCATGATCTTCGTTTTCTGAATGTTGAACTTTAAGCCAACTTTTTCACTCTCCACTTTCACTTTCATCAAGAGGCTTTT